>CM035153.1:138490849-138620983 GCA_020205615.1 Panax quinquefolius | reverse complement strand
AGATTATGATGGAGGCTACAATACACCATTTGCAATCCATCACGGAAGTACTAAAATGTATCGTGATCTTGACATACATTTGGTGGAATAATATGAAGAGAGATTTGCAAAGTTTATCTCGATGTGTTTAACTTTGCCAACGTGTAAAGGCGAGACATCTAGTACTAAATTCCGTTGGAACCACTTGAGATTCCGGAATGGAAGTGGGAACACATTACCATGGATTTAGTTCACTGGTCTTCCTACGGTTTCTCAGGCATCAATGCTATTTGGGTTATTGTTGATAGATTAACCAAATGCGCCATTTCTTGCGATCACGGAGACTTATTCACTTGAGCGTCTTCTTTAGTATGTGCGTAAATGAGATTGTGAGGTTGCATGGCATGCTGTATCCATAGTTTTGGATCGTGACCAAAGATTCACTTCAAGATTTTGGTTTAAAGCTTGCAAAAAGCTATGGAGCGCAGTTTACGATTTAGTTAACGTACCATCCCAAGCAGACCCACGATCGGAGAGGACTATTCAAACTCTTGAAGATTTATTAAAGACTCGTGTCCTAGACTTCAAGGGTAGTTGGGATAAGTATTTACCATTGGTGGAATTCTCCTACAACAAGCGGTTATCGAGCGAAGTATAGGTGTGGCTCCATTGAAGCATTATATATGGATGAAAATGTCGTTCTCCCGATATGTTGGGATGAGGTGGGTGAAGCGACATTGTTGGGACCCGAGTTAGTATCTTATGACTAAAAAAAGATCCAAATAATTCGACAAGCGTATACAAAGCGGCTCAAGATCGACAAAAGAGTTATGCGGATCTTCATCGAAAGGACGTGGAATTTAATGTAGGGATCATGTATTGTTGCGAGTTGCTCCATGGAAGGAGTTACAAGATTTGGGAAGAGAGGAAAGCTCGATCCACGATTTATTGGTCCATTTCAAATTCTTGACCAGAAGTAGGAAATGTAGCCTATAGACTTGCGTTACTCAAGTATGTCTAGTGTGTTACATAATGTGTTTCACGTATCCATGCAGTAAATATGTGAAAGACCGAACCACGTTATTGAGTTAGAGCCCAGGACGAGATAGTAGAAAAACTTAGCGATATGAGGAGGTACTGTCAAGATCTTGTAAGACCAAAAATTTTTTAAATAAAAGGAATTTCCTTTATTTATTATTTTGAAATAGTAAGGGTTGATTTGATTAATGTGGATAGTTAAGGGTTAAATCATAAAATATTTCAAAATAAGCAAGTGGTTATAAAATATTCATTTTGTCGGGAAATATTAGTTTGGTGGTGGAATATTAAATCTTTGTCGGGGAATATTAAATGCGGCCAGTAGCGACCGTGTGTGGAGCCCATGCATGTGAGCGATTGGATGAAGAAAGCGACAAATATAAGTTGGTTAAAAATAACGGCGTAGTTATTCTGATTAAAAATTTTTGGAATACGGGTGGTTAAAATCTGATGTCTGGCGTGGTTGCCGCGATGGCACGCGGTATTACCTGCGTATTGTTGAATTATTGATCCTTACGTGAAAAGGCCTTTACTCGATAATTTTCCACGGTGAATTCTTGTTCGATATTTTATTTTATTGATTCGATAATTCTTTGCGTTGATATTTTATATTATTGTTGTTCGATAATTGTCCTTTGCATTATCTCCATTATCGGATCAATAATTCATATTATTTGAATAATATTATTAGATAGCATTATTGGCAATGTCTAGAAAGTTACATCGAGGAGAGGTTTGGTCACTAATTGCGGCGCCCGATGAGAGAAATCCTTATCGGAAGCCCCTCTTTCACAGGAGCGGCTGGTTGTCATAATTGTGATTACGTAATATTATTTGTGAATAATTAATTATTGATTCATATGATAAAGAAATATTTATTTTATGTGGATATAAATGATGGATTTATTTATGTGGTTATAAATGAAGAAATTATTGTTGAGGTGTTTTATCGATATTTTATCGGATTGGAGGTATTAAAAATTAAATCGGGGTTTTGAGATATATTGCGGGGTTATAATTTTTAATCAAATAGTTGGATTGTGGTAATTTTTGGGTATGTTATACATACATAAGTTGAGTATATGTCCACAAATTTTGAGCAGATTAAAATGCACGAATGATTTGTTATGAATTTTAAGAGGTGTCGATTAGAAATTAGGTTTATAATTGATTTTGGTGGAAAATTCTAGAATTGAGTGGGCCCCACTTGTGGTTGGTGAAGAAATGTCTTGAATTTTATTTCAAATGTGGTGGGTGGCAATAGTAGCGAGTAAAAGCCATCGGTGGCAGTCGAAATGCCTTGGTAGGGCTAACATTTTCTATAAATAGAGGCTAAGTTAGAATTGAAAATCACACGAAACAAAGTTTTCTCTCTTTCTCTCTCTATATTATTGGCGTATTTTGTGAGTATTTAGATACTTTGAGAGTTCTTTGTTGATTACTGAGTTTTCATTCGACATCACTTGAGCCTTTCCTTAGAAATCTTGATTCTTTGAGGTAAGGGATATTATTTTTTTAAATAATGATATTATTTCTTGATATCATTATCTTTGAAATATTGATCTGAAGTTTTTATCAAATTTGGAACTTTTTCATATCGGGTTACTATTTCATGAGAGTTCTTATTCACGAGTTCTTATTCATGAGTTCTTATTCACGAGTTCTTATTCACGAGTACTATTAAGAAGGCGTGAAAATGTTTTTTTGGGAATTTCTATCTTTTGGTGTAGATTCTTATTCACATTATCTGGCCTTATTCACGTATCTGACCTTATTCACGTATCTGACACTATTCATAGAAAAATAAAATTTCTTCTTTTAAGTCCAAAATATCTATTACGGATACTAGCTTTGATTGTATCCGTGTTTTTGATCATTCTTGAATTTTACACCACTATGATTATTTTTGAGGTATTGTTGGACATGGATAAAACAAAAATCACGAATCATTAATCCTTAATCCTTGTCATTTTGTTTCCTTTGGATTAGTTCTTTAAAAATATTTTTCATCATCCTCGGTCTTAAATGATGATATTATTGAATATCTTTGGCTTTTATAGTGCAAGATGAATGATTTCTGAAGAATATCTTTGGCACATGTGCAAAGATGAGCAGTGTTTAAATGAACATGACCAAGTGATGAATATCTTTGGCACATAGTGCAAAGATGAGCAGTGTTGAGATGAACATGGCCAGATTGATGAATATCTTTGGCACATGTAGTGCAAAGATGAATGTTTGATTTGAGATGAATATTGATTGATGTTCGAGGATAAAATATTGATGATGGTTATTAAATTCATAGATTATAGTAGATTTCATTCTCTACGTAACTCTTACATGAATTATTATTTCCGGCTACGAATATTGATCTGAAACTTGTTGTCTATTGTATTCTATTAAATTTTTCCTGTTGAAGACTAACGATAATTTGTTGTATATTATCTTAGTCGTAATATTCTTCTTGAGTGAGCTAGTTGAGCTCACCTTTTCCTTTTGTTCCATTCTTCTCGGGAGGCGAGAATATAAGCGAGTGCAGTCGGGGTATGGAATGAAGGTTTTAGAAAGGATTGTTTAGTAGTCCTCACCATTTTTGTAAAATAATGTATCAATAAATGTGATGAGGATTTATTTGAGTATAAATATTATGCAGAAGATAATATTTGTATTTAAACTCACAGATTTCTTGTTGTAATAATAAAGTTGTAGTTGTTTACATGTACCATGTATGTTGTGACTTTTCGGAATGGGTGATGTATACCTATTTTGGGGCGTCGCGGTTGGTATCGAGCTTAGGGATATGATCTCTGGCGGAGATCGGGAATAGAACTAGGAGGGAGGCGGCAGTAAATCCTTGGCTAGTGTGTCCTACTAAGCTTATTTGTTAGTTGGTCGGATATATATAGGGATATTATGTGATATATTGATTTCCTTAATTAACCCTTGTTTTATGGCGATGTTGAGAATGTCGTTGAGAATATTAACGATGGAGTAAATGAGGCCCAGTGGAGATGCTGTGCTTTCCAGCGAGGAGAGCGTACTGACAGTGGCAATGTTCCTCTGTGAAACAACACCATGGGCGAGATGATGAGCGAGGGGATGTTTAGAAGCTTTTTGCGATTCATGCAAAAAATCGAATGAGGAGACTTCGTGTTCAAAATCTGAGGAGAAATGATAGCAATTCACGGGTTGTCACGACCAAGCGATTCGAAAGTTGGGACCACGAAATTAAAGGAAAGCGGATCCGATCATGGCGGAAACATGGGTCAAACAAATTACGAAGATATTCGATGTCTTGGGATGCGGAGAAAACGAAGGTTCCATTCGCCACCTTTATGTTAAAATGGCGAAGCGGACTCTTGGTGGGAGAGTGCGTGAAGCGTACCCATCCGGTACTTTTCGGCGTGTCTTGGGAGGCGTTTGAGAGACTATTTAATGACAAATACTTTCACGAAAGTGTTACGTCGTATGAAGAAAGTGGAGTTCATCAGTTAGAACAAAACAACATGGCGGTGTCTCGATGCGAGGCAAAGTTTGCGAGTTATCGGTTTTGCACCTCATTTGGTGGAGAATGAGGAGCGTTATGTGCGGATGTTTCTTAGAGGTTTGAAACCGGCGTCGTCGATATCTCATTTCTCGTAAACTTTCTCTTTATTCGGATGTTGTAAGCAGGGCTCGATTATTAGGCGAGATACTTGAAATGCAGTCAGTTGAGGACCATAACGAGGATCGTGCGGAGATAGCGATCAGCGAAATAATGATAACTGCGGAGAAAAAAAGGAGAATGGACGAAATGGTAACCACTCTGGTGGTAATCATGGTCGTGAAAAGCGAAAGAAGCGAGTCGGGAGGAGATTTTAAAGAGAGATTTAACAACGCGACTATGTGAAGGCAGCGGTCTTGGCGACGTGACAAGGTTTCTAAGGGAGGAGAAACGACCACCGGTCATATCTTTACAAATCACGGAAAAGAGGGACATATCGGTCAAGCGCCCCTGAGCAGTTCAAGGTATGCTATAGTTGTGGAAAGGAAGGACATATATCTTTCGAATTATGCAGTGGCGAAACCTAGTTCGTGAGGGCGGTGACTCGAAAAACATCCCGAGAAAAGTCAAAGTCAGCGATTAGGAAGAAGCGTTTGTTGTGGTGGTCATAATCGAGGAACCCAAGCGAGGTGATCGGGGGTAAGCTATTTATAAATTCTTGCGAAGTTTATACCTTACTTGATCTGGGGTGCTACCCATTCATTTATCTCTCTCTCACCATGTGCTCAGCGTTTAAACTTGACTCAGGAGAAATTAGACTTTGACTGTCTGTGGAAACTCAGTTTAGGAGAAACTTTCATCACATCCTTTGTTTATAAATCTTGTTTGATTCAAGTTGGCACCATCACCTTACACATTGACCTTATCTCTTTAAAGATACTTGCTTTTGATGTGATTTTAGGGATTGATTGGTTAACTACTCATCATTGCCAAAATTGATTGTTTTAAATAAGGTTGTTAGTTTTCATATTCTAACCAACTGTTGTTATGCAATTCAAACAACTAAACCATTAAAATCAATCACTTTGTCATATCTAATCATAAAAGCTATTAGTTTATTGAAAAAGCGGATGTCGAAGCTTTCTTAGCCCATGTTATGGATTTGAATAAAGACACGTCGAATTTGAATAATATTCTGTTGTTATTGACTTTCTGGCGTATTTCTGAAGAACTTCCGGTCTACCCCCGAGCGTGAAGTTGAATTCTTTATTGATCTTGAACTGGTACAAAGCCCATTTCTAAAACCCCATATCGAATGGCTCTATTGAACTTGAGGAGTTAAAGGTCCAACTACGAGGAATTGTTGGACATCGGTTTCATTAGTCTAGTACATCTCCTTGGGGTGCTCTGTTTTATTTGTAAAAAAAAAGCGCGGGAGTATCGACTTTGTATTGACTATCGGGAATTGAACCATGTCACCATCGAGAATAGGTATCCTCTACCTCGTATTGATGACTTGTTTGACCGATTCTGAGGGCACAATTCTTTTCAAAAATCGATCTTAGATTACGGATATCATCGGTGAAAATTAGGCGAGGATATTCAAAAGGCGCCTTGAACTTCGGTATGGGCATTATGAATTCTTAGTCATGTCTTTCGGACTAACTAATGCTCCTGCGACTTTCATGGATATGATGAGCCAAGTATTCAAGGAATATTTGGATCGATTCGTTGTTGTCTTTATTGATGACATCCTTATATATTCAAAAGTCGTGAAGATCATGAGCACCATTTGAAATTTGGTACTCGAAGGCTTCGTGAAAACCAACTATATGCCAAATTGAAGAAATCGAGTTACGGCGAGGAAGTAGCCTTTCTTGGGCATGTGGTGTCAAAACATGGAGTATCTGTTGATCCGTGAAGATTGAAGCAATCTGAAGTTAGGGAGCAACCAAAAGTCGGTGGTGAAATCACGTAGCTTTTGGGCTTAGTGGTTATTATCGGAGATTAGTGGAAGGTTTTCTCGAATCGCTACTCCATTAACTTCGGCTAACTTTCGGAAGGATACTGAAATTCGTTTGGAATGAAGAATCGAGAAAAGTTTCCAGAGCTTAAGAGGAGACTTATTTGGCTTTTTGTTACTAACATACCATCTGGTTGGATGGATTTGTTATCTCTGACGATGCTTGAGGAGCAAAGGGTTAGGATGTGTTCTCATGCAGCGTGGGAAAGTCATAGCCTATGCCTCGCGACAACTTAAAAAGAGTATGAGAGGAATTATCCTACTCGTGATCTAGAGTTAGCGGCCCGATCGTTTTAGCGCTAAAAGATATGGAGGCACTATCTATATGGGGAGAAAGTGGAGATATATTAGGACCATAAAAAGCCTTAAATATTTCTTCACTCAAAAAGAACTCAACATGCGGCGGCGACGTTGGCTCGAGCTATTGAAGACTACGACCACACTATTGATACCATCACGGTAAAAGCGAGCGTGGTAGGTGGCGCGTTGAGTAGAAGATCGTATCTTGAGGAGCGAGTGCGATGATGTCAAGTATCGCGTAGAGCCAACTTTAATAGAAAAAAGTTAAGGTTGCTCGAAGCCATGGGCCGGATGATCGCGTATGAAGAAGAAATCTGAAGGAGCTATTAGGGCGAGAATTGATGAAGAAGGAATACTTGAGTCCACTCTGACTTTGTGTTCTAACGACTACGATTTGAAGTCTGAAGATTATGATGGAGCACACAATACACCATTTGCAATCCATCACGGAAGTACTAAAATGTATCGTGATCTTGACATACATTTTGGTGGAATAATATGAAGAGAGAGATTGCAAAGTTTATCTCGATGTGTTTAACTTGCCCGGCGTGTAAAGGCGGAGCATCTAGTACCTAAGGTCCGTTGCAACCACTTGAGATTAGGAATGGAAGTAGGAACACATTACCATGGATTTAGATTTGGGTCTTCTCTACGGTTTCTCAAGGCATCAATCTTATTTGGGTTATTGTTGATAGATTAACCAAATCTGCTCATTTCTTGCCGTCTGGAGACTTATTCACTTGAGCGTCTTGCTAGTATATGCGTAAATGAGATTGTGAGGTTGCATGGCATGCTGTATCCATAGTTTGGATCGTGACCCAAGATTCACTTCAAGATTTTGGGTTAGCTTGCAAAAAGCTATGAGCGCAGTTTGCGATTTAGTTGACATACCATCCCCGAAGCAGACGAGACGATCGAGAGAGGACTATTCAAACTCTTGAAGATTTATTAAGACTACTGTGTCCTAGACTTCAAGGTAGTTGGGATAAGTATTTACCATTGGTGGAATTCTCCTACAACAACGATTATCGAGCAGAAGTATAGGTGTGGCTCCATTGAAGCATTATATGGGCCGAAAATGTAGTTCTCGATATGTTGGGATGAGGTGGGTGAAGCAACATTGTTGGGACTAGAGGATTGAAATACGTATGACTCTGAAAAGATCGAAATGATTGACAAGCGTATACAAAGCGGCACAAGATCGACAAAAGAGTTATCGCGGATCTTCATGAAAGGGCGTGGAATTTAATGTAGGGGATCGTGTATTGTTGCGAGTTGCTCCATGGAAGGGAGTTACAAGATTTGGGAAGAGAGGAAAGCTCGATCCACGATTTATTGGTCCATTTCAAATTCTTGGCCAGAGTAGGAAATGTAGCTATAGACTTGCGTTACCTCAAAGTATGTCTCGTGTTCATAATGTGTTTCACATATACATACTTAAGTAAATATGTGAAAGACCGAACCACGTTATTGAGTTAGAAGCAGGACGAGATAGCCAGAAGACTTAGCGTGTGAGGAGGTACTGTCGAATCTTGGATAGGAAGGAGCATGTCCTCTGTACCTTGAAAGGTCATACCACAAGTTAAAGTTTTGTGGAGGAATCATGCTATAGAGGAAATGACACAGGAATTGGAAGCGGAAATGAAAGCGAGGTATCCTCACCTTTTGAAACACACCGAATGCGTCGTCGATTTAGAGGCGAAATTTCATAAGGAGGGAGGTTGTAAGACCAGAAATTTTTTAAATAAAAGGAATTTCCTTTATTTATTATTTTGAAATAGTAAGGGTTGATTTGATTAATGTGGATAGTTAAGGGTTAAATCATAAATATTTCAAAATAAGCAGTGGTTATAAAATATTCATTTTTGTCGGGAATATTAGTTTGGTGGTGGAATATTAAATCTTTGTCGGGAATATTAAATGCGACGGTAGCGACCGTGTGTGGGCCCCATAACGAGCGATTGGATGAAAAAAGCGACAAATATAAGTTGGTTAAAAATAACGGCGTAGTTATTCTGATTAAAATTGTTGGAATACCGGTTGGTTAAAATCTGATGTCTGGCGTGGTTGCCGCGATGGCACACGGTATTGCCTGCAGTGTTGTTGAATTATTGATCCTTACGTGAAGGCCTTTCGATAATTTTCCACGGTGAATTCTTTATTCGATATTTTATTTTATTGATTGATAATTCTTTGCGTTGATATTTTATATTATTGTTGTTTCGATAATTGTCACTTTGCATTATCTCCATTATCGGATCAATAATTCATATTATTTGAATAATATTATTAGATAGCATTATTGGCGATGTCTAGAAAGTTACATCGAGGAGAGTTTGGTCACTAATTGCGCGCATGATGAGGAGAAATCCTTATCGGAAAGCCCTCTTTCACAGGAGCGGCACTGGTTGTCATAATTGTGATTACATAATATTATTTGTGAATAATTAATTATTGATTCATATGATAAAGAAATATTTATTTTATGTGGATATAAATGATGGATTTATTTATGTGGTTATAAATGAAGAAATTATTGTTGAGGTGTTTTATCGATTATTTTATCGGATTGGAGGTATTAAAAATTAAATCGGGGTTTTGAGATATATTGCGGGGTTATAATTTTAATCAAATAGTTGGATTAATAGTAATTTTTGGGTATGTTATACATACATAAGTTGAGTATATGTCCACAAATTTTGAGCAGATTAAAAATGCACGAATGATTTGTTATGAATTTTAAGAGGTGTCGATTAGGAAATTAGGTTTATAATTGATTTTGGTGGAAAATTCTAGAATTGAGTGGGCCCCACTTGTGGTTGGTGAAGAAATGTGCTGAATTTTATTTCAAATGTGGTGGGTGGCAATAGTAGCGAGTAAAGCCATCGGTGTGGCGGTCGAAATGCCTTGTTGGGCTAACATTTTCTATAAATAGAAATTTAAGTTAGAATTGAAAATCACACGAAACAAAGTTTTCTCTCTTTCTCTCTATATTATTGGCGTATTTTGTGAGTATTTAGATACTTTGAGAGTTCTTTGTTCGATCTGAAGTTTCATTCGACATCACTTGAGCCTTTCCTTAGAAATCTTGATTCTTTGAGGTAAGGGATATTATTTTTTTATAATGATATTATTTCTTGATATCATTATCTTTGAAATATTGATCTGAAGTTTTATCAAATTTGGAACTTTTTCATGTATCGGGAGTTACTATTCATGAGTTCTTATTCACGAGTTACTATTCATGAGTTCTTATTCACGAGTTCTTATTCACGAGTCTTATTAAATGTGAAGCGTGAAAATGTTTTTTTGTGGAATTTCTATCTTTTGGTGTCGGATTCTTATTCACGTATCTGGCACCTTTATTCACGTATCTGACACTATTCACGTATCTGGCACTATTCATAGAAAAATAAAATTTCTTCTTTTAAGTCCAAAATATCTATTACGGATACTAGCTTTGATTGTATCCATGTTTTGATCATTCTTGAATTTTACACCACTATGATTATTTTTGAGGTATTGTTGGACATGGATAAAACAAAGTCGAATCATTAATCCTTAATCCTTGTCATTTTGTTTCCTTTGGATTAGTTCTTTAAAAAATATTTTCATCATCCTCGGTCTTAAATGATGATATTATTGAATATCTTTGGCACATAGTGCAAAGATGAATGATTCTGAAGAATATCTTTGGCTTTGTAGTGCAAAGATGAGCAGTGTTTAAATGAACATGGCCAGTGATGAATATCTTTGGCCTTTAGTGCAAAAGATGAGCAGTGTTGAGATGAACATGGCCAGATTGATGAATATCTTTGGCACATAGTGCAAAGATGAATATTTGATTTGAGATGAATATTGATTGATGTTCTGAGGATAAAATATTGATGATGGTATTTAAATTCATAGATTATAGTAGATTTCATTCTCTACGTAACTCTTACATGAATTATTATTTCATTGCGAATATTGATCTGAAACTTGTTGTACATTGTATTACATTAAATTTTTCCTGTTGAAGACTAACGATAATTTGTTGTATATTATCTTAGTCATAATAATATTCTTCTTGAGCTAGTTGAGCTCACCCTTTTCCTTTTGTTCCATTCCATTCTTCTCGGGAGGCGAGAATATAAGCGAGTGCAGTCGGGGTATGGAATGAAGGTTTTAGAAAGGATTGTTTAGTAGTCCTCACCATTTTTGTAAAATAATGTATCGATAAATGTGATGAGGATTTATTTGAGTATAAATATTATCTAGAAGATAATATTTGTATTTAAACTCACGATTTCTTGTTGTAATAATAAAGTTGTAGTTGTTTACGTACCATGTATTGACAACTTTCGAATGGGTGATGTATACTATTTTGGCCCTATACTTGGTGATCTTCTTACATTATTCCATTATTTATTATTACATTGGAATATCACATGCGTGTGTTTACACAGGACTTTAGTTCCATTGTTTATTATTCGCATTTATTATTACATTTGGAATATCACATGCGTGTGTTTTACGAACTGGTTCCATTGTTTATTATTATTCGGCATTTATTATTATTACATTGGATCATCACAATAAATGTGAATTTCACGACTGGTTTAAATGAGTTATTATTATTACTGTTGGAATAACTTTTATACATCTGAATCTGCATGCATGGTGATTTCCTTTGTTATTCCATTCTTTATTATACCCGTTGGTTAAAACTTTGACTTCTATACTCCACGAAATTAGTAGAATATTCTTGATATTTGCGTTTCATCCGATATCTTTTCATGGAAATATTCTTGATCATTCTTGAATTTTACTCTACAAAAGCGGTATCATGTTTGACAATTTGGGCGTTAATAATTCACGAATAAATTAATTCTTGAACTTGTTTTATTGAATTATTATGTCATTGTCATCATCCTCATGTTATATTATGTTATCTTTGGCTTACGTGCATAGATGAACTTAGTATGATTATGACCAGGGATCATTCGGTATAATCATGGCTTGTTATAAATGATGTGATAAAAGTCCTCAGTGGCCTGTAATGCTGTGATGGATAGTTTTTGGTATGATTATGACCAGGGGTGATTCGGTATAGTCATGACCATTGATAATTTGATGAAAATCCTTGACCGTGGTACATGGATGATTAGATATTGTGGTTTATTCATTAAACTGAGTTTTAGTGATAAAATTGATGAAAACCTTTTAAAACCTAAAAGATAGTAGACTTTATTTTCTACTTGACTCTTTTAATGGATTGCATATTCCGTTGCAGTTAAACTGGTTGTCTATTGTATTTTATCAGTTTAACATTGTTGAAGACTATTGATAATTTATTCTGCATTATCTTAGTTATAATATTTCTTCTTTGGGCTAGTTGAGCTCACCCTTTTTCTTTCTTCTTCTTTTGGGAAATGAGAACATAAATTGAGACGAGTCGGGGAGCGAGTAATGGTCCGAGGATAGCATTAGTAGTCCTCATTATTACGTGAAATAGTGTGATAATAGTTGTAATGAAGACTCCTTTTGAGTTTGTATAATATCTAGTAGACAATATTTGTATTCAAACTCACGGTTTATGTCGTATTGTACAATGCACGTTATATTAGTAAGTTGTATTTGAATTTATGTACCATGTAAGTGGCGACCCAAGATGGATGACGTATACCTAATTTTGGGGGCGTCACATTATGTGTTAATGTTATTTTAAGAAAACTTGACCCCACGCCTCAACCTTGATTATGAACAATTAATTAGGGATGCTTACTCCCTCGAGCTTGATTTTGAACAATTTAACCGCTTTTGTCCCTTAGTATAGCATGATTGGTTGTGAGCATTCTGTGAACTTTTACTTGGAAGAAGTTAAAACTAAATGTTAGTAATTTTTAATTACAAGCTTCTAATAGTAAAAACCTCTAACGTTTCTTTTACTTTCTCCAGCAAAATTTAACTCTCCACAGATTAATAATCGGAGACAATGTGCATGCAGGGATGGCGATAATCCTCCATGTAAACAACAACAACTTGAATTGATGAGCAATGGTACATTTAAGAGGTTTTAGAATTCATGCAACATCGGTGAAAGCGACTTACTCATCCAAAAGCGTGGGTGGAAACACGGAAAACTCTCGGGCGATCACCGCTAAACAATTTAAGGAGCTGGGACCACCGGAGTTTAAGGGAGAGCCAAAACCACTTACAGCGGAAGCATGGATAAAGCAGATTACCAAGATATTTGATGTCTTGGGATGCTCAGAGGAGCAAAGGTTCCCTTCTTGGCCTTTATATTTGCGGAGAGGCCGATTCTTTGGTGGGAATCGGTAAAAGCGTACTCAACCTCTTTGTATTGAAGATATCTTGGGAGAAGTTCCAGGGAGTTGTTCAGCGACAAATACTTTCCTGAAAGTATTAGCCACATGAAGGAGGTGGAGTTTATCAAGTTGGAACAAAACAATATGGCCAAGTAATACGCATACGAGGCTAAATTTGCGGAGTTATCACGATTTGCGTCCCCACTTGGTGGATAATGAAGAGAGAATGACGCGAATGTTTTTAAGAGGTTTGAAGCGGGAGATACGTCGACATCTTATTTCTCGTAAAGCGTGTTTGTATTCGGATGTTGTAAATAGGGCTCGATTAGTGAAAGTAGCGATAACGAGTCAGCCTTGAACTAAAAGAGAAGCGGTAAGCAAAATTATAATACCGGTGAGTAGTAGTCATCGAGCGGTGACAACAAGCGTGGAGGGAATCAACGGGCGGATATGGTAACCACTTTGGTGGTAATCGAGGTCAAAGCAATAAGAATGGACATTTCAAGAAAAGGAGATTCAACAATGATGGAAGAGCGTCGACCAGAGACCAAGTTGTTAAGGAAGGAGAAAGACCACTTATCATATGCTTCAAATGCGGAGGAGAGGACACATCGATCGGTCGAACTGCATACGTCTTCAGTCAAAAGCATGTTATAATTGTGGAAGAGAAGGTCACTTAGCTCGATTTTGTCGTTCATCAAGACAAATTCAACTAGGATGGAGGCACCAAAAGTCATCCCCGGACAAACCAAAGCCGTAGTTTAAGAGAGCGTTTTTTTCTCGTGACGAGGAACTTGAATAAAATTATCACGGGTAAGTTAATCATAAGCTCTTGCGAAGTCTATCAGTGTTAGATACCGATTCTACCCACTCTTTTATTTCACCTAGTTGTGTTCAACGTTTAAATTTGACTCAAGAAGAAGTTAAACTTTGACTTATTGGTTGAAACTTCGTTAGTAGGAGCCTTTGTTACCGCTTCTTATTTTTAAATCTTGTTTGATTCAAATAAACACTTTCACGATCTTATCTCTTTGAAAATACTTGCCTTTGAGGTAATTTTTGAAAGCGATTGATTAACTACTTATTATTCTTTTTGTAAGGTTGTTAGCTTTCATATTCTAACCAACTTTGTTATCTGAATTCAAAGTAACCAAACCCTAAAGTTAATCAACATGTTATATCAAGCCATAAGTAAAGAGAGCCCTAGAACCTTTCATTGTTGACTTCCTTGTGTGGAATGCAATCGCCCGGACTTTACGTAGGCGACATCGTGAATGAAGATGGCAAGTTTATAGGTATCATTGTGAGGTCTTATCTAGGTTAAGGGATAGAAGTCACATTTGGTATCAATGTGACGTCTTATCCAAGTCTTGAATAAAGAGTCACAGATTTTGAATGATATTTCTATTATTAATAAATTTCTGGCGTATTCTTGAAGACTTCTTAGCCTACTTAGGCGTGAAATCGAATTTCGTATTGACCCCATATAAAACCCATTTCTTAAAACCTCAAATATTTCTTCAACTAAAATGAGCAGGTTTACGGGTTTATGATGAAAGTCATAATAAAAGCATTGGACTAATGAAAATCATGGGTATACGTGGTATTAGTAAGTGTTATGATGAGTTATGTTGGTTAGTATGTGAAAACATGAAAGTTTCTTAAAAATCACAAGGAGTTAAAAACCAGTTTTGGTGAAAAGCGTAACATGAAATTCAATTGACCAAATCTCTTATTATATTTTGAATTTTTGAGTGTGGTTAAGTCCTATAGTTAGATC
The DNA here is from genome assembly GCA_020205615.1 of Panax quinquefolius. Lineage (NCBI taxonomy): Eukaryota > Viridiplantae > Streptophyta > Magnoliopsida > Apiales > Araliaceae > Panax > Panax quinquefolius. The sequence goes on along the minus strand of CM035153.1, from coordinate 138,606,068 downwards.
TATGAGTTACCTAACTAATCCAAGTGGAATCAATGAAAAGGTGTTGTAGATTTTTGTGTGGACTGATTTTTAGCAAAGGAGTCAAAACTTGAAAATGTCGAAAAAGCTGCTGCCACGTTTTTTTATGAAGGGATGTTTCGGCCACTTAATTAGTGAGAAAAATTCAGGCCTTTTTAGGACATAAAAGTATATATGGTATAAAGAACATCGTGTCCAAAAATAAGCTCATTCCGACTTAAAATGAGCAAGTTATGACCATTTCAATATTTAGGTTTTTTTTGACGAAAAATGCTATAACTGGGAGTTCTATAACTCCGATGACCATGAAATTTAAACTGGAGGCTCAAATTAACATGTGTAAGGTCCTGCCAAGATTTGGGAATTTTGGAGTTAAACTTGAGGTAGCTAATTTCTTAAGGAATTAATTAGAAATTGATTTTTGAAAAATAGTAAATGAATTTTAAAAAATTCCGAGAAAAATATATTTTCATTATGGGACTATATTATGCTAAATCCCAGAAAAGAAATATTTTTGGGACTGATTTGGTATTTTTCATGAAAATAGTTTAATTACGAACATATGAGTTAAATATGTTATGTAAAGTAATAACAAAGTTGAAAATAGGATTTTATGGCTAGAATCCTATATAGAGTATATATATATTTTTTTTGATGAGGATTTGATAATTGGTGATGATATCTTATGAGTATGACATTTTGAATGATTAAATGCATTATATGGTAAAACGTAAACAATTGAGATAAATTGTTTATAAATTTAAGAAGTGATTAAAATATTGTTATAATATTAATGATATTAGATTATGAGATTATTAAGTAATTGATAACATGGGATATATTCTTGAATCTGGATAAATTACATTATAAATGTTTAATATTTATCCTTTATCTCATTTGATTGATTCTTTATATCATTATCCTCATTACTTATATTATGTTGAAAGTCATCTACATGGCACATAGTGCATAGATGGACTTGGTATGATTATGACCGAGGATTGTTTCGGGTATAATCATAACCGTAGTAATTAAACACGATTATCTTTGGTAGTAGTGCATGGATAATTTGTGGTCGTGATACTAATGACTACATGATTATCTTTGTAGTAGTGCATGGATAATTTGTGGTCGTGATATACTAATGAATACACGATTATCTTTGGTAGTAGTGAATGGATAATTTGTGGTGCATTGATACTAGTGAATACACGATTATCTTTGGCACGTGAGTGCATGGATAATTTGTGGTCGTGATCTTAATGAATACACGATTATCTTTGGCACGTAGTGCATGGATAATTTGTGGTCATGATACTAATGAATACACGATTATCATTGGCACGTAGTGCATGGATAATTGTAGTCGTGGATACTTAATGAATACACGATTATCTTTGTACGTGGTGCATGGATAATTTGTGGTGCGTTGATACTAATGAATACACGATTATCTTTGGTAGTAGTGCATGGATAATTTGTGGTCGTGATCTTAAAGAATATCATTGGCACATGTAGTGCATGGATGATTCGATGATGTGGATTAATTATTGAAATGAGTCTCGATGAATGAAATATTAATTCATGGATGTGTTCAAAGTCGTTTGTGGCTTACGTGCATAGATGGACTTGGTATGATTATGACCCGAGGATTGTTCGGTATAATCATGATCGTAATTGAAAACACAATTATCCTTGGCCCGTAGTGCATGGATAATTCGTGGTCGTGATACTATTAATTTGAGTCTCGACATTATTGGTTTCTGATTGTATATCTTTGGCACATGTAGTGCAAAGATGAATTGTTAATGAATATCTTTGGCGAGGATTGCAAGATGAATTTAATGTTTTCAACGATAAAAGGTATTCAAGGTATCTTCACCTCTTTATCATACCGTGTCGTACCCTAATTTTGAGGTGAAATTCCATAAGGAGGAGATTGTGAGACCCCATTTTATCAATAAAGATTTAAATTTTGTCAAAATAATTTTTTAATATTATAGTGTGAATTTGAGATAATATTATAGTTGTGGGTAGTATTTATAAATTTTGCAAAGTATGCAAGTGGTTATATTATATTCGATTGGTTCTGGGAATATTCGAAACTTAGCGAGGGAATATTCGCATGCAACAACTCAATCATTGGTGGACCCCACAATGTAATTATTGTCGGATTGAGAAAATGACAAAAATATTTTATTGAAATAACGGCAGAGGTATTCTGTTTAAAGCTGTTGAACTACCGGGTAGTAAAAGTACGATGTCGATGTGTGGTTGCATAAGTAGCACGGTATTGATTATTGATCTTTACGTGAGAAGTCACTTAGCTATACTCAATTTATTCTACGATAATTGCGTGATCATATCTCTTATATTATTGATTCAATTATTGTCACATGATCATCATACAGATAATATGTTATATTATTAATTGAGACGACAAGTTATAAATGATTAATAATTGTTGAAAGAGTAAATATGTGTTGATTAAAAATAAAATGATTTGTGGTAATATTTATTCAATCCTCGATGTATATAAAGAGTCATTATGAGGCGTTTGTGGTAAGTTTGATTATTTTATGGGGGCCCATATGTCATCATCTAAGAGTCTCTTACGTCGATAGTATTTACCTTTGTGAATAGTATTTACCTTCATCAATAGTATTTACCTTTGTGAATAGTAATTACCTTTGTGAATAGTAATTACCTTCGTCAATAGTATTTACCTTAAATCGATAGTAATTACCTTCTTCAATAGTAATTACCTTCGTCGATAAGTAATTACCCCTTCATGAAATAGTAGTTGTCCCTTGAATATTACGAAGAGTTAACTCGCCTCTTGATTGTTCCAAAGGTTAATTACCCTTCCTTGAATAGTAGTAGTTGTCTCTTCATATTACCAAGAGTCATTTTGACCCTTCGTTAAGACCAAGAGCCACCCTCGGTTTTCTATAAATAAAAAGCTCATTCCTTCATTATTTCTTACGATTCAACTTTGAAACTACAGAGAAAAATAGAGAGAAAAGAAGAAAAGTATTTTCTTACTTCACTTTTCCAATATTCAAATTTCTTCTAAGGTAAGGGATATTATTTTTTATACCGTAAGAGGTGTTATTCTTTCTTATTCATGAAGAGAACTTCATTATTCCATTCATTATTATTACATTGGAATAACTTTTGTAAAAAGTGGCATACCCTATACATAACTTTTGTATCATGCATACCCTATACTTGGTGAAATCCTTATATTATTCCATTCTTATTTATTACATTGGAATAACATGTATCACGCTGAATCCCTATACTTGGTGATCTTCTTCATTATTCCATTATTTATTATTACATTTGGAATATCACATGCGTGTGTTTTACGGACACAGTTCCATTGTTTATTATTAGCATTTATTATTACATTGGAATATCACATGCATGTGTTTACAGGAATGGTTCCATTGTTTATTATTATTCAAAGATTTATTATTACATTGGATCATCACATCCCGATTGTGAATTTCACGACGACTGGTTCCGTTATTATTATTCTGTTGGAATAACTTTGTACATCTGATACCGCATGCGTGGTGATTTCTTTGTTATTCCATTCTTTATTATACCCAGTTGGTTAAAACTTTGACTTATACTCCACGAAATTAGTAGAATATTCTTGATATTTGCGTTTCATCCAAAGATATCTTTTCATGGAAATATTCTGCGATCATTCTTGAATTTTACTCTAAAAAAAATTATCGTGTTGACAATTTGGGCGTTAATAATTCCTGAATAAATTAATTCGTGAACTTGTTTTATTGAATTATTATGTCATTGTCATCATCCTCATGTTATATTATGTTATCTTTGGCTTACGTGCATAGATGAACTTAGTATGATTATGACGAGGATCATTCGGTATAATCATGGCTTGTTATAAATGATGTGATAAAAGTCCTCGATGGGCACGTAATCTTTGTGATGGATAGTTTTTGGTATGATTATGACCAGAGGTGATTCGGTATAGTCACGACCATTGATAATTTGATGAAAATCCTTGGCCAGTGATACGTGGATGATTAGATATTGTGGTTTATTCATTAAAGCGAGTTTTAGTGATAAAAATTGATGAAAACCTTTTAAAACCTAAAAGATAGTAGACTTTATTTTCTACTTGACTCTTTTAATGGATTGCATATTCATTGCAGATTAAACTGGTTGTCTATTGTATTTTATCGGTTTAACATTGTTGAAGACTATTGATAATTTATTACGCATTATCTTAGTTATAATATTTCTTCTTTTGGGCTAGTTGAGCTCACCTTTCTTTCACCTATTCTCTTGAAAATGAGAACATAAATTTGAGACGAGTCGAGGAGCGGAGTAATGGTCCGGAGGATAGCATTAGTAGTCCTCACTATTCACGTGAAATAGTGTGATAATAGTTGTAATGAAGACTCCTTTTGAGTTTGTATAATATCTAGTAGAACAATATTTGTATTCAAACTCACGTTTTATGTCGTATTATGCATACCTACGCTTATATTAGTAAGTTGTATTTGAATTTATGTACCATGTAAGTGGCGACCCAAGATGAATGACGTATACCTAATTTTGGGAACGTCACATTATGTGTCGTGTTATTTTAAGAAAAACTTGACCCCCTTGCTGCCTCAACCTTGATTATGAACAATTAATTGACAGTCTTACTCCCTCGAGCTTGATTTTGAACAATTTAACCGCTTTGCTCCCTAGAGCTAGCATGGTTGTGAGCATTCTGTGAACTTTTACTTGGAAGAAGTTAAAACTAAATGTTAGTAATTTTTAATTACAAGCTTCTAATAGTAAAACCTCTAACGTTTCTTTTACTTTCTCCAATAAAATTTAAGTCACAGACTTACCTCAAGTTTACGGATCAGGATTCTCTATGAGGATTTATCTGTGAAGATCTATTGAGAGTTTTGTTATGAATTTGACAACATATTAAAAAAAATATTTAATGGCTCACAACTCTTTTTTTTGTTTGTGTATCAAAACGATATCGTTTTAATAGGAATTTTTTTTTACAGGTTGACAAAAAATTAGAAGCCACCAAACGCCGTTTATTTTTAAATATAATTATTTTAAATTTCTTGATTATTTGTATATGATTTTTTTTTATATTTAATAACTTAGCTTGCTATTAATATTAGGATAACTACAAATTTGGCTAAAAAAATGAATAAATATATCGGTTATAATTATCGTTAATGTTTTCAATGTGGCTTTAGTTATTTTTCGTTTATTATTGTTTTTGTTTGTTTATTTATATTATTATTTATTATTATTATAATTTATATTTATCTGTTCCATAAAAAGAGTTTACTCTCACCATTGAAAATATTATTATTATTTACTCTAATCATTGGGCCGTTTGGGTCAACTAAGAAAATATTCTAGACCTATCAATTATTATTATTTACATATTCCTTTATATCTTTTTTTATTAATAATAATTTTTTTACTTTACCTTTCTTAATCTACTGCTCAGCGGAGATGATCACCATCACAACTCAAATACTATTTTAAATGTATTTTGTTTACTTTACTTTGTTTGTTTGGTAAAATTAAACGGCGTTTGGTGACTTCCAATTTTTTATCAACTTGTAAAAAAAAAATCCTACCAAAACGATGTTATTTTGATACAGAGACAAAAAAAGAATTATGAACCATTGAATCTCTTTTTTAATATGTTATCAACCTATAGTAAAATCCTCATAAGATCCTCACATAAAAATTCTCATAGAGAATCCGCATCCCAAGTTTACCAACTTTACTAATGACATTTTCTTTTCTTCTCTTTTCTTTTTTGTTGGAGAGAGAACGAGGCAGTTAATATCTCACTAAATGCCTGTGGTTGCCGGTTGGTTACTTTTGCTTTATCTTTACAGAATCAACGTATACATTATACATACGTATGTATGACTGTATATATATATATACACACACACAGAGATACACATTTATTCGAGGTGTTGACTGTGATAGTTGATAGATTGTGAACGAACTAGAAGAGATGGGATAAAGTTTTCATGTTTGTTCATGAGATTTCGCTAAAGCATTTAATATGCTAGTTCTTCTGGTTAAGAAAGATGATACATACATATATACATATAAATATATATGCATGCTGCATGCGTGTTTGAATTGAGAGCTAAAATTATTAAGCCACCATGCATATCACATATATATATGCTGCCCTTTTTATACCAAAATACTTGCAACTTTGGCCCCAAAAAGAATCTTTACGCAAATAAAGAAAGTTAACACTTGCTTCTAACTTTGAACCTCCAAGTAAATATATATATATATTGGTGGGATTTATTTATATTTCTACGAGTTTGATTACTGGCCATTATGATAGGGTAGTAGAGTTTTATTAATGTATTCAGCCTCATATGTGTTATAAAATTATAATGGATTTTTAGATTTATAGAATGTCTAGATTTATTTTTATCTTATAACTCCCATGTTCGTGAGTTATAAAACTCATGACCTTTGAGTTTTATAACCTCCTAGTATTGATATTAGTACATATATAAAAAATATTATTTGTAAAGTGAATGTGATATACAAGAAGATTATGCAAACTCTCTCTTTTCTCTAATCATCCTTGTTCTTGTCATCTTTGTTCATAATATTAGTTATCTTTTATAACACGTTATCAGCACGAGTTGCTCCTCACCTTCATATTGAAGATAATCATTTTTTGGTTTAAAGTAGAAGAAGGTATAACTCTCTCTCTATATGTGTGTTTGAGTATTGCATAGTCATCATGCATGCATGTACTATTTTTCTTTCTGATAATTATTCTATGTATGTGATCACAAATAATTCAATTATTCTGAAAAAATCAACAAACATGGTTAATTTTCATTGTGTTATTGGACCATTTTTTTTGGGATTAAAATGAGGTGCCTTATTCATTGTAAAGTGGGTGAACTGCTTATGATTTTTTTTACGTCAGATGTCATGTATTTTATGTTATGTTAATAGACCATCAATATTTTAAGGAAATTTTCTGGTACCCACTAGCTTTCTGTTTTACTTGTACTCTTTTTGGGGGCCACTAATCCCTTATTTTGCTTTTACTTTGTTTCTTTAAAGTGTGTTTTGGTGTTACTTTTACATCAAGAATGTTGCGGTATATATATGTAACTTACTGCATGTAGTACCATGTAGTACATGTATTGGGATGTTGGTTTTTCCATACAAAATTATGTACTGCTTGTTTACATGTTATGTGAATGGTTGTGGGTCGGTCTTAATTGGATGTTGAAGTTGTGTCAGAAGTATAAATTTGGGAGTTAAAAGTTTGAGATTTATATTCTTCAAAGCCTTCGAGAGAAAGAAATCTAGGAATAGGTGGATTCTCCACTTCTGATATTCCCTCTAGAATCTTAACCACAAGTCTCATTTCAAATGCATGCAAGTTTAATAGATGGGTTTTCACTCATTGCATTTCATTCTATACTTGCTATTATTTTTGTTTTGCACTCACTTCCAACTATAAATATGCAGACATGATTGTTAGTTTTTGTTCGATTGCCAAATCTGTTTCTGTCATGTTATACTTGATTCACGATTCTACCTTGCAATATATATAGAGAGATATATAAATATTTGTTCACATGTTTATACACATGTGAATAGTTATATGTGGATAGTTATAATAATTTAAATTTCTAATAATTTTTCATATTTTTTGTATGAAGTTACAATGACAAATATACTTAGTAGTGTTGGTTTATTATTTAGTTTTAGTGAAAAAATTTAGTTTCAGTATTTTAACGCATTTCTATAAATTGTTTCATTATAATTAAATCTAAACATATATAATTATTTAATTTGATGGGGAATATGTTTAGTTATTTAATATTCAAATTTTATAAATTTGAATTTGTTGCCCTTGATTTATATCGAAAGAAGAATTATTTGTAATGGAATCTTGATGTTTGAGATTCATATAAAGGCAAAGAACCTTGGAGATATAATTAAAGTTGGCAATCATGCATCCCTGCAGGATAATGCAAAATTAATTATTTTTATTCGATATCATCTCCATGAAAAAAAATATTGATAAAGGTACATGTTAGAAAAAATATTTACTATATTTCATGCCTCGAATATGCTCCTGTAGTAGCAATATTATGAGTGTAAATTCATAATATATTCCTTGAAGCGATAAAGGAAATTATATTCCTAAAAGTGATATCATTTCTTCTAGTGGCTGTACAAAATAATGAATTTTTGCTGAAAAATCAACAATCTCGCTCGACCGATTCTATTACATTCTCTGAAGTGAATGGAACCTCATTTGATAATCATAGAAGAAATTATGGTTGTAGTTGTGGTAGTGGACTTGAAAAGAACAATCAATATATAAAAGGGAATGAACCCGTCGTACTCCTAAACATTTGGTAGATTTGTACCAAGACTCCATAAAAGAAAAAGAAATGGAATGATCCTGAAGATCCCATGAATTATTTTGACTTTTCAAATGGAGTTGATATAATTAATTTTGATATCTATGGTTTCCTTGATGATATGTTGATAGAAATGTTCATACCAATTAATTATTTTTATTTTGTTATGACATTATAATAAGTATTTTTATTATATGTTTTATTTATGTTTCAAGTAATAAAGTTAAATTTATGTTTTGCATATATGAAGTTGTATGGGTCAGAAGCTCATCAAACTTAATTAAAGGCTCTAGAAGAGCGATTATTCATCAAACATAATTGAAGACTCTTGAAGAATGATTATTCATCAAATTTAATTAAAGTCTCTGGAAGAGCGATTATAATGTTTTCAAAGGGCACAAAACTTTGTATTTATGATTCTTTATATTCTTCTGAGACAAGCAGAAATTTGCTCAGCTTTAAGGATATACGTTATAATAGTTATTATATTGAAATCAATAACGAAGGCAGTGAAGAATTTCTTTATATTACTTCAATAGTATCGGCTCAGAAGCTCATATTAGAAAAATTATATATTTTCTCTTCTGGGTTATATTATACTAAAATGAGAATAGTTGAAACAAATGTTGTAATACACCAGAAGTGTACAATACACCAGAAGTGTTTGGATCCAAATGTTTTTATGATTTGGCATGATCATCTAGGATCAATAATGATGCATTAAATTATTGAAAACTCCCATGAACATCCTTTAAAGAACCAGAAGATCCATTTACCTGTTGATTATATCAAAATTAATTACCAAATTATCACATTTAATTATTGTTATTTGGTGTGTTCATCTTCTAAGAAAGAATTTAGAGTGATATTTTTAAGGTATATTTTGAGGATTGTTATTTTAATAGTCTTCCCACTATTAGTGGGAGAAAAGTCGTTGCCTGAAGCACGACGGGAGATTAATTAGAATGTTTCAACGTTATTTAATCTTGATCTTTATACAAATCAATATGAACTAGAAGTTCAAAGGATAATTCATTTGCAATGAATTGCAAATTAATTACCAGAATTATTCACCGATAATAAGAAAATAGTGATAACTCACATTCTAGTAGGCTGCTATACTCTAAGCAGAGATTGAAGTCCTCAATAGGACAATCAGTTAATTAATACATCGAAAAATTGAATTAAAGCCACACCAAGCGTGGAAGATCTATCGGTGTTAGAAAATAAAATAAAATTTCCCAGAAGAAGAAAGTACAAGAAAAATAAGTTGCAGCCTATAAAGAGGCTATACCAATGAAACAGGCTAAAAAATTTATCAATCTATCCAAAACTTATGAACAAAAATTTTCTGTAAATAAAACTCTTGAAGAGTTATTCCCTGAAGAGGATGAGTTATCCCCTGAAGAGGATCAGGTACCTGAAAATAACGAGATCTCGATACATTATGTATATACAGGAGACGTATATATTGGATAGAAATAAAATCGTTGTTGATAACATATTTTCATATAAATTTACTATGGATATTACCAGAAGTAATGATCATATATATGAACCACAAAATCGTTGATGAATGTAGAAATATTTGGCCAATGTAGAAAGAGGCGATTCAAGCAAAAATAAATTCACTAAGTAAATGTGAAGTCTTTGGACCTGTAGTCCGAACACCTAAAGGTGTAATGCTTGTTGAATACAAATGGGTATTTGTACGAAATAAGAAAAATGAAATTATATGGTACAAAGCGCAACTTGTAGCATAAGTTTTCTTCGCAAAGACATGGTATTAATTATGAAGAAACATATGCTCCTATAATGGACACAATCACATTCAAATTTTTAATTAACTTGGTAGAAAGAGAAATTAATAGATATTGTTACATCATAACTGTATGGATCATTATATAATTATATATACATGAAAATCCCTGAAGGATATAAAATGTCTGAAGCATATAATTCTACATCTCGAAATATGTATTCTATTAAGCTACAAAGATCTTTATATAGGTTAAAGCAATCCAGATGCATATTGTGGTATAATCGCCTAAGTGGATATCTTTTGAAAGAATGATTTGAGAATAATACAATTTATGCATGTATTTTTATCAAAAGATCATAATCTGGATTTGTTATTATTATTATTATTATTATTTATTGATGAACGATCTTACTCCAGAAGAGTCGACAAAAATACAACTAATTTAAGATGAAAGATATTGGTAAGCCAAATTTTGGTCTTAGCCTACAAATTGAACTATGGAATTCTTGTTCATCAATAAACATACACAGAAAAAGTCCTGAAGTAACTTTACATGGATAATGTTGATCCTTTGAGTACTCCAATGATGGGTTGGTCACTTGATATCAAGAAAGATCCGTTTTGACCACGAGAAAATAATAAAGAAACTCTTGGTCCTGAAGTACCATATATTAGGTCCTGAAGTACCATATCTTAGTGCAATTGATATTTTGATGTATCTTCCAAATTTCACAAGACTTGATATAGCATTTGCAGTTAACATACTAGCAATGTATAGTTATGCACCAAATCGAAGACATTGTAATGAAATCAAACATATTTTACATTATCTTCGTGAGACTATTGATTTGGGATTATTTTATCCAAATGGTGATAGAACCAAGCATATTGCACCAAAATTATTTTATACACATGAGCCCCAGAAGAATGACAATATTGATCATGTGATAATTTGGTTGATATATTCATTACCAACTATGATTTTGAAGAAGATGGTGCACAATATTGGCATACTTCGACTTAATGATATTTTTACCATGAACAATGGAAATTCTATGTACTTATGAAGGGGAGTAAAAAAAAAGATATGTGCTGATTGTACTCTTTTTCCTTCGCTAAGGTTTTTTTTTTCACTGGATTTTTCTCTGCAAGGTTTTAATGAGGCAATCCCAAGGCACTAGAAGTTATACAAGAATATTGTACTCTTTTCCTTCGCTAAATTTTTTTCCACTGGATTTTTATTTGGTAAGGTTTTTAATGAGGCATATTCTTAGAAAATTGCTACAAAAGAACTCCATCCCTTCTATATGAAGACAATGCTGCATGTATAGCTCAATTAAAAGGAGTATACATCAAAGGAGATAGAACAAAGCACATCTCACCGAAATTCTTTTTCACCCATGACCTTAAAAAGTGTAGTAACATTGATGTTCAGCAAATTCGCTCAAAAGATAATCTAGTAGATTTGTTCACCAAAGCATTACTAACTGCAACGTTTGAAGGATTGTGTCACAATATTGGAATGCGACAGCTGAAAGACTTAAGCATATATTCATGATGGGGAGCTAATACGCGCTGCACTCTTTTTTCCTTAACCAAGGTTTTTTCCCATTGGATTTTTCCTGGTAAGGTTTTTAATGAGGCAGCTTTCAATGCGTATGGCTATACAATAGACATCCAAGGGGGAGTGTTATAAAATTATAGTGGATGTCTAGATTCATAGGATGTCTAGATTCATTCTTATCTTATAACTCCTATGTTCATGAGTTATAAAACTCATGACCTTTGAGTTTTATAACCTCCTAGTATTGATGTTAGTACATATATAAAGAATATAATTTGTAAAGTGAATGTGATATACAAGAAGATTATGCAAACTCTCTCTTTTCTCTAATCATCCTTGTTCTTGTCATCTTTGTTCATAATATTAGTTATCTTTTATAACAATATGGGGGTTTTCTAATTATTATAAAAATATTGTTTGGTGTGTGAATTATTGTAGAATGTGTGAGGCATTTTCAGACAAACAGGACTAGCCAATTGGAATTGGTGAACCGGAGTATAATATTGTGTGTTCTTACTTTTCCGCCTTTCATGTGTGATTACAATATTATTCGTTCTTAAATTCTAAAAAAAGAGCATTAATAACTTAATTTACCATAATATTCTTACATTAAAAATTATTTTTTTCTATTTCATCTTTTCTAATAAATTTTAAAAGGATAATAATATTGAAATTTTATAGTAGTTCTAATCAATCAGACAAAATTTTAATTGTATTTTTTAAATTTTGTATTTTGTCCTAAAACTTCAATTTAAAAGTAATGGGGGATAATATTTAAAAAACAATATTATTCACTTTAATAGTGAAATATGGATTCGATTAGTATGAAGTGAACTTCATGATTCATTTCATACTCAATACAGTGCTGACATACAAACGGGAGGACGATCTCTCCGTCTGCGTGCATGTCAGCATTTTATTAATTATAAAATAAATTTATTATGAAGTTCACTTCATGCTAACTATATCAGTAAAATATAATAAAAAATACTTTTACATAATTTTGAGAAGCTTTATATTGACCATTAAGGGTGTAAACGAGTCGAACCGGAGCGAACAGAGAACTACTCAAATTCGACTCGAAATGATAAATTAAATACTCAATTCAAATTTCAATTCAAATTATATTTAAAAATTCTACACGATTCGACTCGACTCGAATATTTAAGACTTTCAATTGATTCGACTAAACTCGAATATTTATTCAAACTACTCATGAAGCTTCAAATTCAAGTTCAATTCGAGTCTCCACATAATAACTAGTTTTATAATAAATATAATTATAAATTGAATTTGTTATTTTACTTAAAAATGAGAAAATATATTTATTATTACACTTTACAAATATAAAATCACAATTAAAATTAAAACAAAACAAAATAATAACTAATTATCCTAATTTGATTTAAATTTGTATATATTATAAGAGAATGTATCGAACATCTAATCGAATATGTATTAACCGAGTATGTATCGAATCACAATAAAAAATTCGAGTAGTTTGAATCTTAAACGAGTCGGGTATAACCTTGTTCAAATTCTACTCATATTTTTATTCGAACTATTTTTAATCTTTCGATTTGGATCATATTATTAACGAATCCGTAGCCTCATTTCGTTTTTTTAGTCGAGTTAAATCGAGATCGAATCAGATTAGGCTGCGTTTACGGTATTTATAATGACCAATCAAGCACGTGAGAGTAGTCAAGTTTGGATCTTTAATATCAAGCCGGCATTTAGCGTTACGTTGAATGCGTCAACCAGCTACAGAACAGCACTACGGCACTACCCGTAGGCCCTGGACATCGATTAATGATCAAACCCCACCAAGTACTAATAATTGTTCGATGTTTCAATTAGTAAAATTATAATTGTTAAAACATTGGTAATTAATGCAACTTAACAAATGTTTTAATTGATGCATTATTATGTGAAGGATAGGCATACGCGTAAAGAATGAGATCGTTGGAGGGAGAGAAAGAGATATTTGACTATATATCAAATAAAAAATATTTTGTGTCACATAATTGCATTTAAATTAGAAAATTAATATTTTTAAATGTTAAAATGATATTTTTATGAAAGACTACTCACTATTGACTTATGTGAAATATAAAATTATAGTGGATGTCAAATTCACAGGACGATGCCCAGATTCATTCTTATCTTCAAAAATTATTGAATGAGTTATAAAACCTACGACCTTTGATTTTATAACCTCCTAGTTGATGTTAAGACATCTATAAATAATATCATTTTGTAAAGTGAATGGTTGATACAAAATATTATGGAAATTCTTCTCTAATCATCTTTGTACTTGATTTTAGTTATCTCTTTATAACATTTCATAACACGTTATCAAATTTAGGATTCTTTCCCTAACTTTCATCTTGAAGATAATCATATTTGATTTGAAGGAAAAGGTATATTTATATATATATATATATATATATATATATATATCGTATAATTACTAATAATTTTTTTTTTATGTTCGCATACATGGTTTGATTTCATCGCATGTATATCATGTTTGTCTATTGTGTTCATTTCCTTTATTCACATATCTACTTATATACTCATATACTACAATTTGCTACAATGATACAAAACATACCGCAATTTTTATTTTTATTTCAATGGTCATAACGATATATACTACCCGCAGAGATCGAGTAGCTCCGCTTTTGATATTGTGTGCTCGACCTTATGTATCGTAAACTCTCCAAATTTGAATCCATTTTTCCATTTGAGATAATAGGCTACATAAACCGATTTGGAGTTGTGAGCAAAACTATTCTCATGTGTATCGATTTATGGGACCAAAAGGTTTAGTAAAAGAACTTACAATACAAGTAAGGTATAATATACTGAAATTAGTTTCAATTAGCATTTTATTTTATTGTGACAAAAGATAAAATATACCTCACATAATAACAAATTGTAGTATAATATATATTTAATCATACAATATAATGATGATGATGAATAACGCAAATGAGAGAACAATATGTGTGTGTTATATTGTATATATATGTATATGTTATATATATGTTTAATGCACATGAATAGTTATATGTGGATAGTTATAATAAACTAAATTTCTAATGATTTTTGATATATTTTTGTATGAAGTTACAATAATAAATATACTTAGTAGTGTTGGTTTGTTATTTAGTTTTAGTGGACAAATTTAGTTTCTTGTTTATCTTGCATTTCTATAAATTGTTTCATTACAATTAAATCAACATATATAATTATTTAATTTGATGGAAAATATGTTTAGTTATTTAATATTCAAATTTTATAAATTTGAATTTGTTACCCTTGATTTATATCGAGCAAGAATTATTTGTAATGAAATCTTGATCTTTGAGATTCATATAAAGGCAAAGAACCTTGAGATACAATTATAGTTGACAAATCATGCATCCTCGCAGGATCAAAAAAAAAAAATTAATGATTTTTATTCGCTATCATCTCCATGAAAAATAAAAAGTTGAGTACGTTATGAGAAAAGTCTCACTCTTGTCTTATGATATGATTTAAAGGAAAATTTTAAAAGCTCATTATAATTGGATGCACCAAGTTGCAAGATTTTAAAAGTGTTGAGTGAAAACACCGATGAAGACATGTTAGAGAAAATATTTATTATATTTTCATCCTCGAATATGCTCCCTGTAGTAGCAATATTGTGAGTGTAAGTTCATAATATATTCCCTAAAACGATAAAGGAAATTATATTCCTAGAAGTGATATCATTTCTTCTAGTGGCTGTACAATATAATGAGTTTTTGCTGAAAAAACCAACAATCTCACACGACCGATTCTATCACATTCCCTGAAGTGAATGGAACCTCATTTGATAATCATAGAAAATTATGGTTGTAGTTGTGGTAGTAGACTTGAAAAGAACAATCAATATATAAAAGGGAATGTACCAATCGCATGTACTTCTTAAACATTTGGTAGATTTGTACCAAGACTCCATAAAAGAAAAGGAAATGGATTGATCTTCAAGATCCCATTAATTATTTTGACTTTTCAAATGGAGTGAATATAACTAATTTTGATATCTATGATTTACTTGATAATGTTTATAGAAATGTTCAAACCAATTAATTATTTTTATTTCATCAGTATTATGGTATTATAATAAGTATTTTTTTATTATATGTTTATTTATGTTTTAAGTAATAAAGTTAAATTTATTGTTTTGCATATATGAAGTTGTATGGGCGGAAGCTCATCAAACTTAATTAAAGGCTCTAGAAGAAATAATATTCATCAAACATAAAAGACTCTTGAAGAGTAATTATTCATCAAACTTAATTAAAGTCTCCGAAGAAAGCAATTATAATGTTATCAAAAAGCACAAAACTTTGTATTGATGATTCTTTATATTTTCCTGAGACAAGCGAAAATTTGTTCGGGTTTTAAGGATATACGTTATAATAGTTATTATATTGAAATCAATAAATAGTATCGGGCGAAGCTCATATTAGAAAATTTGTATATTTTCTCCCAAGTTATATTATACAAAAATGAGAATAGTTGAAACAAATGTTGTAATACACCGTGTGCAATACACCGTAGTGTTTGATCCAAATATTTTCAATAATGATTCAATTATTGATCCCATCAACATCAGATCAATAATGATGGATTGAATTATTGAAAAACTCCATGAACATCATTTAAAGAACTAGATTATATCAAAGTAAATTAATTATCAAATTATCATATTTAATTATTGTTATTTGGTGTTCATCTTTTAAGAAAATTGAGTGATATTTTTAAGGTATATTTTGAGGATTGTTATTTTAATAGTCTTCCCACCATTAGGGGAGAAAAGTCGTTACATCAAGCACGACGTGAGATCATTACTGAAATTTACGGAGAGATTAATTGGAATATTTCAACGTTATTTAATCTTGATCCTTATACAAATCATTATGAACTAGAAGTTCAAAGGATAATTCATTTGCAATGAATTGCAAATCAATTACCGTAATTATTCACCGATAATAAGAAAATAGTGATATCTCACATTCTAGTAAAAAAACTCTGTGAGATTGAAGTCCCTCAGTAGGACAATCGATTAACAACAATGAGAAAATTGAATTAAAACCACAACCGGAAGCGTGGAAGATCTATCGGTGTTAAAGATAAAATTTTCCGTAAGAAGAAAGTACAAGAAAAACAAGTTGCGACCTTTAAAGAGGCTATACCCGTAAAACAAAATTTATCGATCTATCCAAAACTTATAAACAAAAATCTCCAGTAAATAAAACTCTTGAAGAGTTATCCCACGAAGAGGATGAGTTATCCCACAAGAGGTCAGTGCACGAAAATAACGAGATCTCGATATTATTATGTATATCGAGAGAGACGTATATATTGGATAGAAATAAAATCGTTGTCGACAACATATTTTCATATAAATTTGCTATGGATATTACCGTAAGTAATGATCATATATATGAACCACAAATCGTTGATGAATGTAGAAATATTTGGCCAACGTAGAAAGAAGCGATTCAAGCGAAATTAAATTCACTAAGTAAATGTGAAAATTTAGACCAGAGTCCAAACACCTAAAGGTGTAATGCTCATTGAATACAAATGGGTATTTGTATGAAATAAGAAAAATAAAATTATATGTACAAAGCGCAACTTGTAGAAACAAGGTTTCTTCTAGCAGAGACATGGTATTAATTATGAAGAAACATGTGCTTATGTAATGGACACAATTACATTTTATTTTTAATTAGCTTGATAGAAAGAAATTAATGGATGTTGTTACATCATATCCGTATGGATCATTATATAATTATATATACATAAAAATCCTCAAGGATATAAAATGCCCAAGCATATAATTCTACATCTCGAAATATGTATTCTATTAAGCTACAAAGATCTTTATATGGGTTAAAGCAATCCAGATGCATATTGTTATATAATCGCCAAGTAGATATCTTTTGAAAGAAGGATTTGAGAATAATCCAATTTATGCATGCATTTTTATCAAAAGATCATAATCTGGATTTGTTATTATTATCAGATTTATTGATGAAAGATTTTGCTCCGTAAGAGTCGACAAAAAATAACAAATTTGAGATGAAAGATATTGGAAAGACAAATTTTTGTCTTGGCCTACAAATTGAACTATAGAATTCTTGTACACAGAAAAAGTCCTGAAGTAACTTTACATGAATAATGTTAATCCTTTGAGTACTCCAATAATGGGTTGGTCACTAGATATCAAGAAATATCCGTTTTGCCACAAGAAAATAATTAAGAAACTCTTGGTCCTGAAGTACCATATATTAGGTCCTGAAGTACCATATCTTAGTGCAATTGATATTTTGATGTATCTTGCAAATTTCACAAGACTTGATATAGCATTTGCAGTTAACATACTAGCAATGTATAGTTATGCACCAACTCAAAGATATTGTAATGAAATTAAACATGTTTTACGTTATCTTTGTGAGACTATTGATTTGGGATTATTTAATCCAAATGGTGATAGAACCAAGCATATTGCACCAAAATTATTTTATACACATGAGCCCTCGTAAGAATGGCAATATTGATCATGTGATAATTTGGTTGATATATTCATTAAGTCATTACCAACTATGATTTTGAAGAAGATGGTGCACAATATTGGCATACTTGACTTAATGATATTTTTACCATGAACAATGGAAATTCTATGTACTTATGAAGAGGAGTAAAAAGGATATGTGTTTGATTGTACTCTTTTTCCTTCGCTAAGGTTTTTTCCCCACCGGGTTTTCTTTGCAAGGTTTTAATGAGGCAATCTCAAGGCACTGAGAAGTTATACAAGAATATTGTACTCTTTTCCTTAGCCAAATTTTTTTCCCACCGGGTTTTATTTGGTAAGATTTTTAACGAGGCATATTCTTAGAAAATTACTATAAAAGACTCCATCCATTCGTATGAAGACAATGCTTTGCATGTATAGCTCGATTAAAGGGAGGATACATCAAAGATAATCTAGCGCACCAACCGCAACGTTGAAGGATCAAGTCGCAATATTGAATCGCGACAAATGAAGAACTTAAGTATACATTCATGGGGGAGCTAATGTCACGCACTCTTTTTCCTTAACCAAAGTTTTTTCCATTGAGTTTTCTTGTAAGGTTTTTAATAAAGCGCTTTTGATGTATTCTTTATCTATACAATGACATCCAAGGGGAGTGTTATAAAATTATAGTGGATGTCTAAATTCATAGGATGTCAGATTCATTCTTATCTTGTAACTCCATAATTAAATGAAAGTTATAAAACTCACTGACCTTTGAGTTTTATAACCTCCTAATTTGATGTTAGTACATCTATAAATAATATCATTTTGTGAAAGTGAATGGTTGATACAAAATATTATGGAAATACTCTCTTCTCTCTCATCATCTTTGTACTTGATTTTAGTTATCTTTTATAACATTTCATAACAAAATATCAATTTTTATGTAAAAATATTTATTCCCCAAAGTTATACTAAATGATGTGTCAGGTGCAATAAATTATTGTACATTATCCTCAAATGTCATGTAATATGATGTGTGTTTTAGTTGGAAACAAAAAAGGAGAATTTAAAGAAACGCGGGCGTAATTCTTGAAGAGCGTAATAATTCCCCGAGCTTTTTAATTTGAGAGATCTTCGAGTTCGGAAATGACATCATGATTTCGGGATGGCGTCATGTCTTCGGGAAGATCGAATTGGCTTGAATATTATTATTTTTAATTATTTTTGTTATTTAATAGGTTCGTTTATTTTAAAGTAATAGTTATAGTTGAATTTTTTAGCTAATAAAATTGATTTTACTTATTAGGACTTTCGTTTGAAAGATTAGTTATTTAATTATTATCTTTTATAATCTATATTGTAAAGATTGTTTTTATTATCTTTACAATCTATATTGTATTGTTTTTTTGATGGATTCTAGTATTAAAACTTACGTTGATAAATTCTTTGTGTTTTTGTTCTGCTTCATAATATTTTATTATACTAACATATTATTTGGTATATTTTTAGTATAATTCTTTGATGCACATAATATTATTCATATCTAATTTATAAATTGACAAATACAAATTGAGTAGTTTTTATTTAAATGGTACATTTTTTTTGTTTAGGGTGGTGAGAGAAGAAGTGTTTGGTGATTGTTTGCAGGATAAAGAACGTTACTTTTTGTTTGGCAAGTGTGTGGATAGTAATTCGGTTGGTGAGAGAAGTGATTGGTGAATTGTCTGTTTGCATGATAAAAGTTACTTTTTATTGTGTTACTTTTTCAACAACACATGACCACGTAGGAATTTTTTTTAACCCGCTATGTATAGGAAAGGAACATACTATTTGTCTTCATTTTTCCTGTTTTTTTTTTTTTTTATGTTCTTCCACTTAAATTTTTGATACTTAACCTTTTATTTAATTTTAGACTTAATTAATATTAAATAAGAGACTAAGTGTTAAAATTTAAATGGAAGAACACAAGAAAAACATAAAAAATAGAGATAGAGGATCTGTTTTCATAGGAAAGTGGCCATATATATATATGTGTGTGTTAGTGTGTGTATATATATATGGCAATGATCCATAACATGCATTTGTTATGAATCTTTATAGGACATACACTATCTATACCATTGAAAATACTAAGGAACGATCATGATTAGAAACTAAAAATCGACGTCCGCTACTAATAATAGTAGACGCTAATCAAAATAAGAGTTTGACTTTATTACCTAGAGCTTCAATTAATTAACCAAAGTTTAGGGGTAGACGACCCCAAAATAAGTCCACATAACCCATTTTAAGTCGCCAAAAATAACACTACAGAAAAGAACTTTTCTATTTATAACTATTATACTGTCGTACAAAATACGATAACACGGATATTGTGAGTGTTCAATACAAATATTGTATCATGTATAGTACGACAGTATTCTCACCTAAGTTATTACAATGCCATATAAAATATAGCAATAAATATTTCAAGTCCTCAAAGGAACACGAAAAGATTTTGGTCCTCCTCATTCTAATAGGGTGCATTTTTTACGCTTCCAAATTCGGGTTTACATCACCTTATTTGGTTCACCAAAATCAACTATTAAATGACGTATAAAATATAACATACACATTTTAAGTTCTCAGTACAATTATTATATCACATTGTTCTATAACTTGAGGACCGCGACTAATTCGAAACACAACTTTATACTCATGTTCTCTCTACTAGTCTCAGCTACATTTTTATTTTCTGAAAGGAATTGTGAATCAAAAGGGTGAGCACAAATAGCCCAGTAAATAATATCATGACTAAGATAACTAAATTATCAATAGCATTCATCAGTAATAAATCAGATGTTTAGAACATATGGTAGATGATAAAAGTTTTTAACCATAATTGCAGTGGAATCAACAATCCATTAGAAGAGTCAAGTAGAACATAATGTCTACTATTTTTTTCAAATTAAAAATCCATCATCAATATTTTATTCCTGTAACAAAAATTAATCAACAGTTCTTCGTTGTACCCAAGATAAAGATTAGAACTTTCACCATATGTTTTTTACCTGAAACACCAAAGATCATGGTTATATCAATTCACAGTTCATGTTTATAATCATGCCATTAAATTCATCTTTGCACTTCGGGCCAAAGACATACAACTGTAAAACCAATGGTTATGCCAATCACCAGTGTGACGCCCCCAAAATAGGTATACACAACACCCATTCTGAGTCGCCAAATACATGGTACAAGAAGCAAACTACAACTTCAATAATACAAATGTCGTGTGAAATACGACAATATATACTGTGAGTTTAAATATAATATTGTCTTCTAGACAATATACACACGCAAATAAATTCCCATCATAATTATTGATTCATTATTTTACAAAAATGGTGAGGACTACTAAACAACTCTCTCTGAACCTTCATTCCATACCCCGACTAGTACTCGCTACATTCTCGCCTCCCGAGAAGAAAAAAATGAACAACAAGGAAAAGGGTGAGCTCAACTAGCCCAAAGAAGAATAATTATGACTAAGATAATATACAACAAATTATCGTTAGTCTTCAACAGGAAAAATCGATAGAATACAATAGACAACAAGTTTCGCATCAATATTCGCAATGAAATAATAATTCATAGAAGAGTTACGTAGAGATGAAATCTACTATAATCTATGAATTTAATAAATCCATCATCAATATTTTATCCCCGTAACATCAATCAATATGCATCTCGAATCAAATAATCATCTTTGCACTACAGCCAAAGATATTCATCGATCGGTCATGTTCATCTCAACACTGCTCATCTTTGCACTACAGCCAAAGATATTCTTCAGAAATCATTCATCTTCACACTACGGGCCAAAGATATTCAATAATATCATCATTTAAGATCGAGAATGATGAAAATATTTTTTAAGAAACGAATCCAAATAAACAAAATGACAAGGATTAAGGATTAAGGATTCGTACTTGGTTTTATCCACGCCCAAAAATACCTCAAAAATAATCATAGTGGTGTAAAATTCAAGAATGATCAAAACATGGATACAATCGAGTTAGTATCCGAATTAGATGTTTTGACGAAAAGAAGAAATTTTATTTTTCTATGAATAATCACCGTGATATCGTGAATAGTCAGAGTATCGTGAATAAAGGCCAGTATCGTGAATAATAACTCACACCAAAAGATAGAAATTTCACAAAAATATCTTCACGCTTCATAATAGTACTACTGTGAATAAGAACTTCGTGAATAAGAACTCATGAATAAGTAACTCGTGAATAAGTAACTCATGAATAGTAACCCATGAATAGTAATCCCACATGAAAAAGTTCTAAATTTGATAAAAACTTCGATCAACATTTCAAAGATAATGATATTGAAGAAATAATATCATTACGAAAAAATAATATCCCTTACCTCGAAAATCGATCAAGATTTCTAATTTGAAACACCTGGATATAGCTATGACTTGGACTTGCACCGTATAGCAATACTCAAAGTATACTCAAAATACTCACAAGAATACGCTCGATAATATAGAGAGAAAACTTCAATTTCACAGTGTGATTTTCAATTCTAACCTAAGACCCTATTTATAGGAAATTCGCTAGAACACCAAAGCAGAAAAATTTAATAAATTAATAATATAATTATATTATTTTCTACACATGTCTAGAATCTGATTTCAGCCATCAAACACATGCCACCTTCTAGAAAAAATAAGAAAAAATGTTTTTCTAATTTTAAATATTTTAAACTTCCAAAAATCAATTATTTTGAGCTTCTAACTTCAATAATTCATAATAAATAGCCCTTTCATCAGAAAATTCGAATCTCGCGAGTTTTTATAGAAAATTCAATTCTCTACAACTTTGCAGAAGAAAGTTTTTCCAAATTCCAATCAGAAATTGACCAAATCCACAAACGGACAATTTTACAAAGCTATAATCAAATTTCACCGATAAATGGGGTCCACCGACATGTTTAATATGTTTTAAACATTTATTGCAACAAAAATACTCTTCCTCCTCGTATACTCATATATCCCACATTCGTTGTAAAATATCACCGTTAATATATTATTAAAATAATATATTTAAATGAATTATTTTATCGTAAAAGATAAAATATTAATTTTCAACAATTGTCATTTTAAAAATTTTCTCCATCTATATCCACATAAAATCAATATTTTCCTCATCATATAAATCAATAATTAATTATTCACAAATAATATTACGTAATCACAATATCGACAACCAGTGCAGTTCCTGCAGAAAGAGGGGCTTTCCAATAAGAATTTCTTCTTCTTGGCCGCCGCAATTAGGTGACCAAACCTCTCCTTAGATGTAACTTTCTAGACATTGCCAATAATGTTATCTAATAATATTATTCGGATAATATGAATTATTGCTTCGATAATGAAAGATCTTGTGTAATGACAATTATTGAAACAACAAAGAATATAAAATATCAACGCAAAGAATTATTAACTCAATAAAATATCGAATAATAATTATCGTAACCATTATTGAGTAGTGCCTTCTTCACGTAAGAATCAATAATTGGTTCAATACTGCGTGCTACTTGCTCAACAACGCGACATTAGTGTGTTTTAACCACCGGGTATTCCAACAATGATAATTGGTAATAACTACGCTAGTTATTTAAAAACAACTTATATTTGTCGCTTTCTTTATCCAATCACTTTCCGTTATGGGCTCACACATGGTCATTACTGGTCGCATTTAATATTCCCGACCGCATTTAATATTCCACGACCAAACGAATATTCCCCACAACAATGAATATTTTATAACCACTGCTTAATTTGAAATATTTGCATAATTAACCCTTAACTATCCACATTAATCAAATCAACCCTTACTATTTCAAAATAATAAATAAAGGAAATTCCTTTTTATTTAAAAAATTTCGGGGTCTTACAACCTCCCTCCTTATGAAATTTCATCCTCGAAATTGACGACGCGTACTCGGTGTTTCAAAAGGTGAGGATACCTCGCTTTCATTTCCGCTTTCAATTCCCGTGTCATTTCCTCTATAAGCATGATTCCTCCACAAAACTTTAACTTGTGGTATAACCTTTCATGCGTAGGATATGCTCCTTCCTATCCAAAATCTTGACAGTACCTCCTCATACGTTAAGTCTTCTATTTATCTCGTCCGGTTCTAACTCTATAACGTGGTTCGGGTCTTTCACATATTTACTGAAGTACGAGATATGAAACACATTATGAACACGAGACATACTTTGAGGTAACGCAAGTCTATAAAGCTACATTTTCTACTCGGTCAAGAATTTGAAATGGACCGATAAATCGTGGATTGAGCTTTCTCTCTTCCCAAATCTTGTAACTCCTTCCATGGAGCAACTCGCAACAATACATGATCCCCACATTAAATTCCACGTCCTTTCGATGAAGATCCGCATAACTCTTTCCTTTTTTGGTCGATCTTGTGCCGCTTTGTATACGTTGTCGAATCATTTGGATCTTTTCGGTGATCATACGTCTTAACTCGGGTCCCAACAATGTTGTTTCACCCACCTCATCCCAACATATTGAGAACGACATTTTTTCCATATAATGCTTGAATGGAACCATGCCTATATTTGTTTAATAACTATTGTTGTATGAGAATTCCACCAATGGCAAGTACTTATCCCAACTTCCTTTGAAATCTAGGACACGAGTTTTAATATATCTTCAAGAGTTTGAGTAGTCCTTCCGATTGCCCATCCGTTTGAGGATGGTATGCCAAATCAATCGTAAATTCGTGCCCATAGCTTTTTGCAAGCTAACCCAAAATCTTGAAGTGAATCTTGGGTCACGATCCAAACTATGGATACAGGCATGCCATGCAACCTCACAATCTCATTCACGTATATACTAGCAAGACGTTCAGGGAATAAGTCTCCGTGACGGCAAGAAATGAGCGGAACTTGGTTAATCTATCAACAATAACCCAAATAAAGATTGATGCCTTGAGAAACCGTAGGAAGACCCGTGAACGAAATCCATAGTAATGTGTTCCCACTTCCATTCCGGAATCTCAAGTGGTTGCAACGGACCCTTAGGGTATAAGATGCTCCGCTTTTACACGTTGGCAAGTTAAACACATTGAGATAAACTTTGCAATCTCTCTCTTCATATTGTTCCACCAAAATGTATGTCAAGATCACGATACATTTTAGTACTTCCAAGATGGATTGCAAATGGCGTATTGTGTGCCTCCATCATAATCTTGTACTTCAAATCGTAGTCGTTAGAACACAAAGTCTAGAGTGGACTCAAGTATTCATTCTTCATCAATTCTCGCCTTAGGAATAGCTCCTTCTTGTACTTTCTTCTTCATACGCGATCATTTCCGAGCCGGTGGCTTGAGCGATCTTAACTTTTTCTATTAAAGTTGGCTCTGTCGTATACTTGACATCATCGCACTTTCGCTCCCATATGATATGATCTTCTACTCATCGCTACGTCACCACGTTCGCTTTTCCAGGATGGCACGATCGTAACATGTATTTTGAAATGAGTCTCTCTCTTGAGTTCTTGAAGCTCTTCCCACATTCTTTGCTCCATTCAATTTTGTATCTCTACGAGTCAATTGCGTTAAATGGAATAGCGATTCGAGAATATCCTTCAACGAATCTCCGATAATAACCAACTAAGCCTGTAAAGCTACGTATTTCAATTCTCGACTTAGGTTGCTCTCAATCGCGACTCATATCCCAATCTTGGATAAGACGTCACAATGACACCTATCGCTTTTACTATCGCATCGAATATGACGTCCCCTACGAGAGTCTCGCTTAGGTGAATTCCACAAAGGAAGTCACAAGATAAAGGCTCAGTACCAAATTTATAGTTGAATTTTTAACTCCACGAAGTTCAATAGAGCCATTCGATATGAGATTTTAGAAATGAGTTTTGTATCGGGTTCAAAGTCGATACAAAATTTAATATCGAAGCTTTGGGAGTAAGCCAAGAAATTCTTCGTAAAATACGTCGGAAAAATCAATAACAACAGGAATATTATTCAAATCGACGTGTCTTTATTCAAATCCATAACATGGACTAAGAAAACTTGACATCCGTAATAAACGAATGACTTCATGGCTTGATATGAAAATGTTTGACTACAATGGTTTGATTGCTTGAATTGAATAACAGTTGCTTAGGAATATGAAAACTAACAACCTTACAAAAGCAATCAATTTGGCATGATGAGTAGTTAACCTTAAAATCACATCAAAAGCAAATATCTCTATAGAAATAAGGTTAACGTGTAATGTGATAGTGCTTAACTCAATCAAGCAAGATTTTTAAACAACGGATGTAATGAAAGTTTCTCCTAATGGAGTCTCCACAGATAGGTCAAAGTTTAATTTCTCCGTAGTCAAGTTCAAACGTTGAGCGCAAGTAAGAGAGATAAAAGAATGGGTAGAACCACTATCTAGTAAGGTATATACTTCGTAAGAATTTATAATTAACTAACCTGTGCTAACTTCGTTCGGGTTCCTCGATTTTGACTAGTCCACAACAAACGCTTCTTCCGGAATCGTTGACTTTGACTTTTCTAGGACGATCTTTTGAGTCACCGTCCCTCATTGAACTAGGTTTCGCTTATCGTATAATCTCGTTTATATGTCCTTCCTTTCCACAATTATAAGATACCTTAAACTGTTGTGGGACAGTTTGAATGATATGTCCCTCTTTCCGCATTTATAACATACGACCGTAGGTGGTCGCTTCTCCTCCCTTAAAACTAGTTGCTATTCTTGGTACCGACGCCTTCACACGGTCGTTGTTGAATCTCCTCTTTTTAAAATCTCCTCCCACTCGCTTCTTCTATTTTCATAGCCACGATTACCACCAAGGTGGTTATCGCTTTTGTCTCGTATTCTTCTTTCTCCGCCGTTATCGTTATTCGATGATCGCTATCTTGATATGATCCTCGGTTATGGTCCCTCGGTTGAACGTGACTCGTTATCTCGCTTCTAACAACCGAGCCCCTGCCGACAACATCCGAATAGAGAGAAAATTTATGAGAAATGAGATCTTGACGTATGTTGGGTTTCAAACCTCTCGTAAACATCCGCGTCATCGTTCCCTCATTCTCCACCAAATGAGGTGCAAACTCGATAACTCCGCTAACTTCGCCTTGTCTTTGGGACACCGTCCATGTTATTCTCGCTTCTAGTCTAATAAACTCCACTTCCTTCATATGACGAATACTTTCGTGAAAGTACTTGTCATTGAACTGCTTTTCTGAAACGCTCTCCCATGACGATCGCCGAAAAAATGGATGGGTACGCTTCACGATTCCCACCATGTCTCCGCCTCGCCATCGGAACATAAAGGCGCGAATGGAACTTTCTTCTCCTCCGCATCCCAAGACATCGAATATCTTGGTAATTTGTTTGACCCACGCTCTCGCTTTAATCGGATCCGCTTCCCCGCACTCGTGGTCCCAACTTTTGAACTACTCATTTGTGACCACCCGTGAATTGCTATCATTTCCTCCTCAGATTTTGAACACGAGTCTCCTCGTTGCGATTTTGCATGAAACCGCAAAAAGCTTCTAAACATCCCCTCGCTCATCATCTCGCTTTCGGTGGTGTTGTTCACAGGAGGAACATTGCCACCGTTGCACGCTCTCCTCGTTGGTAAATACAGGCATCTCCACGGTCTCATTTACTCCATCA
This sequence comes from Panax quinquefolius, assembly GCA_020205615.1. Lineage (NCBI taxonomy): Eukaryota > Viridiplantae > Streptophyta > Magnoliopsida > Apiales > Araliaceae > Panax > Panax quinquefolius. The sequence continues at coordinate 138,577,976 of CM035153.1, read as the reverse complement.
TTAATATTCTCACGACATTCTCAAATACCGCCATAAAACAAGGGTTAATTAAGGAAATCAATATATCACATAATATCCCTATATACTTGACTAACTAACAAATAAGCTTAGGTAGGACACACTTTAGCGAAGGATTTACTTCGTCTCTCCTCCTAGTTCTATTCCCGATCTCCGCCAGAGATCATATCCCTAAGCTCGATATTAACCGGCGCCCCAAAATAGGTATACACAACACCCATTCGAGTCGCTAAATACATGGTACAAGAAGCAAACTACAACTTCAATAATACAAATGTCGTGTGAAATACGACAATATATAATTGTGAGTTTAAATATAATATTGTCTTCTAGACAATATCCACACGCAAATAAATCCCCATCATAATTATTGATTCATTATTTTACAAAAATGGTGAGGACTACTAAACAACTCTCTCTAGAACCTTCATTCCATACCTCACTAAGACTCGCCACATTCTCGCCTCCCGAGAAGAAAAAATGGAACAACAAGGAAAAGGGTGAGCTCAACTAGCCCAAGAAAGAATATTATGACTAAGATAATATACAACAAATTATCGTTAGTCTTCAACGGGAAAAATCGATAGAATACAATAGACAACAAGTTTCAGATCAATATTCATGCATGTGAAATAATAATTCATAGAAGAGTTACGTAGAGAATGAAATCTACTATAATCTATGAATTTAACAGTCCATCATCAATATTTTATCCCTGTAACATCAATCAATATGCATCTAGAATCAAATATTCATCTTTGCACTACAGGCCAAAGATATTCATCAATCGGTCATGCTCATCTCAACACCTGTTCATCTTTGCACTACTGAGCCAAAGATATTCTTCAGAAATCATTCATCTTTGCACTACGGCCAAAGATATTCAATAATATCATCATTTAAGACCGAGAATGATGAAAAATATTTTTAAGAAACGAATCCAAAGAAACAAAATGACAAGGATTAAGGATTAAGGATTCGTACTTGGTTTTATCCACGCCTCAAAATACCTCAAAAATAATCATAGTGGTGTAAAATTCAAGAATGATCAAAACATGGATACAATCGAGTTAGTATCCGAATAGATGTTTTAGACGAAAAGAAGAAATTTTATTTTTCGGTGAATAAGATCAGATATCGTGAATAGTGTTAGATACGTGAATAAGATCGTATCGTGAATAGTAACTCTTACACCAAAAGATAGAAATTTCACAAAAATATCTTCACGCTTACGTGAATAGTACTTTCGTGAATAGAATCGTGAATAAGAACTCATGAATAGTAACTCGTGAATAGTAACTCATGAATAGTAACCCATGAATAGTAATCCCGACATGAAAAAGTTCTAAATTTGATAAAAACTTGAGATCAACATTTCAAAGATAATGATATTGAAGAAATAATATCATTACGAAAAAAATATATCCCTTACCTCGAAAGATCAAGATTTAAATTGAAACACCGGATATAAAGCTATGACTTGGACTTGCACCAGTATAGCAATACTCAAAGTATACTCAAAATACTCACAAGAATACGCTCGATAATATAGAGAGAAAACTTCAGTTTCTGGTGTGATTTTCAATTCTAACCTAAGCACCCTATTTATAGGAAATTGCTTAGAACACCAAAGCAGAAAATTTAATAAATTAATAATATAATTATATTATTTTCTACACATGTCTAGAATCTGATTTCAGCCATCAAACACATGCCACCTTCTAGAAAAAAAATAAGAAAAAACGTTTTTCTAATTTTAAATATTTTAAACTTCCAAAAATCAATTATTTCGGAGCTTCGGAACTTCAATAATTCATAATAAATAGCTCTTTCATCAGAAAATTCTAATCTCGCGGTTTTTATAGGAAATTCAATTCTCTACAACTTTGCGTAAGAAAGTTTTTCCAAATTCCAATCAAAATTGACCAAATCCACAAACGGGCAATTTTACAAGCTATAATCAAATTTCACCAATAAATGGGGTCCACCGACATGTTTAACATGTTTTAAATATTTATTGCAACAAAAATACTCTTCCCTCCTCGTATACTCATATATCCCACATTCGTTGTAAAAAATATCACCGTTAATATATTATTAAAATAATATATTTAAATGAATTATTTTATCGTAAAAAGATAAAATATTAATTTTCAACAATTGTCATTTTAAAATTTTCTCCATCTATATCCACATAAAATTAATATTTTCCTCATCATATAAATCAATAATTAATTATTCACAAATAATATTACGAGAATCACAATATATTGACAACCGTGCAGGTTCCTAAAGAAAGAGGGGCTTTCCAATAAGAATTTCTTCACTCAAGGCACGCAATTAGGTGACCAAACCTCTCCTGTATGAACTTTCTAGACATTGCCAATATTGTTATCTAATAATATTATTCAGATAATATGAATTATTGCTTCGATAATGAAAGATACTGTGTAATGGCAATTATCAAAACAACAAAGAATATAAAATATCAACGCAAAGAATTATTAACTCAATAAAATATCGCGATAAGAATTATCAGAACCATTATCGAGTAGTGCCTTCTTCACGTAAGAATCAATAATTGGTGCAATACCGCAGTATACCGCTTCAACAACGCAGCGATTAGTGTGTTTTAACCACCGGGTATTCCAACAAGATTAATTCAGAATAACTACTGCCAGTTATTTAAAAACAACTTATATTTGTCGCTTTCTTCATTCAATCACTTTCCGTTATGGGGCCCACACATGGTCAAGCTTGCGTCAGACGTAATATTCCCGAATCGCATTTAATATTCCACGACCAAACGAATATTCCCTTAACAACAATGAATATTTTATAACCATTCGCTTAATTTGAAATATTTGCATAATTAACCCTTAACTATCCATATTAATCAAATCAACCCTTACTATTTCAAAATAATAAATAAAGGAAATTCCTTTTTATTTAAAAAATTTCGGGGTCTTACAACCAGTCCATCTTTGCACTACGGGCCAAAGACATACAATTATAAAATCAATGATCATGCCGATCAACAGTCCATCTTTGCACTACGGGCCAAAGATATACAACTATAAAACCAATTGTCATGATCATATCAATCAACATTTCATCTTTGCAAGAGAATTGATGGTCATGCTGCCCCCAAAATAGGTATACATCACCCATCTTGAGTCGCCAAATACATGGTACAAAATTCAAATACAACTTAATTATACAATAGTCGTGTAAAATATGACAAAACATAATATAAGAGTTTTAATAAGAATATTGTCATCTGTATAATATCCACACTCAATGGAGTCCTCATTACATTTATTGTGACACTATTTAATGTAATAGTGAGGACTACTAATGCTATCATCCGACCGATCACTCGCTCCCCATTTTAGTCCCGTCTACGCTCTCATTTCAAGAGAACGGTGAAAGAAAGGGTGAGCTCAACTAGCCCAAAGAAGAAATATTATGACTAAGATAATGCGAATAAATTATCATTAGTCTTCAAAAATGTTAAACCGATAAAATACAATAGACATCAAGTTTAATCAAGCAAATAAGCAATCCATTAGAAGAGTCAAGTAGAGTATGATATCTACTATCTTCTATGATTTAAAATGTTTTCATCAATTTTTATCGCTGAGACTTAGCTTAATAAATAAACCACATCATCGAGTCATCCCTGCACTACGGGCCAAGGATATTCATTAAATCATCAATGGTCATGACTATACCAAATAATCCTCGGTCATAATCATACCAAAAATCGCCCATCAATGCACTGACAAAGCTATCGAGGACTTTTACCACATCATTTATAATATTACAGGTCATGATTATACCGAATAATCCTTGGTCATAATCATACCAAATCCATCTATGCACGTAAGCTAAATATGACTTTCATCACAATATAAGCATGAGGATGATGACAATGACATAATAATTCAATAAAACAAGTTCAAGAATAAATTTTAAAGATTTATAAGTTAATTTATCTTGAAATTAATTACGTCCAAATTGTTAACATGATTCTGCTTTGTGGAGTAAAATTCAAGAATGCTCAGAAGAATATTTCAATGAAAAGATACTGGGATGAAGCGCTTGAAATATCCGAGGATATTCTACTAATTTCATGGAGTATAGAAGCCAAAACTTTAACCAAATGAGTAACATAGAATATATGAAAACCGCAAATAGATTTTTACCTACCACGCAGTAATCCACGTAAGATGCATCATTTCCATAATTTAATAAAGAATGAATACTGAAGGATCATTCACCATGCATGTGATAATCCACATAGATAGGTTATTCCAACAAAATAATAAAGAATGGAACCAGTCATGCATAATCGCACATGCATGTGATATTCCAAATGTAATAATAAAGAATGGAATAACAGAAGAATTCACCATGAATGTGATAGACCGCACAGACAGGTTATTCCAACAGAATAATAAAGAATGGAACCAGGTCTAGCGTAATCTGCATAGAGAGAATATTACAACAGAATAATAAAGAATGAAATAACAAAGAATTCACCATGCATGCGATAGATCAAGATGCATAAAGTTATTCCAACATAATAATAAAGAATGGAATAATGTAAGAATTTCATCATATATGCGGTACTTCGCATAGACAGGTTATTCTAACATAATAATAAAGAATGGAATAACAGAAGCTCTCTTCACGAATACGAAAGAAATAATGCCCCTTACCTTAGAAGAAACTGAATATTGGAATAGTGAGGTAGCAGATTTCTCTTCTTCTTTCTCTCTATAATAATTGCTCTAAAACTTTAGTGAATAGGTGAGAAATGAAGGAAGAATGAACTTCTATTTATAGGAAAATATAGTTTCGATAATTGCAAGTTTTGGGGCTCAAAATATTGAAGTACAATACCTTCAACTTTTCTTTCATTTTTAATTTAGTCCTGCAAGTATTATCAAACTTGCACCACTTCCCCTAATAGTAAATAATGTGAATCAATAGTTCAATCATGTGAATCAATAGTTATAATCATGTGAAAATACGAATTACAGTATAGTACCTCCATCTATACCTCCATTTTTAACTTAGTCATGCAAGTATTATCAATCTTGTACCAACTACCCTAATAGTACAAGAATGTGAATCAATAGTACACACTTGTGAAAAAATAGTTATAATCATGTGAATTAATATCAATTAATTGTTCATTTATCCGATTAATTACCCGACTGGTCAGTATAACTTCCAGACATCAATTAATATCGAAATAAATGTCGATATCCACTAACACTAATAATTCCAACACAATGGAACTATCAATTTCATCTTTAATCAACACGAACTTATTCATCATTAATATTATAACTCACAATATTTAACAACCGTGTCGCTTCCGAAAGAGGGCTTTCCGATAAGGATTTCTCCTTATTGACGCCGCAATTAGATGACCAAACATCTCCTCGATGTAACTTCTGTAGACATTGGTAATATTGCAATTTAATAATATGAATAACTTTATTGTCTCAATTATTGATTTAATAATATATCATATAATGCGGATGATCTTTGTGATAATAATCGAATCAATAATATGAGAGATATGATCAAAGAATTATCGATCAATAATCAATACCATGTCTACTACGCAACCACGCCAGACATCAGATTTTTACTACCGGATAGTTCAACAGCTTTATCTAGAAAACTTCTGCCGCTATTTTTATAAAAATAGAGATAAATGAATGGGTAGCACCGATATCTAGTAATGTATAAACTTCACAAGAATTTATGATTAAATTTACCCGTGATCACCTCGTTTGGGTTCCTCGCATTTTAACCACCACAACAAACGCCTTTCGAGAACCGCTTTTTTTAAATCTCCCCACTAAACTCTTCTATTTTCACGGCCATGATTACCACCAGAGTGGTTACCGCTCTTGTCCGTATTTTTCTTTCCCTCACCGGTTATCGTTGCTCGATGATCATTATCACCGATATGACCACAGTCAGTGGTCCCTCGGTTGAACGTACTCATTATTTTGCTCTAATAATTGAGCCTCATTGACAACATCTCGAATATAGAGAAAAATTATGAGAATGAGATATCGACGTATGTCGGGTTTCAAACCTCTTAGAAACATCCGCGTCATATATCGCTCCTCATTCTCCACCAAATGAGGTGCAAACTCGATAACTCCGCGAACTTCGCTTCGTCTTTGGGACACCGCCATGTTGTTCTCTTCATCGGTCTAATAAACTCTACCTCCTTTATATAGACGAATACTTTCGGAAAGTACTTGTCATTGAACAGTTTCTGAAATGTTTCCCAAGACATGCTAAGTGCGGCTGGATGGGTACGCTTCATAGATTCCCACCAATGTCGCCTCATTACTTAACATAAAGGTGGCGAATGGAACCTTCTGTTCCTCCGTGCATCCCAAGACATCAAATATCTTGGTAATTTGTTTGACCCATGTCTCCGCCTTTTAATCGGATCCGGCTTTCCCCGAGTGCTGTAGTCCCAACTCTTTGAATCGTCAGTCAGTGATAAACCGTATGCGTTCTTATCATTTCCACCTGTATTTTGTACACGAGTCTCCTTCGTCTAATTTTGCATGAACTACAAAAAGCATCTAAACATCCCGTCGTTCATCGTCTAATCAGTGGTGTTGTTTACAGGAGGAACATTGCCAACCTGTTGCACATTCTCCTCATTTGTGAGTAAAGGTGTCTCCACGATTTCATTTACTCCACTGTTAACATTCTCTGTTGCCATTCTCAAATACTGCCATAAAACAAGGGTTAATTAATGAAATTAACATATCACATAATATCCCTATATTCTGACCAACCAACAAATAAGCATAGGTAGGACACACTAGCGAAGGATTTACTCGTCTCTCCCCTCCTAGTTCTATTCTCCGATCTCCGCCAGAGACCATATCCCTAAGCTCTGATACCAACTATGACGCCCCCAAAATAGGTATACAACACCCATTCTGAGTCATCAAATACATGGTACAGAAACAACTACAACTTTATTATTACAATTGTCGTGCAAAATACAACAACACATAAACTGTGAGTTTAAATACAAATATTGTCATCTAGACAATATCCACACTCAAATAAGTCCTCATTACAATTATTGATACACTATTTTAAAAAATAATGAGGACTAATAAGACAACTTCTAGAACCATCATTCCATCTCCCGACTAGTACTCGCTACATTCTCGCCTCCTGAGAAGAACAATGGAACAAAAAGGAAAAGGGTGAGCTCAACTAGCCTAGTAAAGAACATTATGACTAAGATAATAAAGAACAAATTATCGTTAGTCCTCAACAGAGAAAAATCTGATAGAATATAATAGACAACAAGTTTTAAATCAATATTCGCAGCGAAAATAACAATTCATTAGAAGAGTTACGTAGAGAATAAAATCTACTTTCTTCTATGAATTTAAAAGTTTATCATCAATATTTTATCCCTGTAGCATCAATCAATATACATCTTGAATCAAATATTCATCTTTGCACTACAGGCCAAAGATATTCATCAGTTGGTCATGTTCATCTCAACACATGTACATCTTGACACTACGGGCCAAAGATATTTAACAAAAAATCATTAATCTTTGCACTACAGGCCAAAGATTTTCACTAATATCATCATTTAGGACTGAGGATGATGAAAAATATTTTAAAGAAAACGAATTCAGTGAAACAAAAGAACAAATATTAAGGATTCGTACTTTAAATAATCCAAGTTCAAAAATACTTCGTAAATAATCATAGTGAAGTAAAATTCAAGAATGATCAAAACATGGATACAATCAAAGCTAGTATCCATAATGGATATTTTGGACGAAAAATAAAAATTTAATTTTTCTATGAATAGTGCCGTATTCGTGAATAGTGTCGTATACATGAATAGTGCCGTATACGTGAATAGTAACCTCGACACTAAAAGATAAGAATTTCACAAGAAAAATTTACCAATATTCCGGCATAATGATATTGAAAGAAATAATATCATTTTAAAAAAAAAATAGCATCCCTTACCTCGAAAGAATAGTACTTCTGGCTGGAATATCAGATATAACGCTGAAAGAACTTGCACCGTATAGCAACACTCAAAGTATCAAAATACTCACAAGAATACGCTCGATAATATAGAGAGAGAAATCTTTAGTTTCTGGTGTGATTTTTAATTCTAATTGTGACGCCCCCAAAATAGGTATACATCACCTATTCTGAGTCACCAAATACATGGTACAGAATACAAATACAATCTTAAATATACAACATGAGCTGTGAGTTTTAATACAAATATTGTCTTCTGTATGTATTCAAACTCAAAATAAGTCTTCAATACATTTATTAACACACTATTTCATGTAATAGTGAGGACTACTAATGCTATCATCCGGACCATCACTCTGCTTCCCAGACTAAATCCTAGCTATATTCTCATTTCCTGAAGAGAATAGTGAAAGAAATGGGTGAGCTCAACTAGCCCAGTAAGAAATATTATGACTAAGATAATGTAGAATAAATTATCATTAGTCTTCAACAATGTTAAACTGATAAAATATAACAAACATCAAGTTTAACTGTAGTGGAATAAGTAATCCATTAAAAGAGTCAAGTAGAGAATAAAAATCTACTATCTTTTATGATTTAAAAAGGTCTTTCATCACCTTTATCGCTGAGACTCAGCTTAATAAATAATCTATATTATCCCTGCACTACGGCCAAGGATATTCATTAGTATCACAACCACAAATTATCCATGCACTACGGCCAAGGATATTAGTATTCATTCGTCGATAATCATGATCATGCCAACAACTGTCCATCAATGCACTACGGGCTAATAAGGACTTTTACCACATTATTTGTAACATTACGGTCATGATTATACCGAATAATCTCTAGTCATAATCATACCAAGTCCATCTATGCACGTAAGCCAAAGATGACTTTCATCACAATATAAGTATGAGGATGATGACAATGATATAAGAATTTAATAAAACAAGTTCAAGAATTAATTTATCCAGGAACTAATAACGTCCAAATTGTCAACATGATACTTCTTTGTGGAGTAAAATTCAAGAATGCTTAGAAGAATATTTCCATGAAAAGATACTGGATGAAGCGCAAATATCAAAGGTATTCCACTAATTTCATGGAGTATAGAAGTCAAAACTTTAACCAACTGAGTATAACAGAATATATGAAACTGCAAATGAATTTTTGCCCGCCATGCTGTAATCCACGTAGATAGATCATTTCCACAATTTAATAAGAAATGAATATGAAGGGTCATTCACCATGCATGTGGTAATCCATATGTATGTTATTCCAATGTAATAATAAAGAATGGAATAACGGAAGAATTCACCATACATCGCGATAGATCGCATAAACAAAAGTTATTATAACGTAATAATAAATAATGGAACCAAATCATGCGTAACGCATACATACATGATATTCCAATGTAATAATAAAAATGAAATAACAAAAGACTTCACTGTGCATGCGATAGATCAGCATAGAGAGGTTATTCCAATGTAATAATAAATAACTAACCAAAATCGAGCAAAATTAAAGACCGAACGTGATATTCCAATGAATAATAAAGAATGGAATAACAACGAGAATTTCACCACGTATATGCAGATTGCATGTATGAAAAGTTATTCCAACATAATAATAAAGAATGGAATAATGTAAGAATTTCACCATGTATGCGATACTTAGATATGACGGAGTTATTCCAATATAATGATAAAGAATGGAATAACAGAAGAATTTCACCAAGTAAAGGGTAGCCCGCGTATACAGGTTATTCCAACAGAATAATAAAGAATGGAATAACAGAAGTTCTCTTCATGAATATGAAAGAAATAATACCCCTTACGAGTATTGAAAGAAAATAATTCTCTTCATGAATTCGAAAGAATAAAACCCCTTACCTTAGAAGAAACTGGATATAGGAGTAGTGAAGTAGCAGAATACTTTTCTTCTTTCTCTCTATAGTTTCTCTCTCTGACTTTCAAAGAATTCGTAAAGAAATAATGAAGGAATGAGCTTCTATTTATAGAAGAATGGACCTGAATAAGAACTAATTCATGAACGGTCCAGTTTGATTTACTTTTTAAACTATTTCATCCATATTGATTTACTATGCGAAAGATTAATAAAATATTCTAATAAAACAAAATCTTTTAAATAAAATATAATATATTCTATTTATAGTCTAATAAAACAAATAACTTTATAAAAGTATTCTATTTTATATAAAAAGATTTTACTATCTGCAAACACTATATCTGGGCAGCACTTCTACAAATACTATGCATAATAAAATATGATATATTCTAATTATTATACAATAAAACAAATAACTTTATAAAAGTATTCTATTTTATATAAAAAGATTTTACTATGCAAACACTACGCATAATAAAATATAATATATTCTAATTATTGTATAATAAAATAAATAACTTTATAAAAGTATTCTATTTTATATAAAAAGATTTTACTATGCAAAACACTTATGCTTAATAGAATATAATATATTCTATTTATAGTCTAATAAAATAAATAACTTTATAAAAGTATTTTGTTTTATATAAAAAGTTTTTCTGCTTTTATTACATTAATAATACTAATAAAACAAATTTATATATATAATATATATATATATAAACTTCCGTGACTTCATAAAAAGACACCTCAATATATTTAATAATATTTATCATCATTATTATAATTCACAATATTAATCGACCGCATCGCTCCTGTGAAAGTGGGGGCTTTCCAATAAGGATTTCTCCTATTGCACATAATTAGGTGATCAAATCTCTCCTTGGCGTAACTTCTAGACATCTTTAATATTGTAAATAATAATATTAATAACTCTGTCATCTCAATTATTGATTTAATAATATATAAAATATCGACAATAATTTAATCAAATAACGTGAAATACTATGCAACAATTCATCAGAGTAATAATTGAACAAAACCGAGTGACTTCTCACGTAAGCATCAATAATCAATACCGTGTACTACTTACGCAACCATGCCAGCGTAGATCAGATTTTTACTACCGAAAGTAGTTCAACAGCTTTTAACTAGTAAAACTTCCGCCGTTTTTTTCATAAAAATATTTTTGTCATTTTCTCAATTCAACAATAATTTCATTGTGGGGTCCACCAATGATTGTGCCGTCGTACGAATATTCCCTGTTAAAACGAATATTCCTTGACCAAGCGAATATTATATAACAACTTGCATACTTTGCAAAATTTATAAATATTACCCACAACTATAACATTATATCAAATTTACTCCATAATATTAAAAAAAATATTTTGAGAAAATTTAAATCTTTATTCATAAAATTTGGGGTCTCACACTAACCTAAGCACCCTATTTATAGGAAAATGCTTAGAACACCAAAGTAGAAAATTTAATAAAATAATAATATATTTATATAAATTTCCTACGCCCACTTTTACCAACTGAATTCAGCACTTTGCACATGTTAGTGAGGCCCACAAATTGAAAAAAAACGTTTTTATTAAAAAAAATATTTAAAACTTCAAAAATCAATTATTTCGGAAATTCAATAATTCATAATAAATAGCCCTTTTATCAGAAAAATTCAAATCTTATGTTTATTCCATAGGAAATTCAATTCTCTACAACTTTGTAGTTTAAAGTTTTTCCAAATTCCAAGCAGAACTTGACCGAAATCCACATACGGACGATTTTACAGGCTATAATCAAATTTCAGTCAAGAAATGGGGTCCACAAACATGAAAAACATATTTTAAATAATTTTTGTAACAAAAATACTCTTCCTCCTCATATATTCATATATCCCATATTCATTTTAAAGATATTACCATTATTATATTATTATAATATAATAATATATTTAAATAAATTATTTTATCGTAAAAAGATAAAATATTTATTTTCAACAATTGTCACATTAAAAATTTTCTTCATCTATATCCACATAAAATGAATATTTTCCTCATCATATAAATTAATAATTAATTATTCACAAATAATATTATGTAATTACAATAATCGACAACCGTGCAATTCCTGTGAAAAGAGGGGCTTTTCAATAAGGATTTCTTCTTATTGGCAGCAATTAATTAGTGACCAAACCTCTCCTTAGATGTAACTTTTAGACATTGCCAATAATGTTATCTAATAATATTATTCAAATAATATGAATTATTGCTCTGATAATGGAAAATACCGTAGTAGTAATAATTATCAAACAACAATAATATAAAACATCAACGTAGCAATTATTGAATCAATAAAATAAAATATTGAACACTAATTACTATAACAATTATTGAGTAGTGCCTTCTTACGTAAGAATCAATAATTGGTGCAATATCGTGTCTACCGTGTTTTAACCACCTAGTATTTCAACAAAGATTAATTGAGTAATAACTACGCCTGCTATTTATAAACAACTTATACTTGTCGTTTTCTTCATCCAATCGCTTTCCGTTATGGGGCCCACATAAGGCTGTGTCATCGTATGAATATTCCCTGACAGTAAGAATATTCCACGATCAAACGAATATTCCCCGACAATAATGAATTTTTTATAACCACTTGCTTATTTGAAATATTTGCGCATTTTACCCATAACTAACCACATTAATCAAATCAACCCTTACTATTTCAAAATAATAAATAGAGGAAATTCAATTTCATTTATAATAAGTTGGGGTCTTACACAAGATGGGTGATGTATACCTGTTTTGGGGGCGTTACAATCGGGCATTTCAACAGTTAACGGTAAAAGGCTTGCCGTCAATTTAGTTAAAAATTATTTTTGTCACTTTTCTAAATCCGACAATTATTTCATTGTGGGGCCCACCAATGATTGGTTAGTTTGGCGCCGTCGTAGAAATATTTGTTGACAAAATGAATATTTCCCGACAGACTGTTCATTTCATATAATTTGCATATAACACCCATAACTATAACATTTACCAAATCAACACCTTACTATGAACAATTTAAAATCTATTAAAAGTCGGGGTCAACACCAAAATATATTTATCTCGAATAAAATATAAACCAACTATTAATTCATAATTCATTCAAGATACCTTTATTTATCGCATTAAATCATTATTCATATTCCAAAACTTATAAGTGAATAACAAAATTTAAGAAACCCATTAAGAAACCCATATATAACAATTTATTTTTAAAATGTCAGTCCACTATTATGGTATTATCACCATTAATTAAAATTTATTTGCCAAATTAATTAATTTTAACAGAAACTAGATTTCAAATACTCCAATTTAGCCTTAAGAATCACCCAAATCGGATTTAAAATCATTAAGTTATACACTTTTACAACTTAGAACTTGATGCTGAAAATTCTGCTTTGAAAAATTCTAGACCAGTCACCTCACGAAATTCATAACAAATCATACATTAACCTTTAACAGTTCAAAATTTGTGGACATAAACTTAACTTATAAATGTATAATATATCAAAAAATTACAACAATCCAACGGTTGGATTAAAAATTATAACTCACGTAATAGATCTTAAGAAAAGAGTTTTTCTAGATTTTGACCAATATTCTTCCCTCATGTCCCACAAAAATAAATGGTCCAATCAAAAAAAATGTTAGGAAGGCCGGAGATTGGAAAAATGCTTGGAAGTATTTGGAAATTAAATCTCAGCAACCATCCCTCTCATATCAGCCTTAGTCGCCTATATGTCCACATTCTATAAGTTTAATATCTCCTCTTTTATTTACTCATTTATCCATTTTAATTATTCGTTTGACCATTTATCAATTTAGCATTTTATAATTTTAAAATAATAATTATAAATTAAATTAGACTTTTATTTCATAAAAGTTGGGGTTTTACACTATTAACTTATTTTTTAAGTGGGTTTAGGGTTAGTTAGTTAAAAAATGAGTTAATAATCCATAAACCTTGATTTATAAACCCTAAATTCTATTTAATAAACACTAAATCTTAGTTAATAAACCCTAAACTTTGGTTAATTAATTAAACTTTAGTTAATAAAGCCAATTTGATTAGCGTCCGCTAGCTAGTAATAGTAGCTGACGACGATTTTTAGATTATAATCATGGTCATTCCTTCTTGTTTTTAATGGTATAAACCCAATTAAAAAAGGATTTAATAAGTCCTACACCCTATTTAATAAACACTAACCCCTAGAATTAACCCAAACCACCCTTATTCTGATTAACGTTCGTTACTATTAATAGTGGATGGTATGTGTTTTTCTTAGCATCCGCTACTAATAGTAGCGGACATCGATTTTAAGTTTATAATCCTAACCATTATTTCTTTTTTTCAATGGTATAAACGGTCGATAGACACATAATTCAAACATTTTATTATCTCTAATTTTTTTTTTAATTATATTAGTTTATTAAATTAATATGTTTTATTTTATTTTGTAGGATTTAATATTTGTTGTAATAAAGTCAAAATCTTGGTGATCTAACGATATTTAATGCTCTTATTCATGTAAGAAATATTCAAGAAGAATCCTACAAGGAGAAGAAAAGAGGTGGAACAATCTTGGTGTGCAAGTCAAATCCAACAAGAGAAAAGAAAGTCTATCTAGAAGATCTCTTTATTTAGAATATCTTTTTGAGAAGTGATTGTCACTAGGAAGTTGAAACCTATATGGAAAGGGAACAAAAGTATCCAAGTTCAATGAATCTAAATTAGGGTTCAAATTTATTTTTCCTATAAATAGGTCTCTTATTTTAGAGAGGAGAAAGTATTAGGTATTGTATTATTTTAGGATAAGAGTATGAGTAGATTAAATTACTTCTTTATTGTACGTTCGTTGGATGGTCGTTAATTAAATGGAGTTTTCATATTTATTTTTAATCTTCTTCTTTTCTTTATTATTTTAGTTAGTTTATTTATTTCCATGTCAAGTTAATTTTTTATATCTAGGATGAAGATGAAGTTAAATAATTATTCATGACAATAATTTTCATCTCTTCTATTATTTATGTTTTTATATATTTAATTGATTTAGCCTTCATGTTTCATTATTGAAATACCTTCGTTTTATAGTTCTTATGTGATTTTAAATTAATTAAGAGGTTTTGATAGATTATTGTTAAGATATGAGTTTTCATAATCCATGCTTGCTCGAAGAAGTTTTGATGGGTTATAGTTAATCCCTAAATTTTTATAGTTTATGTTTGTCCACGTTAATTGTAAATTACAAAATTAAAGGGAAGGGAGATCAAAATCATAGTTGAGTTATAAAAATAGAAGAGATTGAATTATATGTTATGTTTATTATTTAATGGATTCGGATTCCTAGATTGTTTCCTCATTAATTATTTTCATATTCTAGTTAATTAATTCTCAATCTATATTTCTAATTCGCCTAAAATAGATATTAAGGAAACATTAAAATTAATCTAGTCTCTGTGGGTTCGACCTGTACTTGTCAATTCTTCAATTTGATACTGTGCACTTGCAGTACATAATTTTATCACATCAATGGTGTATGTCATATATGGACTAGCATACACTATCTATACTATTGCAAACAAGAAGAAATGATCAGAATTAGAAATTGAAAATTGACGTCCGCTACTAATATCGTTACTATTTAGTAGCGGATGGTTAAAAAAAATACATATCATCCATTACTAATAGTAGCGATCGTCAGTGTTCTAAAAAGCGGCCTACGCGGTCGCCTAGGTGCAAGGCCCCCCTGGTGTCTCGCTTAGTCACAAGGTGGCGAAAAAATCTCTCAAGAAAATTAGGCGAGGTCTAAGCGAAGAGGTTTTTTTTTAATAACTACCCAAATCAGATCTTGGTATATTTATTTTTCTAATGATTTATCATATTCATAATGCAGGTTGTAAAATATCAAATCACAACAAGAAGTGAACAAGATCAAGTCAAAATGAAATTTTTTATTATAATTATAATTTTTTGAACTTGTACCAACTTTAAATTATATAAATGATGATACATTTTTATGAGTGTGAGTCCGATGGAGACATTATCTTAGAGGGATATGGAGAAGAAGAGTTAGAGATATAGAGGGATATGGAGATGAAGACTATTAGTTTGTATTTTTTATTATTTGTTTGTGTTTGAACTTTGACATTGACATGTTTGTGTTTGAACTTTGACATTGACAATATGGATATGCATTTAAAATTTAAGCAATTACCTTTATTATAGCTTATTTTGCTTTATATTATTGTTTTGTTTGGATAAATATATGATAAAATATTAAAATTTTCGTAACAAACTGTTGCGACAGCAAAACAATTTGTTGCGATAGGGCTAATGACCATTAAGCTCTCCTGCCCTCATCCATTTCAAAACATTTTATCCTCTAAAGCCAAGTCATTCATGCAGGTGATATGGCATAACTTGGTAACACAAAGGGCGTAACCTAACGCTTTTAAGGGGGGGTCAAAAAATACATCATTAAAAAATTATTTATCGAATTGAGTGCTTCTTTTCTACTGCATTTAATCGAGAGGATGTTCTCGTATCCTCATGATCAAGATAGTTTAAAATGTCTCAAAATTTTGATCAATAGCAAAATTTATGTAGAAATATTATTTTTTTATTTCATGTAGAAATACGTGAGAGGGATTCATGTAGAAATATTATTTTTTATATGAAAATATCAATTTTCTATATAGAACAAAGAAAATTAATCCATAAAGAAATCAACAAAGGGGAGAGTCTCTGAAGTAAATTAATGATATTTAAAAATATAAAATTTTTGTAGAAAATAATTTGGTAAATAAAGAACTTGTTTTTGTGATCATTCTTTAACCTCAAGTAGCGACCTAGATTTGATTGTGTTTAAAAAATTTTCATTTGAATTTCATTGTAAAAATAACTTTATTCTATTTTTTAATTTATTGAGCGCATGTAGAAAATTTTGGACTACTATTATAAATTACTATTATTATACATACATACATACATATACATATATATATATATATATATATATATGTGTGTGTGTGTGTGTATGTGTGTGTGTGTGTGTAAATATATGGGTATGCTTTTGACTATTAATATATGTATTAATATATAGGTTGTGCAGAATTTTGGTGGGGTCATATGACCCCCTCGCTCCCTTGGTTCCGCCCCTGTGGTGACATCATTTCAGTAGCAATTAAAGGAAATTGATATTTTCATATGAAAATCGTTGCTATAGATCCTATAGCTACGATTTTTAACATTGCTGTATAATCTATAGCGATATTTTTTATGTGAAAATATTAAAAAATCGTGTAAAAATATCAATTTTCATTACATAATGATGGTACTTTTTCATAATTTTCCTCTTGGTTTATTTTTGAGTTGCAGAGAACTCATGCTCAAAGAAAGAAATACTAACATTTAAAGGTTTTGAATCATACTTTTTTATTCCCCCGCTAAATCACTGAGAGATAACTTCTGCTAATGCAAAAAAATAAAATTACCAGTTAGCAAAAAAATAAAAAATGAATATAAAATTAACCCCGTTTCTAATTACTTAAACCATGAATCTTCATACTTCATTTTATTTTATTTTATAGATATATTATGAGAATTATTATTTTCACAAAAAAATTATATATTTCCACAAGACTTTTCTAATTACTATTTTGATCTGGACAATTACTATTATGATAAAAAAAAATTGAAATCTTGTGAAAATAGTAATTCCCATAATATAAAAATTATATTTAATTGAAAATTACTATTTAATAGTATTAAAATTACTTATTGCGGCAGGGGGAAAGATGAATTTATTATCAGCCATTTATTATCTAGATCAACTGATAGAATTATGATGGTTGGGGAATATTTTCATAGCAACCGATATAATTATCGGAAAAGAAAGGGAAGTAGTACTACTTACGTACCTTAGTGAGCTTTAATGAGATTGGAGGCTACGCATTGATGTGGAAGCATATACTCCATTGTTGTTTAGTCACTCAAAATGAAGAACCAAATTGGTGGTATTCATGACTAAAAGGAAGACAGTTTCAGAGTTCTACTTCAGTCATCCAATTCATCAATCATCATCAATATATAAATGGATCCGGTTAGCATGAAGTTTATTTTTGAGTAAGTTGATCAATTGATCAATAAAATACTGACACATATAGAACATTATCTGCATGTCAACACTCTATTGATCAATTGACCAACTTACTCAAAATTGAACTTCATGCTAACATCTTCCCGCCACATGAATTGATGTTGTCCCCTAGCTTCATCAGTCAATACATATTGCTACTAATGGAAGTGGTTAGTATGAAGTTCATTTTTTAGTAAGTTGCTCAATTGGTTAATAGAGTGTTTGTTGATACACAGGCGAGACTCTATGTTTGTCAGCATCAATCGACCAACTTACCAAAAAATAAACTTCATATTAACCGGATCCGGTATTAATACTTATGAGTTAAATAAATGTAACATTGTATTGCATTAATTAACAAAAATAAACGTTGTATTGTACTCCCTCCGTCCTAGGATAAAAAGCCTGGTGGACTTTTCACGCATATTACGAAGATGAATAAAATGACAAAATTGCCTATAATAATGTCATTAAATATGGAGAGAGAATTAGAATAAGAAAAATATGAGATATTTAATGCTACGGGTATAATAGGAAAATATGTGTAAAAGTTTGGTTATTAAAGGAAAATGAACATTTAACATGAGACTACCTAAAATAATAATAAAGACTTTTATCATGGGACCGAGGGAGTAGTATTTACTACAAGGAAAGTAGGAGTCCTAGCTAGGCCCCTTTAGTTCATCCATTTGATTTTTGATGTAATATTTTCTTCTTACCTAACGTTATTTGGTTATAATGCAGTACTGAGAATTATATGTCATTACAATATATTTAGGAAATTGATAAATCTATAATAGAAAATAATATTTTTATATAAAAATTGTCGCTATAAATTTTATAAATGACATTTTTTATATGAAAATATAAAAAAATGTTATAAAAATATCAATTTTTATATTTGATTGACTTGTCTTTTAGATTTGTGTAGTATTTATATTTGACATTAATTATATTACGTCTAATTTTAGTTTGTTTTGTCATACTTAACAAAATGATTAATATTTACCTTACATGTAAATAAAAATAATCGAGTCATGAAGTTTGGAAGGGCAAACTTGGAATTAATGGTAGAAAGAAAGTAATCGATAACGGTTGTTATTTACCCTTTCAGTTTTAAAATATATCTTAGGTTTAACTTTTTAAAATTAATTTAACATATTTTTAAAATTTAAAATTAATATGATTTATTTAATTTTTGAAATTAGTAATACATATTTAGATGGTTTATAATTTTATAAATGTATTGTCAAAACTAATTTACACCAATTTAAACTTAAATATATTTTAAATTGGCATCAAAAAATCATTAATTGAGGAAGTATGATGGGTGTGATAGCAAGCATGAGGGATGTTGTATTGTAACAAGAGTATCGGTGTTATAACCGTTTAGGTAGTAGACATGTTGTGAGTCAAGATAATTGGAGAATAATTTTGGGATAATAAAGCCGAACAAGCTTTGAAAAATAGAGATGGGAAAATGAGAAAATTTAAAGCCGAACAAGGCCTGAACCATATACCTTTCCTTCAATAGATCGTAATGTGTTGAATTACATGCAAAAGTTGATATTGTGAAAGTCATAATTATGTATCTTTAATGTGTTGAAATATCTCTTATTTATAATATGAGAGTCAGCTCCTTCAAGAGTTAAGAGTTAAGAATTAAAATTCTAATTGCTTCTTTTTCATTCGCTAATTTTTGGCACTCACGACATTAATTTTTCGCTTCCATCACTTTAATTTTGGACTTCATGTCCTTTATTTTTGTCGCATGTGACTCTAATTCTAGGTTCTATAGTTTTAATTCTGGGCTCCCATAAGATTAATTCTTAGTCTCTATTATAAGACCCTAAAATAAATATTTAATTTTCTTTAAATATTATTTTGAATAGTAACGTGTTAATTTGATATAATGCAATAATTATGGGTGATATGTGCAAATTTTACAAATTAAACAAGTTGTCGTAAAATATTCGTTTGCAGGTCGGGGAATATTCGTACAACGACGCAATTATTAGTGGACCCCACAACTAATAACAATGCTTGATAAAAAAAGCGATAGAAATAACCTTTTTATAAAAATAACGATAAAATTTTTATCGTTAAACCAATAAAATACTTTCGGTGATAAAAAAGACAAGAATACGCGTTGTTTCTACCGTGGTAAAGCGGTATTGCAGAGAGATCTCCGATTATTGATCTTACATGTAGTCACCAATTTCATTCAATAATTGTGACAAGAATTGTAAAGACTTCCAACTTATTATAAATAAAATTGAATTTTCTATTTCATTATTTTAAATTAATAAGGTGTTAATTTGATATAATACTTTGATTATGGGTGAAATGTGCAAATTTTGCAAAATAAACAAGTTGTTATAAAATATTCATTATCATCATGGAATATTCGTTTTGGTCGTGGAATATTCTTGTTGTTTGGGAATATTCGCATTTACTACCACAAGCACCCATTCTTGGGCCCCATAATGAGGATAATTGTTTGGATGAAAAAATGATAAAATATGAAGTTTTATAAATAATCCGCGTAATTGTTACCATTAACACCATTGGGTTACCTAGTGGTTAAAATACAAGAATACGCTGGTGGCACAAAGAAAGATACCCAGATTGCTGCAAGAAGATTGTTGAATTATTGATTCGCACGTAAA
This sequence comes from Panax quinquefolius, assembly GCA_020205615.1. Taxonomy (NCBI): domain Eukaryota; kingdom Viridiplantae; phylum Streptophyta; class Magnoliopsida; order Apiales; family Araliaceae; genus Panax; species Panax quinquefolius. The sequence goes on along the minus strand of CM035153.1, from coordinate 138,557,093 downwards.
GAAGACACTACTCAATAATTGTTACGATGAGTTATTGTTCAATATTTTATTTTATTGATTCAATAATTGTTGCGTTGATATTTTATATTATTGTTGTTTCAATAATTGTCCCTGCACAGTATTTCTCATTATCAGATCAATAATTCATATTATTTGAATAATATTATTAGATAGCATTATTGTTAGGTTTGTAATATTCATGTGCGCAATCAAATTGCATAAATAATGTGGAAGCGTGTAAAAATCAGAGTTTAAAAATTTACAAACCATATACCCGGATCACCCTTTATACACAATTATTAATTAAACGAAAAGATAAAGAATAAAATCATACCTCAAGATCGAAACTTCCTCGTGACAAGTTCACCTCCAATCCTTTTCGCTCAACTTGAATCCACCGGGTTTGTTCCTTCCTTCGATCAACGTTAATGCCCCATGTGTTTGGCTCTCAGAGGTGATCCACCAAGAAAGAATAGGAATTCAAGAAGAAGGGGTGGTTAGGCTAAACCCTAGTTTTTCTATCTCTATGAAAGGTGTCTTTCTCAAACAATTGGAATTACGCCGTCATTTGTAAAGTCAACCAACCCCACCACCCATAATAAGATTCCTCTTATTTATGATGTGCAACCCACCTTAACAATTAAGGAATTGAGTTTTATTTAATTAATTAAATTCTTTTAATTAATTAAGCTCCCTAATCTGATTAGGGATAATTAATTAAACTCTTTTAACTAATTTTCCTTCCTAATCCAATTAGGAATAAATGAGAGTACTTATATTAAATTAATTCCTAAACTCTTTTAGAAATTAAAATAATAATAATTGTAATAATATTAATAAGACTCTCTTATTAATTTATATTTAATATTTCTAAAATATTAAATAATAATATTAAGCTATTTAATTTATTCTATCACCATAGATTAAATTAAATATACATAACATATTATTACGATTATGCCATTAACTTCTTAAATAATTATTCTTCCTTTTATGGTGTGACCCTTTAGGTTCTCCATATTAAACCTAAGTTGTGAATAAATCAATTAGAACAATTCTAATCTTATTTAAATAAATAAATTAAACAATTAATTTATTTAAATAATATTTATTCTACAATGGATAAGCCTCCCTAATGATCAACGACTTTCCGTATAATATAGATTTCAACATTAATCATTAAAGAACCTTTGAGTAAATAGTTACCGCATAATTCAATCCTTCCACCATACAATGTCCCAATTAAATATAAGACATGGAATTATCACAAGTCTTATTTTATTTAATTATATGTATTTCGATCCTTAAATGCACAACTCCAAATAATGCAAATTAGAAACTCCTTTCTAATTTCATTCTCGCCGCCAAGACTACCGGGTTGTCATTTATCGAATCACATAAGACGCTTCTTTTTTATTAGAAGTGGTAGATTCTTTATCGATCATACATTATCTCCATGTATAACTTATTATACCCAAGGATACCCTTTGATATACCCTAAGGGTCTTAAGGAATAAGTCAAAGTATAACTCATCATACACAAGATACTATGATGATCTCAAGTCCAAGGATCACTTGTACTACTATCACTACAGAATTCCTATTGACGACAGCAAATAAAACTCCATTAGGTATTCCTTAGCGAGCCAATGCTCAAAGGAACTTATTCTCTAATAAGCACCTATATACTTGCTTTAGTGTCTCCACACAAATGATCATGAGATCAATCATCCTCATCCAATGAAAGCAAGCAACGTATGTACCAATCTATCCGGATTCACTAATCCCCAATTTAGTAATCCAACGATTGGGAACTATTTTAGTTTTAAGCTTTCTAAGAATTTAGATCTCATTAGAATGATCATCATCATTATTCTAAAAGCATTGCTTAAAACTATGGGTTTATCACATATTATAAAACAAAGATCACGTAGATAATTAAAAGCCTTTAATAAATTAATACTTTTTATTAATAAATGAATAAGATTGTTACAAAGTATATGCTTTATCATCAAACATGATCGGCTTGTGTGCATACTACTTTCAATCTCCCACTTGCACTAAAGCCAATCGTCATGGTATCTTATACTCTTCTTCTCTAAGTGACGATTATCCTGTCATTGGATAAGCTTTAGTTAATGGATATGTAATGTTGTTCTTGAGAGTCCACTATCTCTATAGTGATTTCCCATCTTTCAATGATTCTAATAATCAAATAAAAGTGCCACAACACATGTTTAGATCCAAGATGAGACTTAGAACTATTCCTAGTTCTCAGAATGAACTTTTAATCCAAACAATCAACTCATGCAGCCTTCATTTATAGCTATATACTTTATCTTTATCACTAAACCAAAGAACTCTTTGTCGTTTGGAACCTTTCCAATTCACTGCACCACTGTTCAAGGTAACCCTTTACCTTAAAGTGGATTTTCTATCATCTTGGTCTGTCTGAAAAAACTTGAGTCTGTTAAGCCCTCTAGTTTTAATTTAGACCCACCATGAATATGATCACATCCTTAGTGCTTAAGTAAGCACTTTAAGATGTTTTTCACCGTCTTCTGTTGATCTTCTCGAGATTATGACCGATCAACATCGTGTCTCGTATATTTCATTGCATACATGATTGTCACTCATGCGATCTCTCTCTTTTTGAGTCTATGGGGACTATTAAGAGAGATACACTCCACGGCTCATCAACATGAGACATCTCTTGAGTTTGCCATGCTAAACGACTTTAGCATCAAATGAATATACGCCCTCGGGTTAAGTCGAGCATCCTCTTAAATCTATCTATATAGATTTATATCCCCAATTAAGATACTCTTCCCAAATCATTCATGGAGGAATGTTTAGACAACTTTATCTTTACTGATTGTAGCATTGGTATGTCATTCCTTATCCGTAGTATATCAACATATAATACTAGGAATGTCACGACGCTCCCACTGACCCTTTTGTACACACTAGAACTCTTACCTCATCGTATGTAACTCTGGATCATCATCTTCTATGATGCGTACCTCATCATCATCATCATCCATGATGAACCCATACCTCCTAGGTATCTTCGGTACTATTCCAGATTTACGATTCTTTAGGGTACAATAGGTCTATCTATAGGTTCCTCTTATTTGACTTATAGTGTTTTTTGTGGTTCTTGAACTCTTCAAGATCTATTATCCTCCCACTAGTCCTTCAAATGATAAACACCTTTATCTTGTAAGGAAGCGTGTTTCAGAATAAACACCTTTTGCTAAGTAGGATTATAGAACATATAGCCTAAACTTACTTTAGGATGTCCCACAAATCAGACTTTTGTCAAATCTTGTCCCAAGCTTATCCTTTTGAAACCTTTTCACATAAGTCGACAATCCCTTATCTTAACATACTTAAGATTAGGAATCCTCCCATCCATAACTTTTATGGAGTCTTGGGGCCGGATTTAGAGGTTACCATTTTCGTAGATATGCAGTCATTTCTAGGACATGACCTTAGAAGGATACTGGAATGTCGGTAAAATCATTATGGACCGCACCATGTCCAACAAGGTACGATTTTTCCTTTCAGATACATCAATCAACTATTGCATATCGTGAGGCGTCCATTGTGAGAAAACCATTTGAGATGATCTAGAAACTTATCAAGACAAGTATTTATTCCTCGATCTAATCAAAGAATCTTAATACATTGCCAATTTGTTTCACTTCAATTCTTTGAACCTTTCAAATAATTCACACTTGTATTTTAACAAATACACACATTCAACTCTTTGAATGATCATCTCCTTTTCTTACACTAATTTGTTCAATATGCAAAATAATTTTTACATAAGTCAAGTATCCAAAATCCATTAAGTGATATTCCAAATCTATACAAAAACATTATTATTATAAATAGAACAACAATTGTTCTTAATTATAATACCAAAGATTTCATCATCCAACAATAAAATGGAAATAATGTTTTCAACAAGAACTAGAATACAATAACAACTTATCGACTTAATAGATTTTCCGTAAGCGTTGCTAAACTATAAGTTTCTATGGCTAATGTAGCAACCTTTACTTCATTTTCTACACATAGGATTACTTATATTTGTTTAGCTTTCTACTTACGCTTGGTCCCTTCATAAATCTATATTTATGATAACCAAAGTCAGATCCAATACCCAAGTAGAACCTCGACTTAAAGAAAATTTATTTCAATCATGAACAAAAAGCGTATTGTAATCCAAACTTCACTAAGCTTCTTTGGTTAGCCTCTGCAAGATGCTTCTCGCAGCTTTCTTTCCGTTGTCCGTGTTTATTGCAAGTGGAAGCAAACTCCTTTGCTATCCGTGACGCTTTTGTTCTTATTATCCTTTGTTTATTCCTTTCTATTTACCTTCTTTGAATTGTTCTTCTTTTCAAAAGATCCTTTGGCCCCTACCAAGAAGACTTGATCTTTCTTGGTTGAAAGTGACTCTCAACATTTTTCAATATGTTAAGCAAATCGGTGAGGCCGATATCTAGCTTGTTCATATGAAAAATTCACAACAATTGTGAAAGGAGTCCGGAGTGAGTGCAAGATCAAATCTTGGCTCAACTCCCCATCCATGACAAAACCAATTGTCCTAATTAATCAATCATATTGATTATGTTAAGAACCTTTTATCTGCATTTATATAGTGCCATTGGCCATTCTAGATCTAAGAGCTCCTTAGATATCCGATATCTATCACCCCATTTTCCTCACCATCAACTACTTGATGTGCGGAATATAGTAGAAGCATCTATAGTTTCATGCCGACGTCAAGCTCAAGCTCGTTACTCATAGATGCGAGCATGATGCATCGAGCCAATCATGCATCATCTTACCACTTTCTAAAAGTAGCAATGTCTTCCTCAGAGGCATTATTCTGCAACCATTGCAGGGATAGGCGACATTAAGGACATAAGATAACTTTTCAAATGGCGAGAACTATTCTCAAATTCCTTAACCAATCCGCTTAATTGATTACCTCATTAATTTAGCATCTAATATGCTTTGCAAAGGATTGTAATTTAGACATTGTAAAATTCTCAGTAAATGAATTTGTAATTAACAACATTTTAACATACATTCTTTTATTAATTACCAAAATAAATTAGGTCTTGTTTTAAATTGGTATCTCCCATTATTTTCTTCAAACTAAATTACCTCACTTATATAGTTCTAAGAAAATCTAATTAAAGATTTGCTAGTGAGAATAAGGATCCCATTTCAAATGTATATAGCCTTGTAAGTGACACAACAAACTATATATAAATAAATAGTAGACAACTTTTTGTCAATTACATCAACTATGCAACTCCTTTTCTTTTGCCTCTTAGATTATTTTGATCAAGTGGTGGCACATCCAATCAAAATTATCCAAGTTAAGTCCAACCTAGCACTCCATATATTCAAAAAGAAAATATCATCCTTGTGGTGACACAACAAAACAATATTGTTCAATTTTCTTTATAAGCATCAAATGTGATAAATTAACATCTTAAATACTTAATACTTGCCTTGTGGTGACACAACAAACTCATATTAAATATTTAATACTCTATTAATTTTATCATGCTAGAAGGCGACGCTCGATATTCCAAATATCTTTGAACGCTTAGGACTTAATATAAAAATTGAGGGGTTTGTTATTAATTTGTCTCATCTTGTTTAAGCGCCATTTATTACATATATATATAAAATACGTCATATTAATTAACATGCGAAGCATGTTTGCATAATATATATAATATATATATATATAATCATGCACATATAGAATACTATATTCTACCCCTGATTGATTATGGACTTTTATTCTAGTTTGGTTCACTAGAGCCACCAAGTGAACCAAAAGGTCAAACCCTGGGGTGCAAGAAATAATATTTAAATATAACTATTACATTTAAACCCTGGGCTCCATTACAAACGGGTCTTCAAGCGCTCTCGCTTCCTTGATCTCCAATTTTTAAAATTAATTCTAACTATTCCTATTACAAAACTATTTAAAATAAATAGAAACCTTGATCGTGAAATCGAGGGAAGTACATAGAGGGAGTTAGAATTTACATTAAGAAAAAATTAGAGAAGACGAGGTACTGCAGAACCCAATTTAATAAAACCCATACATTCATGCATCCAACTAAAATAAAATCCAATCATATCGTCAATAGTCCATAATCAATCCCATTTATTATCATACACATCATCATACGCATCAATAAATAACATTCATCTTATGAATAATAAACATTCAATATATATATCGATATCATTTAATGGGCAAAATTAGTTGGTATAAAATCTATTTTTGAATCAAAATAAACTCCTTTATTTTAATCCAAATTTAAATCAAAATAAAACTATTTTATTTTAATTTATCCAATTTTGAATAAAATAAACTATTTTATTTTAATCAAAATTTTAATCAAAATAAACTCCTTTATTTTAATTAATTATGGAATCCAATTCCATGTAATAAAAAAATCTTTAATAAAAATAAACTCTTTTATTTTAATTAATTATGGAATCCAATTCCATGTAAAAAAAAAAATCTTTTATTAAAAGAAACACTTGATATTCTTTTCCTATTCATAAATAAACTCCTTTATTTTGAATAAATAATATGAAATCTAATTTCATATCTAAATAAACCTTTATTTAAGGAAATACGGATTTTCTTTCCTATTCACAAATAAACTCCTTTATTTTGAATAATATGAAATCTTATTTCATATTTAAATAAACTCCTTTATTTAAGAAAATTAGAATTCTCTTTCCTATTCACAAATAAACTCCTTTATTTTAGGAAACATGGAATCCAATTTCAACTCCAATTGGTTATCATGGAATTATCATGGAATCCAATTCCAACCCTAGTTTTCCTATCTCTATTAAAAAACGTAAAAATCCAATAAAATTTGTTCCTTCCTTTGTTCTTAAAACATATCATTATTTTTGGCTCTGCTAATCGTGATCCACGCTACAGAATAAATAGAATTGCTGAAGAAGATCTGTAGTGGTAAAATTTAAACCCTTTTTTTTCCAACAAATTGAAATTGGAATTATTGTGCGTCAGTAAGTCAACAACCCCTCACCCATAATAAGACTCCTCTTATTAATAGAAATGCATACCCACCTTAACAATTAAAAATTGGGTTTTATTTAATTAAATTCTTTTAATTAAGAGCAAGAATTTCATTATTCTAAAAGCATTGCTTAAAACTATGGGTTTATCACATATTATAAAACAAAGATCATGTAGATAATTAAAAGCCTTTAATAAATTAATACTTTTTATTAATAAATGAATAAGATTGTTACAAAAGATATGCTTTATCATCAAACATGATTGGCCATACTAATCTTATTAGGGATAATTAATTAAACTCCTTTAACTAATTTTCCTTCCCTTCCTAATCCAATTAGGAATAAATGAGAGTACTTATATTAAATTAATTCCTAAACTCTTTTAGAATTTAAAATAATAATAATTATAATAATATTAATAAGACTCTCTTATTAATTTATATTTAATATTTCTAAAATATTAAATAATAAATATTAAGCTATTTAATTTATTCTATCACCATAGATTAAATTAAATATACTTAACATATTATTACGATTATGCCATTAACTTCTTAAATAATTATTCTTCCTTTTATGGTGTGACCCTTTAGGTTCTCCATATTAAACCTATTGTGAATAAATCAATTAGAATAATTCTAATCTTATTTAAATAAATAAATTAAACAATTAATTTATTTAAATAAATAATATTTATTCTACAATGTGATAAGCCTCCCTAAATATCAACGACTTTCCGTGATAATATAGATTTCAACATTAATCATTAAAGAACCTTTGAGTAAATAGTTACCGTGACAATTCAATCCTTCCACCATACAATGTCCCAATTAAATATAAGACATGGAATTACCACAAGTCTTATTTTATTTAATTATATGTATTTCGATCCTTAAATGCACAACTCCAAATAATACAAATTAGAAACTCCTTTCTAATTTCATTCTCCGCCAAGGACTACTGGGTTGTCATTTATCGAATCACATAGACATTTCTCTTTTTATTGTAAGTGGTAGATTCTTTATCGATCATACATTATCTCCACGTACAACTTATTATACCCAAGCATACCCTTTGATATACCCTAAGGGTCTTAAGAATAAGTCAAAGTATAACTCATCATACACAAGATACTATGATGACCTCAAGTCCAAGGATTACTTGTAGACTACTATCACTACAGAAATTCCTATCGACAGCAAATAAAACTCCATTAGGTATTCCTTAATGAGCCACGCTCAAAGTGAACTTATTCTCTAATAAGCACCTACATACTTGCTTTAGTGTTCCACACAAAAATGATCATGAGATCAATCATCCTCATCCAACGAGCAAGAATGTATGTACTAATCTATCCCATTCACTAATCCCCAATTTAGTAATCCAACGATTGGGAACTATTTTAGTTTTAAGCTTTCTAAGAATTTAGATCTCATTAGAATGATCATCATCATTATTCTAAAAGCATTGCTTATAACTATGGGTTTATCACATATTATAAAACAAAGATCATGTAGATAATTAAAAGCCTTTAATAAATTAATACTTTTATTAATAAATGAATAAGATTGTTACAAAGTATATGCTTTATCATCAAACATGATTGGCTTGTGTGCATACTACTTTCAATTATTGGCAATGTCTAGAAAGTTCAATCGGAGAGGTTTCACACCTAATCATGCGCTACCAAGAAGGAGAAATCCTTACCGAAAGCTCCTCTTTCCCGGAACCGCATATCATAATTGTGATTCTGTAATATTATTTGTAAATAATTAATTATTAATTTATATGATTAGAAAATATTTATTTGATGTGGATATAAATGATGCATTTATTTACTTATGAGGTTATAAATGAAAGAATTAATGCTAACGTGTTTTATCAGTATTTTGTCGGAGTGGAGGTATTAAAAATCACCCGTTTGTGGATTTCAGATATTTTCTATTTGGAATTTGGAAAAACTCAAAGCTACAAAGTTGTAGAGAATTCAATTTCGTGTGGAATGGACATAAAATTCGTATTTTTATGATAAACGAGCTATTTTCTATGAATTATTGAAGTTTTGGAAAATAAAATAATTTTTATTAATTTATGGGTGGGACCCACTTATGTTTTAACACATGAGGGCTGCTAATTTTGGTTCAAAGAAGGTTACCAAATTGTTCAAAAGGGGTGGCGTAGGAAGTTAGAAAAGAAAAAATAATATTCTATTATTTTAGTCTCCTTTGGCGTTCTAGCATTTTCCTATAAATAGACGCTTAGTTTAGAATTGAAAATCACACCAGAAACAAGTTTTCTTTCTCTCTAGATTATCATGCGTATTTTTGTGAGTATTTTGATACTTTGAGAGTTGCTGTTTGGTACAAATTTTCTTCGACTTTATATCCGATATTTCGATCAGAAGTACCGTTATTTTGAGGTAAGGGATGTTATTTTTTTCTTAAATGATATTATTTTCTTCAATATCATTATGCCGAAATATTGGTTTGAACTTTTTAATCAAATTTGAAACTTTTTGTGCTTGGGAATTACTTATTCACGATACTGTGACTAATCACGATATCTGAGACTATTCACTTAATATTTATTACTATTTACCGAAAAATAAAATTTTCTTCTTTTTGTCCAAGATGTCTATTATGGTTATTATCTTTGATTGTATCCATGTTTTGATCTTTATTTTAAATTTTGCTTCACAATTGGTTATTATGAAATATTATTGATCTTGGATAAATTGTTATACGAATTCCGAATATTTTCCTTCTGTGTCACTGGATTTATTTTTTTTAAATATTTTTCATCATCCTCAGTCCTAAATGATGATATTACTGAATATCTTTGGCCTGTAGTGTAAAGATGAATATTGATTAAAGATGTATATTGATTGATGTTACATGGATAAAATATTGATGATGAACTTTTAAATATTAGAAGATAGTAGAATTCATTTTTTACGTGATTCTTCTAATGAATTGTTGTTTCCGCTGTATTTGTTGATCTAAAATTTGTTGTCTATTATATTTTATCAGATTTTTTCCTGTTGAAGACTAATGATAATTTTTTATATATTATCTTAGTCATAAATTCTTTACTGGGCTAGTTGAGCTCACCCTTTTTCTTTTTGTTCCATTTTTCTTCTCAAGAGGTGAGAACATAGCAGGATTGAATCGGGGTATGGATTGAATCGGGGTATGCAGTATTGGACATTCATTTGGACAATTGTAAAAATTGGTTGCATTGTACAGCAAAGTTTTTTTTTTGGATAACAAAAGTTATCTGGAATGCAAACTATAAAAATACGACTAATTTCTATAAACCGCTCAATTAGACCACATTTACCATTTTGAACAAAATTAAAATCAAGATCCCCAAAAGATGGCATCTCTATTCCGTTTAGATTGAATAAATTTATTTGAGGAAGGAATGAAATGATCTTCAATGTATTTGGTGATCATTTCAGAAAATAAACAACCACAAATTCCAATGGAATAAATATATTAATGAACATCAGCAATATCATAATCTTAAGTTAAAGAACTAAGAGATAAGTGCCCTAATCAGAAGTAAGTTAATTATTACGCTCATGTGTAAAGTAAAGATAGAAGCTTGCAAAAATAAAAGCGCAAGTTTTTGGAACTCTGAATTTGTAGTATACTCTTGAACTTTTTACTGCTTTAATTTGCATTCAATCGTTATTGTTTTGGTCTTATTATATTGGGAATTTGTATATTTCTCTTGGTTTGTGTCTTGGGTGCCTAGAAATGACCTTATATACATGTCGTCGCGTACGTGTGGCTAGTCCATATTATAGGGAGACTCAAGTAAATTTTTTATTGGTCGGGTCGTTGCGAACATTTATACTATTAACGAGCCTATTGGTGATCCACTAGAGCCTATTAAGGGGATGTTGGAGCTGATGGGTTGGACTTGGGGCCGCGAGGCCACACGAGGCCACACCAAGCTTATCCAAGCCTCACGGGGCCAAGCCAAGCTTGGTTGTTAGCATGGTAAGCTATTAGGGGGCTGTTAAGCCAAAATAAGCGAGTATTGGGAACCTGTTAGTACAACAGTAGAAGGTAACTAGACACACTTGGTCAATAAAGAGACTGCTTTGGCTATAACGAAAAAAACAAGGGTATTTAACACTTATGTATACAAGAATAAAGCTACAAAATGTTATAAAAGCTATAAATTGCTCAACCAAGTTGTGACTATCCCAAAACATAAAAGATTATAGAAAAGGTGCCGTGGGGTATAATCTTAAAACATGTTAGGCGCCTTAGCACACTAGTTGATATGAATGAATCTCCAAGATACTCATATGCTTACAAGTATGCTCAAGTCATATGATTACAAGTATGCTCAAGTCATATGCTTACAAGTATGCTTAAATATTAATCATATGCTGTGACGCCCCCAAAATAGGTATATGTAAGACCCCGAAATTTTTAAATAAAAAGGAATTTCCTTTATTTATTATTTTGAAATAGTAAGGGTTGATTTGATTAATGTGGATAGTTAAGGGTTAAATACGCAAATATTTCAAAATAAGCAAGTGGTTATAAAATATTCATTATCGTCGGGGAATATTCGTTTGGTCGTGGAATATTCGCATCGTCTTGTGAATATTCGTATTTACGGCGGCCAAATGACCATGTGTGAGCCCCATAACTGAAAGCGATTGATGAAGAAAACGACAAATATAAGTTGTTTTTAAATAATCGTAGTTATTCTGCAATTATCTTGTTGGAATACCCGGTGGTTAAAAAACACTAATGCGCGTTGTTGAACAAAGAAGATACCAGTATTGCACCAATTATTGATTCTTACGTAAGAAGGCACTTTACTCAATAATGGTTACGATAATTACTTCGCTCAATATTTTATCGAGTTAATAATTGTCGCGTTGATATTTTATATTCACGTTGTTTCAATAATTGTCATTACACGTATCTTTCATTATCGGCAATAATTCATATTATCTCGAATAATATTATTAGATAATATTATTGGCAATGTCTAGAAAGTTCTGCATCTAAGGAGAGGTTTGGTCATCTAATCAAGCGCCAAGAAGAAGAAATTCTTATTGAAAAGCCCCTCTTTCTGAACCTGACCGTCAATCAATATTGTGATTCTGTAATATTATTTGTGAATAATTAATTATTGATTTATATGATGAGGAAAATATTGATTTTATGTGGATATAGATGGAGAAAATTTTTAAAATGACAATTTTTGAAAATTAATATTTTATCTTTTTCTCGATAAAATAATTCATTTAAATATATTATTTTAATAATATATTAACGGTGATATTTTTACAAATCGAATGTGGGATATATGAGTATCTGAGGAGGAAAAGTATTTTTGTTGCAATAAATGTTTAAAACATGTTAAACATGTCGGTGGACCCCATTTATCGAATGAAATTTGATTATAACGTGTGAAATTGTCCGTTTGTGGATTTTGGTCAATTTTTTATTGGAATTTGGAAAAACTTTCTTCTGCAAAGTTGTAGAGAATTGAATTTCCTATAAAAACTCATGAGATTCGAATTTTCTGATGAAAGGGCTATTTATTATGAATTATTGAAGTTCAAGTTCAAATAATTGATTTTTGGAAGTTTAAAATATTTTAATTACAAAACATTTTTTCATTTTTGAAACTCATTTAACATGTGGTTAGGAGGCTGAATTCATATTGTTAGTGTGCGTGATGAAGTTGTGGAAAAATTATAATATATTATATTAAATTTTCTCGCTTTGGTGTTCTAAGCAATTTCATAAAATAGGTGCTTAGGTTAGAATTGAAAATCACACCGTAAATCAAGTTTTCTCTCTATATTATCGAGCGTATTCTTGTGAGTATTTTGAGTATACTTTGAGTATTGTTAGACGGTGCAAGTTCCTTCAAGACTATATCCTAGATTCCAAATTTGAAGTACTAATCTTTCGAGGTAAGGATATTATTTTTTCAGTAATGATATTATTTCTTCAATATCATTATAATCAAATGTTGATCTCAAGTTTTTATCAAAATTGGAATTTTTCATGCTCTGGGTTACTATTCATGGATTACTATTCATGAGTTACTATTCACGAAGTTACTATTCACGAGTTACTATTCACGAGTTACTTATTCATGAGTTACTATTCATGAGTTACTATTCATGAGTTACTATTCACGAGTTACTATTCACGAGTACTATTCATGAAGCGTGAAGATGTTTTTGTGGAATTTCTATCTTTTGGTGTCTTGAAAGTCTTATTCACGATATCAAGACTTTATTCACGATATCTGACTATTCACGTGATACGGTCTTATTCAATTTAAAAATAAAATTTCTTCTTTTTGTCCAAAACATCTATTCGGATACTAACTCGATTGTATCCATGTTTTGATCATTCTTGAATTTTACACCACTATGATTATTTTTGAGGTATTTTTGAAGCGTGGATAAAACCAAGTACTAATCCTTAATCCTTAATCCTTGTCATTTTGTTTCACCGGATTCGCTTTCTTAAAAATATTTTCATCATCCTCGCCTTAAATGATGATATTATTGAATATCTTTGGCTCAGAGTAAAAAAGATGAATGATTTCAAGAATATCTTTGGCTCAGTGCAAAGATGAGCAGTGTTGAGATGAACACGATCGATTGATTAATATCTTTGGCCCAGAGTGTAAAAGATGAACAGTGTTTAAATGAATATGACCAATCGATGAATATCTTTGGCTCAGAGTGCAAAGATGAATATTTGATTCCGTATGCATATTGATTGATGTTACAGGATAAAATATTAATGATGGATCGTTAAATTCATAGATTATAGTAGATTTCATTCTCACGTAACTCTTCTATGAATTATTATTTTCATTACATGAATATTGATCTAAAACTTGTTGCTCATTGTATTCTATCGAGATTTTCCTCGTTGAAGACTAACGATAATTTGTTGTATATTATCTTAGTCATAATATTCTTTATTGGGCTAGTTGAGCTCACCCTTTTCCTTGTTGTTCCATTTTTCTTCTCGTGAGGCGAAATGTAATGAGTACTAGTCTGGGTATGGAATGAAGGTTTTAGAAAGGATTGTTTAGTAGTCCTCACCATTTTTGTAAAATAATGTATCAATAAATGTGATGAGGATTTATTTGAGTATAGATATTGTTCAGAAGATAATAATTGTATTCAAACTCACAGCTTTCATCGTTGTAATAATAAAGTTGTAGTTGTTTACGTACCATGTGTTTGGCGACTCGTAATGGGTGTTGTGTATACCTATTTTGGGGCGCCACAAGATACATCACCTATTCTCGAGTCACCAAATACATGGTACAGAATACAAATACAACCTTAAATATACAACATGAAATGTTAGTTTTAATACAAATATTATCTTCTGAATATGTGATTCAAACTCAAAATAAGTCCTCAATACATTTATTTTCATACTATTTCACAGAATAGTGAGGACTACTAATGCTATCATCTGGACCGTCACTCCATTCCCCGACTAGTCCCTGTTACGTTCTCATTTTCTGAAGAGAACAATGAAAGCAAAAGGGTGAACTCAACTAACCCAGTAAGAAATATTATAACTAAGATAATGCATAATAAATTATCGTTAGCCTTCAACAGTGTTAAACTGATATAATATAACAAACATCAAGTTTAACTGCAGCGGAACAAGCAATCCATTATAAGAGTAAGGTAGAGAATAAAATCTACTATCTTCTATGATTTAAAAGGTTTTTCATCACTTTTATCGTTGAGACTCAGCTCAATAAATAATCCACATCATCCCTGCACTACGGCCAAGGATATTCATTAGTATCACAACCACAAATTATCCATGCACTACGGGCCAAGGATATTCGTGTTTTCATCAATGGTCATTGTAAGACCCCGAATTTTGTGAATAAAGATTTAATTTTCTCGAAATATTTTTTTAATATTATGGTGTGGATTTGATATAATGTTATAGTTGTGAATAATATTTATAAATTTTACAAAGTAAGCAAGTTGTTATATAATATTCGATTGGTCAGGGAATATTCTTTTTATCGGGAAATATCCGTACGACGGTACAATCATTGGTGGACCCCACAACGGAAGTATTGTCGTAGTTAGAAAACGACAGAATTATCATTTTATAAAAATAACGGCGAAAGTGTTACCGTTAAAACCGTT
The DNA here is from genome assembly GCA_020205615.1 of Panax quinquefolius. Classification (NCBI taxonomy): domain Eukaryota; kingdom Viridiplantae; phylum Streptophyta; class Magnoliopsida; order Apiales; family Araliaceae; genus Panax; species Panax quinquefolius. The sequence continues at coordinate 138,541,795 of CM035153.1, read as the reverse complement.
GAACTACCCTAGAGTAAAATTACGATGAATACTGCGTGGTTGCATAAGTAGACGCAAAGTATTGATTATTGATGCTTACGTAAGAAGTCACCCGGTTATACTCAATTATTGTTATAGTAATTGCGCATCATATCTCTCATATTATTGATTCAATTATTGTCACAAAGATCATCCAGATAGTATGTTATATTATTAAATCAATAATTGAGACGGCTAAGTTATTCATATTATTATTTGCAATATCGACAATGTCTAAGTTCCGCATCGATGAGAGGTTTGGTCACCTAATCATACGGCGTCAATAAGGAGAAATCCTTATAGAAAGCCCCTTCTTTCTTGGGAACGACACGTTTGTTAAATATTGTGAATTATAATATTAATGATGAATAAGTTCGTGTTGATTAAAGATGAAAATGATAGTTCCATTGTGTTGGAATTATTAGTGTTAGTGAAAAATCGACATTTATTTCGATAATAATTGATGTCTAGAGGTTATATTGACCAATTGGGTAATTCACCAGATAAATGAGTAATTAATTGCTATTGATTCACATGATTATAACTATTTGTTCACATGTGTGTACTATTGATTCACATTCATTTACTATTAGAAGAGTTGGTGCAAGATTGATAATACTTGCATGACTAAATTAAAAATAGAGGTATAGTTGAAGGTACTATACTGTAATTTTTTTCACATGATTAGAACTATTGAGTCACATGATTTACTATTGATTCACATGATTTACTATTAGGGGAGGTGGTGCAAGTTTGATAATACTTGCAGGACCAAATTAAAAATGAAAGAAAAGAGGTAGGTATTATACTATAATATTTTGAGCCCCAAAATGTGCAATTATCGAAACTATATTTTTCTATAAATTTAAGCTCATTCTTCCTTCATTTCTCACCAATTCACTAAAGCTATAGAACAATTATTATAGAGAAAAAGAAGAAGAGAAGTCTCGCTACCACTATTCCAAAGATCCACCGCTGAGGTAAGTGGGGTATTATTTCTTTCAGATTCATGAAGAGAGCTTCATTATTCCATTATTTATTATTATGTTGGGATAACTCTGCCTATGCGAAGTACCGCATACATGGTAAAATTCTTCTATTATTCCATTCTTTATTAATATGTTGGAATAACCTGTCTATGCGAAGTACCGCATAAATGGTGAAATTCTTCTGTTATTCCATTCTTTATTATTCTCATTAGAATATCATGTCCTCAGCGGTTTACGCACGACCGTTCCATTCTTTATTATTATTCATTGGAATATCCTCGCTTGGTGAGTATTACGCTTTGACCGGTTCCATTAATTATTATTCTGCTGGAATAACTCGTCATGTTGCTCTCATCGCATGCGTGGTGATTTCGCTGTTATTCCATTCTTTATTATTCATTTGAACATCCTGCCGGCATGCGTATTACGCTGACCGGGTTCCATTATTTATTATTCTGCTGGAATAACTTTTTTCTATATGGATTACCACATGCATGGTGAATGATCCTTCGTATTCATTCCTTATTAAATTGTGAAAATGATCTGCTTTACGTGGATTACCGCATGGCGCAAGTTAAAATCCATTTGCGCTTTAAGTAATTTTTGGACATTCAAAATTCTGGAAAAACTTGGGAGGATATTATGATAAGTTTTCTAACATCTCCATGTGGAATCACTGAAAGAGGAGTTGTAGATTTTTGTATGGACTATTTTTAACAAAGCATGAAAAAGTAAAAAAAAAAGAGAGAAAAAGCTACTGCCCAGAATTTTGTAAGGGCTGTTTCGGCCACTTAATTTGTGAGAAAAATTCCGGCCTTTTGGGACATAGAAATATATAGTATAAAGTACCTCCTGTCCAAAAATGAGCTCATTCCGACTTAAAATGAGCAAGTTATGACTATTTCAATATTTAGGTTTTTCCGACGAAAAATGCTATAACCGGAGTTCTATAACTTCGATGAACATGAAATTTAAACTGGAAGCTCACGTTAACATATGTAAAATCCTGCCAAGATTTGGGAATTTCTAGAGTTAAACTTGAAGTAGCTAATTTATTAAGGAATTAATTAGAAATTGATTTTTGAAAAATACTTAAGGGAGTTGAAAAATTATAAAAAAATACTTGTTGTGTATTAAATATATGTATATATGTTTGGACAAAGGATAGAAAAATAATAAGTTGATTTGGTAATTTTTCATGAAAATGGTTTAGTTACAAACATATGAGTTAAATATGTTATGTGAAGTTGAAGAATTGGTAAATAGGATTTTAGGGCCAATGATGACTTTTACCACATCATTTGTAACATTACTACTACATGAATATATCTTTGAATAATCCCTCGGTCATAATCATACCAAGTCCATCTATGCACTATGCAAAGCCACGATGACTTTCAACATAATATAAACATGAGGATGATGACAATGACATAATAATTCAATAAAACAAGTTCAAGAATTAAATTTTAAAGATTTATAAGTTAATTTATCCTCGAACTCAAAAAACGTCCAAATTGTCAACATGATCTCGCTTTGTGGAGTAAAATTCAAGAATGCTCGTAAGAATATTTCCATGAAAAGATACCGGATGAAGCGCTTGAATATCCGGATATTCTATTAATTTCATGGAGTATAGAAGCCAAAACTTTAACCAACCAATATAATAGAATATATGAACTCAAAATGGATTTTCGCCGCATGTGTGGTAATCCACGAGAGCAGGTCATTTCCACAATTTAATAAGGAATGAATACAAAGGATCATTCACCATGCATGTGGTAATACACATAGACGTGTTATTCCAATGTAATAATAAAGAATGGAATAACAAAAAATTCACCATGTATGCGATAGAATCAAGCATGCATGTGTTATTCCCAACGTAATAATAAAGAATGGAACTAGGTCAATGCGAAATCCACACGCATGTAATATTCCAAATGTAATAATAAAGAATGGAATAACAACAGATTCACCGTGCATGCGATAGATCAAGACAGAGCGAGTTATTCTAACAGAATAATAAATAATGGAACCAATCAATGCGTTATAATGCATGCAGATAAGATATTCCACGCTTTTGGAAGAATGAGCGCCTATTTATAAAAAATATAGCTTCGATAATTGTATGCGCTTGGGGCTCAAAATTACAAAGACAATACCTCCAACTTTTCTTTCATTTTTAATTTAGTCCCGCAAGTATTATCAAACTTGCACCACCTCCTCTAATAGTAAATAATGTGAATCAATAGTTCAATCATGTGATTCAATAGTTATAATCATGTGAACTATCAATTTTTATGAATAAAATTGATAAAATTCAATTTCACGCTCTGGGGGTAGTGTAAGACCCCAACTTTTATGAATAAAGAATAATTTTCTCGAAATATATTTTTGAATATTATGGTGTGGATTTGATATAATGTTATAGTTGTGGGTAATATTTACAAATTTTGCAAAGTAAGCAAGTGGTTATATAATATTCGATTGGTCAGAAAATATTCGTACAATGGCACAATCATTGATGGACCCCACAACAGAAGTATTGTCGTAGTTAGAAAACGACATAATGGTCTTTTTATAAAAATAACGGCGATAGTAAAAGTACAGTAATACGCGTGGTTGCATAGTAACACACGGTATTGATTATTGATGCTTACGTGAGAAGTCACTCATGTAAGACCCCAAATTATTATTAATGAAATTGAATTTCCTCTATTTATTATTTTGAAATATTAAGGGTTAATTTGATTAATGTGGTTAGTTATGGGTAAAATGCGCAAATATTTCAAATAAGCAGGTGGTTATAAAATATTCATTTTATCGGAGAATATTCGTTTGGTCATGGAATATTCTTATTGTTTGGAATATTCGTTTGACGTGCCAGCCTTGTGTGGGCCCCATAACGGAAAGCGATTGGAGGAAGAAACGACAAGAATAAGTTGTTTATAAATAACGGCCAGAAGTTGTTACCATTAATCTTTTTGGAATACCCTTGGTTAAAACACACGAGAAGCATACGGTATCGCACCAATTATCGATTCTTACGTAAGAAGGCACTACTCAATAATTGTTACAATGAATTACTGCTCAATATTATATTTTATTGATTCAATAATTGCTACGTTGATATTATTGTTATTTTAATAATTGTCACCGTATGCTTTTGTCTAAGGAGAGGTTTGGTCATCTAATTTACGCCAAGAAGTGAGAGATCCTTATTGAAAGCCCCTCTTCCGGGAATTGCACAGTTGTCAATATTGTGATTCGTAATATTATTTGTGAATAATTAATTATTAATTTATATGATGAGGAAAATATTGATTTTATGTGGATATAGATGGAGAAAATTTTTAATGTGACAATTGTTGAAAATTAATATTTTATCTTTTTCTGATAAAATAATTCATTTAAATATATTATTTTAATAATATAATAATGGTGATATTTTTATAATGAATACGGGATATATGAGTATATGAGGAGGAAGAGTATTTTTGTGGCATTAAATGATTAACCCATATTTTGTGTGTCGGTGGACCCCAATTCTTGACTTTGATTATAGCCTGTAAAATCGCCCGTTTGTGAATTTCGGTCAATTTCTGTTAGAAATTTGGAAAAATTTTCTTCTGCAAAGTTGTAAAGAATGAAATTTCCTATGAAAAGGACACGTGATTCAAATTTTTCAGATAAAAGGGCTATTTATTATGAATTATTGAAGTTTCGGTGTTCCGAAATAATTGATTTTTGGAGTTTAAAATATTTTTTTGTAAGAAAAACGTTTTTTGTTGCAATTGAGTGGGCTCACATGTGTTATAAATGATCTGAAATCAGATTTCTAAGGTGGGCTTGAATATTTTTAAGAAATATTATTATTTTATTAAATTTTCTGCTTTGGTGTTTTAAGCATTTTCCTATAAATAGGGTGCTTAGGTTAGAATTAAAAATCACACCAGAAACTGAAAACTTCTCTCTCTTTCTCTCTCTATATATTGAGCGTATTCTTGTGAGTATTTTGATACCTTGAGTGTTGTTATACGGTCTGATTCCTTCAAAGACTATATCCAATGTATTTCAAATTAAGTACCGTCTTTTCGAGGTAAGGGATGTTATTTTTTTAAAATGATATTATTTCTTTCAATATCATTATGCCAGATTATTGGTAAGATTATTTTTTACTTTTTGAGGTAAGGGATATTATTTCTTTCAATATCAGTTACTATTCACGAGTTACTATTCATGAGTTACTATTCACGAGTTACTATTCATGAGTACTATTTATTCTAAGCATGATGATTTTTCTTGTAAAAGTTCTATCTTTTAGTGTCGGTTACAATTCACGATATCGCTATTATTCACGATACTCAAGACTATTCACTTATTACGATACTATCTCACGTAAAAAATTAAATTTTCTTTTCTGTGTCCAAGATATCTATTAGGGATACTAGCTTTGATTGTATCCATGTTTTGATCATTCTTGAATTTTACTTCACTATAATTATTTATGAAGTATTTTTGAACTCGGTTTGGTTAAAGTACGAATCCTTAATATTTGTTCTTTTGTTTCACTGGATTCGTTTTCTTTAAAATATTTTTAATCATCCTCAGTCCTAAGTGATGACATTACTGAATATGTTTGGACTGTAGTGAAAAGATGGTTGATTTTTTTATGAATAACTTTGGCCCGTAGTGCAAAGATGAACAGGTGTTGATATGAACATGACCAATTGATGAATATCTTTGGCCCGTAGTGCAAAGATGAACAGGTGTTGAGATGAACATGACCGACTGATGAATATCTTTGGCCTATAGTGCAAAGATGGATATTGATTGATGTTACAGGGATAAAATATTGATGATGGACTTTTAAATTCATAGATGATAGTAGATTTCATTCTCTACTTAACTCTTCTAATGAATTATTGTTTCCGCTGTAGTTGTTGATCTAAAACTTGTTGTCTGTTGTATTCTATCAGATTTTTCCCTGTTGAAGACTAACGATAATTTGTTGTACATTATCTTAGTCATAACATTTTTTACTGGGCTAGTTGAGCTCATCCTTTCCTTTTGTTCCATTTTTCTTCTCAGGAAGCGAGATTATAGCAGGAACTAGTCGAGGTGTGGGGTGATGGTTCAAGATAGCTGTTTTAGTAGTCCTCACTATTCTGTAAAATAGTGTATCAATAATGAGGACTTATTTGGGTGCAGATATTGCCTAGAAGATAATATTTGTATTTAAACCCACAATATATATGTTGTCGTATTTTGCACGACAAATGTATTAATAAAGTTGTAGTTGTTTCGCATCCATGTATTTGGCGACTCGAATGGGTTGGATGGAATGGACCTATTTTGGGGCGCCACAATTGGTATCGAGACTTAGGGATATGATCTCCCATGGAGATCGGGGAATAGAACTAGGAGGGGAGAGATGAGTAAATCCTTCGCTAGTATGTCCTACCTAAGCTTATTTGTTAGTTGGTTAGAGTATAGGAATATTATGTTGTATTTTAATTTGTTTAATTAACCTTGTTTTATGGCAGTATTTAAGAATGGCAACTGAGAATGTTAACATTGGAGTAAACGAGACCATAGAGACTCCTTTACTCATTAATCAGGAGATCGTGCAACAGGATGGAAATGTTCCTCCTGTAAACAACACCACTGATCAGACGATGAACGACGGGATGTTTAGAAGCTTTTTGCAGTTCATGCAAAATCGCATTTGCAGAGACTCGTGTTCAAAATACAGAGAAAAAATGATAGCAACGCATACGGTTTGTCACAAAATGAAGCGCTTCAAAGAGTTAGGACCACCAGAATTCTGGGGAAAGCCGGATCCGATTAAGGAGGAGACGTGGGTCAAGCAAATTACCAAGATATTCGATGTCTTGGGATGAACGGAGGAACAGAAGGTTCCATTCGCCACTTTTATGTTCCGTAATGAGGCAGATTACTGATGGGAATCTGTGAAGCGTACCCATCCAGCCCCACTCAGCATGTCTTGGGAAACGTTTCAAAAAGCTATTTAATGACAAGTATTTTCCTGAAAGTATTCGTCATATGAAGGAGGTAGAGTTTATTAGACTAGAACAAAACTGTAAGACCCCAACTTATTATTAATGAAATTTAATTTTTCTATTTATTATTTTGAAATAGTAAGGGTTGATTTGATTAATGTGGATAGTTAGGGGTTAAATACGCAAATATTTCAAAATAAGCAAGTGGTTATAAAATATTCATTGTTGTTTGGGAATATTCGTTTGGTCGTGGAATATTCGCATCGCTTGTGGGAATATTCGTATTTACCGCAACCATGTGTGTGTGCCCCATAACGGAAAGCGATTGGATGAAGAAAACGCATGAATATAAGTTGTTTAAAAATAACGGGTAGTTATTATACATTAACACTATTGAATACCCGTTGGTTAAAACACGATGTACGCGTTGTTGCACAAAGAAGCACTGTGATTGCACCAATTATTGAAGGCACTACTCAATAATGGTTACGATAATTACTGCTCAAAGATTTTATTTTATTGATTTAATAATTCACGTTGATATTTTATATTGTCATTGTTTTAATAATTGTCATTACACGATTTTTCATTATCGAAGCAATAATTCATATTATCCTAATAATATTATTAGATAACATTATTGGCAATGTCTAGAAAGTTCGCTTCTAAGGAGAGGTTTGGTCACCTAATTGTGCGCCAAGAAGAAGAAATTCTTATTGAAAGCCCTCTTTCTGAACCGCACAGTTGTCAATATTGTGATTCTCAGAATATTATTTGTGAATAATTAATTATTGATTCATATGATGAGGAAAATATTGATTTTATGTGGATATAGATGGAGAAAATTTTAATGTGACAATTGTTGAAAATTGAAATTTTATCTTTTTCGATAAAATAATTCATTTAAATATATTATTATATTTTAATAATATAATAATGGTGATATTTTTACAACGAATATGGGATATATGAGTATACGAGGAGGAAGAGTATTTTTGTTGCAATAAATGTTTAAAACATGTTAAACATGCTCTGGTGGACCCCATTTATCGATCGAAATTTGATTATAACAGAAAATTGACCGCTTATGGATTTCATTCCAATTTCTGCTTGGAATTTGGAAAACTTTCTTACGCAGTTGTAGAGAATTGAATTTCCTATAAAAACACGCGAGATTGGAATTTTCTCGATAAAAGGGATATTTATTATGAATTATTGAAGTTCAAGTTCAAAATAATTGATTTTTGAAAGTTTTAATTAATTTTAATAACAAAACGTTTTTTTTTTTTTTGTCATTATTAGTGGCTGAATTCAGATGGTCAGATGGTCGAGAGTGGGCATAGGAATTTAATATATATTATATTAATATTTTATTAAATTTTCTTTTGGTGTTCTAAGTATTTTCCTATAAATAGGGTGCTTAGGTTAGAATTGAAAATCACACCGTAAATCAAGTTTTCTCTATATTATCGAGCGTATTCTTGTGAGTATTTTGAGTATACTTTGAGTATTGTTATACGGTGCAAGTTCGCTCAACGTTATTCTAGTCGGCAATCGATCTTTCGAGGTAAGTGGATGTTATTTTCTTCTCAAATGATATTATTTCTTCAATATCATTATCTCAAATATTGGTTGGAACTTTTATCAAATTTGGAACTTTTTCATGTCTGTATGGGGTTACTATTCATGAGTTACTATTCACGAGTTACTATTCATGAGTTACTATTCACGAGTTACTATTCACGATAGTACTATTCATGAAGCGTGAAGATGTTTTGTGGAATTTCTATCTTTTGGTGTGAGATTACTTTTCATTCAAGACTATTCACGATACCTTGCACTATTCATAGAAAAATAAATTTCTTCTTTTCATTCAAAATATCTATTACGGATACTAGCTTTGATTGTATCCATGTTTTGATCATTCTTGAATTTTACACCACTATGATTATTTTGAGGTATTTTTGAACATGGATAAAACAAAGTACGAATCCTTAATCCTTAATCCTTGTAATTTTGTTTCACCGGATTCGCTTTCTTTAAAAAATATTTTCATCATCCTCGCCTTAAATGATGATATTATTGAATATCTTTGGCACAGAGTGCAAAGATGAATGATTTCTGAAGAATATCTTTGGTAGTAGTCATATTGAACTTTTAAATTCATACATAGAAGATAGTAGTTTGCATTCTACTTAACTCTTCTAATGAATTATTATTTCATTGCGAATATTGATTTAAAATTTGTTGTCATCGCCAAAGGTGGGAATAAACAACTCTTACAACTTTATTATTACGACAAAGAAATGAGTTTGAATACAAATATTATCTTACAGACAATATCTATACTCAAATAAATCCTCATCACATTATTGATTCATTATTTTACAAAAAATAGTGAGGACTACTGAACAACTCTCTAATAGATCTTCATTCCAATATTTTCGCTACATTCTCGCCTCCTCGAGAAGAAAAAAAATGGAATAACAAGGAAAAGGGTGAGCTCAATAGCCCGTAATGACTATATCTACACAAATTATCGATTAGTCTTCATGTCGATAGAATACAATACAACAAGTTTGATCATCAATATTCGTGATCTTTATTCATCAATCAAATAGTTCATCCATCTCACACACATCATTTTTTCTCTTCTTGATATCTTCAACTCAATAATATCTAAAGGCGAGGATTGAGCAAAGAACCAAAAGATAGAAATTCTGAATGATTTGAATACCGTATTATAGTCAAGGAACTTGCACTGGATCTAGCAATACTCAAAGTATACTCAAAATACTCACAAGAATCGCTAAAATATCGAGAGAGAAATAGTAAAGAAATTTAGCTCATTGTGATTTTCAATTCTAACTTCCACTTACCTTATTTATAGGAAAATGCTAGAACACCAAAAGCAGAAAATTTAATATAATATTAATATAATTATACAAATTTTCCTTAATGCACCTTTCATCTTCAAAACACCAGCCACATGTTAATGATGTCCAAAAAATACAAAAACGTTTTTCTTAACAAAAAATAATTTAAACTCCCAAAAATCAATTATTTGAACTTTGAACTTCAATAATTCATAATAAATAGCCCTTTCAAGAATATCTTATGGTAGAAAGATGAATTTGACAAACCATGCGAGGGTGATGATAAGAATTTTTCTTACAATTAGATGACCTAAACCTAGATGAGATATGACTTTGAATGAATATCTTTGGCCATCCAGTGAGCAAGATGAATATTTGATTCCGGATGTATATCAAATCGATTGATTACAGATAAAAGATAGACGATGAACTTTTAAATTCATACATAGAAGATAGTAGTTTCATTCTCTACTTAACTCTTCTAATGAATTATTATTTCATGCGAATATTGATTTAAAATTTGTTAATTCTATCAGTTTATTAAATTTTCCTGGCCGTCAAGACTAACGGTAATTTGTTGTATATTATCTTAGTCATAATATTCTTTACAAAAAATAAAAAACGTTTTCTTAACTATTGAATTTACTCCCGTGATTTTGTCCAATAATTCTAAATAGCGCTTTCCTACTCGCGATGACCCCTGCAACCTTGGGAAAAGAAAGTCAAACAAAAAATCATGAAATCCACAAGCGATTCGGTACATAATCAGAATTTCGATTGATAATTGATAGAGCCACCAAAATGATATCTCACCCTTTTCTTATCTTTTCTTCGTCGATACGCTTTTCCGTTATGGGGCCCATTACTTCACTCTTTCCACCTGATTATATTGTCACGCAGTCTCCTCCTGCGTCCGGCAATGATTTGCTTAAACTTAACTTAGTTTTGAAATATTTCGTCTAAACATCTATCCTCCCGAATCGACCTTTCTTATTTCAAAATAAAGGGTGTTGTTTAATGAGAGAACTTCTGACCTCCACTCTCATGAAATTTCGTCGTTACGTATGAAGAGTTATCTGAGATACCCTTTCATTTTACGTTTCATTCTCCAATCCTCTGTCGCATGATTTCCCTGAGCTTTAACTTGTGGTATGACCTTTCTTAGATCAGGACATTTCCTTCCTATGAAAATCTTGCGACTTAAGGAAATCTTGATATATCACATAATATCCCTATATAATTGGGTCTTTTCACAAATCCCAGAAATGCGGATGTAGTAGACATTATCAAACAAGGATTTACTCCAGCAATCCTCCTAGTTCTATTCCAGCTATCTTCGCCAATATTTGATCAATATTGGTATTAGTGTTCCATTTTTCCATTTTCTCTCTAGAATCTTCATTCCATACGATTGCCACTTTGAATGGAGGCGAGAAATATAAAATATTAGGACTAAGTACGAAGCCTGGGGTAATGGAATGAAGGTTCTAGAGAGAGTTGTTTAGTAGTCCTCACCATTTTGTAAAATAATGTATCAATAAATGTGATGAGGATTTATTTGAGTATAGATATTGCCTGAAGATAATATTTGTATTTAAACTCACGCAGCTTTCTTTTGTAATAATAAAGTCAGTAGTTGTTTACATGCCCACATGTATTGACAACCGTAATAGGTGATGTATACCTATTTTGGGGCGTCATGGTTAGTATCGAGCTTAGGGATATATGATCTTTAGGCGGAGATCGGGGAATAGAACTAGGAGGGAGAGACGAGTAAATCCTTCGCTAGTGTGTCCCTACCTAAGCTTATTTGTTAGTTGGTCATATATAGGGATATTATGTGATATATTGATTTCCTTAATTAACCCTTGTTTTATGACGATTTTTGAGAATATCGACCGAGAATATTAACAATGGAAATGAGGCCGTGGAGACGCTCAGACTCACCAACGAGGATAACGTGCAACAGTCGCAATGTTCTCCCGTGAACAACACCATTGAGCAGAGATGATGAACGAGGAATGTTTAGAAGCTTTTTGCGGTTCATGCAAAATCGCACGAGGAGACTTCGTGTTCAAAATACAGGAGAAATGATAGCAATTCACGGGTTGTCACAAAGAAGCGATTCAAAGAGTTGGGACCACGAATTTAAGGAAAGCCGAGATCCGATCATGGCGGAAACATGGGTCAAGCAAATTACCAAGATATTCGATGTCTTGGGATGCACGGAGGAACAGAAGGTTCCATTCGCCACCTTTATGTTCCGTGGCGAAGCGGCATCACCGGTGGGAGTCATGAGCGTACCCATCCAAATTACGACTTTCAAAGATGTCTTGGGAGACATTTCAGAAATTATTTAATGACAAATTCTTTCCCGAAAGTGTTCAATCATATGAAGGAAGTGGAGTTCATCGATTAGAACAAAACAACATGACGGTGTCTCAAAGACGAGGCAAAGTTTGCGAGTTATCCAGTTTGCACCTCATTTGGTGGAGAATGAGGAACGTGACGCGGATGTTTCTTAGAGGTTTGAAAATCGATACGTCGATATCTCATTTCTCATAAATTTTCTCTTTATTCGGATGTTATGTAAATGTGCTCAATTATTAGAGCGAGATAACGAGTACTGTCAACCGAGGACCACAACCAGGATCGTACGGAGATAGCGATCAATGTAATAATGATAACCAAATGAGAAAGAAAGCAGACGGGACAAAATGGTAACCACTCTGGTGGTAATCATGGCCATGAAAAATGAAGAAGCGAGTCGAGGAGATTTTAAAAGAGGAGATTTAACAACGACCATGTGAAGACGACAAATCTTTGCGGCAAGAATCGGGTTCTAAGGGAGGAGAACGACCACCGGTCATATATGCTATAAATGCGGAAAGAGGGACATATCACCAAACCGCCCGACAACAGCTTCAAGGTATGCTATAATTGTGGAAAGGAAGGACATATCGCCGAGATTATGCGGTAGCAAAACCTAGTTCAATGGGGATGGTGACTCAAAAGATCATCCCGTAAAAGTCAAAGTCAACGATTCCGGAAGAAGGCGTTTGTTGTGGATCGTCATAATGCGAGGAACCCAAACGAGGTGATCACGGGTAAGCTATTTATAAATTCTTGCGAAGTTTATACCTTACTTGATACCGGTGCTACCCATTCATTTATCTCTTCCTCGCTTGCTCAACGCTTAAACTTGACTCGGAGAAATTAGACTTTGACTTATCTGTGGAAACTCAGTTAGGAGAAACTTTCATCACATCCACCGCTTATAAATCTTGTTTGATTCAAGTTGGCACTATTACCTTACCCGCCGACCTTATCTCTTTAAAGATACTTGCTTTTGATGTGATTTTAGGGATTGATTGGTTAACTACTCATCATGCCAAAATTGATTATTTTCGTAAGGTTGTTAGTTTTCATATTCCTAACCAACCTCGTTGTGTATGCAATTCAAGCAACTAAACCATTAAAATCAATCACCATGTCATATCTAATCATAAAGCTATTCGTTTATTGAAAAACGGATGTCAAGCTTTCTTAGCCCATGTTATGGATTTGAATAAAGACACGCCAAATTTGAATAATATTCCCGTTGTTATTGACTTTCCGACGATTTCAAAGAACTTCCCTTGCCCCCCCGTAACGTGAAGTTGAATTTTTCCCTGTTAAAGACTAACGATAATTTGTTGTACATTATCTTAGTCATAACATTCTTTATTGGGCTAGTTGAGCTCATCCTTTCCTTTGTGTTCCATTTTTCTTCTCAGGAAGCGAGATTATAACAGGAACTAGTCGGGGTGTGGAGTGATGGTTCAAGATAGCTATTTTAGTAGTCCTACTATTCTATAAAATAGTGTATCAATAATGAGGACTTATTTGGGTGTAGATATTGTCTAGAAGACAATATTTGTATTTAAACCCATAATATATATGTTGTCGTATTTTGCACGACAAATGTATTAATAAAGTTGTAGTTATTTCTGTACCATGTATTTGGCGACTCGGAATGGGTTGGATGGAATGGACCTATTTTGGGGGCGTCACAGTTGGTATCAGAGCTTAGGGATATGATCTCTGGCGGAGATTGGGGAATTGAACTAGGAGGGGAGAGACGAGTAAATCCTTCGCTAGTATGTCCTACCTAAGCTTATTTGTTAGTTGGTTAGAGTATAGGAATATTATGTGGTATTTTAATTTGTTTAATTAACCTTGTTTTATGGCAGTATTTAAGAATGACAACTGAGAATCTTAACAGTGGAGTAAACGAGACCATAGAGACTCCTTTACTCATTAATCAGGAGATCATGCAACAAGATGGAAATGTTCCTCCGTAACAACAACACCATCGATCGATGAACGCACGCGGGATGTTTAGAAGCTTTTTGCGCTTTATGCAAAATCGCATTTAGGGAGACTCGTGTTCAAAATATGTGGAGGAAATGATAGCAACGCACGGTTTTGTCACAAACAAGCGCTTCAAAGAGTTAGGACCACCGAATGCAGGGAAAGCCGGATCCGATTAAGGCGGAGACGTGGGTCAACCAAATTACCAAGATATTCGATGTCTTGGGATGCATGGAGGAACAGAAGGTTCCATTCACCACTTTTATGTTCCTTAATGAGGCAGATTATTGGTGGGAATCTGTGAAGTGTACCCATCCAGCCGCACTCAGCATGTCTTGGGAAACGTTTCAGAAGCTATTTAATGACAAGTACTTTCCTAAAAGTATTCGTCATATGAACGAAATAGAGTTTATTAGACTAGAACAGAACAACATGACGGTGTCCCAGTACGAGGTGAAATTCGCAGAGTTATCCAGGTTTGCACCTCATTTAGTAGAGAATGATGAACGTATGACGCGGATGTTTCTGAGAGGTTTGAAACCCGACATACGTCAGTATCTCATTTCTCATAAATTTTCTCTATATTCAGATGATGTGAACAGGGCTCAATTATTAGAGCGAGATAATGAGTCTGTTCAACTGGGCGACCAGCAACTCGATGATAATCGTACCGGTGGCAACGGTCATCGGAACAATGATAACCATCGTGAAGGAAATTATCATGCCAGAAATGGTAACCACTTCAGTGGTAATCATGGCCAAGATAATAGAAGAAATAACTCAAGTGGAAAATTCAAGAAGAGAAGATTTAACGATGACGGGAAGACGTCGGCAGCAGCACCAACACCAGCAACAAATTGTAGAGGGGGAGAATGACCGCCAGTTAGATGCTACAAATGCGGAGAGGAAGGACATATAAGTCCAAACTATTCACAGCCTTCAAAGGTATGTTATAATTGTGGAAAAGAAGGTCATATTGCTCGAGAGTGTATGGTAGCGAAACCAAGTCCAGCGGGGATGGTGACTCAAAAGGATGTCCCAGAAAAGTCAAAGTCAACGGTTCCTGGAAGAGCGTTTGTCGTGACTGGTCAGAATACAAAGAACCCGAACGAAGTTAGCACGGGTTAGTTAATTATAAATTCTTGCGAAGTTTATACCTTATTAGATACTGGTTCTACCCATTCTTTTATCTCTCTTGCTTGCGCTCAACGTTTAAACTTGACTCCGGAGAAATTAAACTTTGACCTATCTGTGCTGACTCCGTTAGGAGAAATTTTCATTACATCCACTGTTTAGAAATCTTCCTTGATTCAGGTTGGCACTATCACAGTACCTGTTGACCTTATTTCTTTAAAGATATTTACTTTTGATGTAATTTTAAGGTTAACTACTCATCATGCCAAAATTGATTTCTTTTGTAAAGTTGTTAGTTTTCATATTCCTAGGCAACCTGTTATTCGAATTCAAGTAATCAAACCATTGAAGTCAAACATTTTCATATCAAGCCATGAAGTCATTCCTTTATTGAAAAATGGATGTCAAGTTTTCTTAGCTTATGTTATGGACTTGAATAATAATATGTCAGATTTGAATGATATTTCCGTTGTTAGTAAATTTTCTGACGTATTTCTTGAAGAATTTCCTGGCCTACTGCCAGAGCGTGATATTGAATTTGTATCGACTTTGAATCCGGTACAAAACCCATTTCTAAAATCTCATATCGAATGGCTCCTATTGAACTTCAGGAGTTAAAAACCCAACTGTAGAAGTTGATACCCGAGCCTCTATCTGGTGACTTCCTTTTGTGGAATGCATTGAAGCCAGACTCTCTGTAGGGGATGCCATATTCGTGCGGTAATAAACTGATAGGTGCCATTGTGACGTGCTATCCAAGATTGGGATATGAGTCATAGTTGAGAGAAACCTAAGTTAGTAATCGAAATACGTAGCTTTCTAGGCTTAGTTGGTTATTATCGGAGATTCGTGAAAAGATTTTCTCGAATCGCTACTCCATTAACTCAGCTGACTCGTAGAGATACAAAATTTGAATGGAGAAAGGAATGTGGGAAGAGCTTCGAAGAACTCAAGAGGAGACTCATTTTGGCACATGTTCTGACCATACTATCCTGAAAAAGTGAACGTGGTAGCTGACGTGTTGAGTAGAAGATCGTATACGAATACGAGTACGATATTGTCAAAGATCCATTTCGTATAACTTACAAATAATAGAGATGGAGATGAAAACTCTAGGTACCCACGTGATGATATACGAGTAGAACCGACTTTAATCGATAAAGTTAAAAGTTGTTCAAGCTACACACCGGAGCTGATGAATATAAAGAAGGATGTGCAAGAAGTTGTTATAGCGAGAATCGATGATGTGAGGAAAGCTCAAACCTTTGATTTATTAATCCATTTGAAATTCTCGATCGAATAGGAACTGTGGCCTATAGACTCGTTTTACCGCCAAGTATGTCGCGTGTTTATAACATTTTTCACGTACCGATGTTACGTAAATATGTGGACGACCCGAACCACGTTATTGAGTTAGAACCGGACGAGATAGCCGAAGACTTACCATACGAGGAGGTACCTGTCAAGATTTTTGATAGGAAGGAGCATGTCTTACGTACAAAGGTCATACAACAAGTCAAAGTTTTGTGGTGGAACCATGCTATTGAAGAAATGACCTGGGAGTTGGAAACGAAAATGAAAGAAAGGTATCTTCACCTTTTCAAAACACCAGGTACGTACGTCAATTTCGAGGATGAAATTTCATAAGGAGAGGAGGTTGTAAGACCCCAAATTATTATTAATGAAATTGAATTTTCTCTATTTATTATTTTGAAATAGTAAGGGTTAATTTGATTAATGTGGTTAGTTATGGGTAAAATTGCATAAATATTTCAAATAAGCAGGTGGTTATAAAATATTCATTTTATCGAAGAATATTCGTTTGGTCGTGGAATATTCTTATTGTCGGGGAATATTCGCATGCGACTGCAAGCCTTTCTTGTGTGGGGGCCCATAACGAAAAGCGATTGGAGGAAGAAAACGATGAGAATAAGTTGTTTATAAATAACGACGTTAGTTATACTGCTAGTTATATCTTGTTGGAATACCCGGTGGTTAAAACACAATAGCACACGGTATTACACCAATTATTGATTCTTACGTAAGAAGGCACTACTCAATAATTGTTACAGTAATTACTGTTCAATATTATATTTTATTGATTCAATAATTGTTATGTTGATATTATTATTATTTTAATAATTGTCACTGCACAGTATTTTCCATTATCGGAGCAATAATTTATATTAACTGAATAATATTATTAGATAACATTATTGGCAATGACTAGAAAGTTTTGTCTAAGGAGAGGTTTGGTCATCTAATTGCACGCCAGTAAGGAGAGATCCTTATTGGAAAGCCCTCTCTTTCCTAGGAATTGCCTGGTTGTCAATATTGTGATTCTTTAATATTATTTGTGAATAATTAATTATTGATTTATATGATGAGGAAAATATTGATTTTATATGGATATAGATGGAGAAAATTTTTAATGTGACAATTGTTGAAAATTAATATTTTATCTTTTTCTGATAAAATAATTCATTTAAATATATTATTTTAATAATATAATAATGGTGATATTTTTACAATGAATATGGGATATATGAGTATATGAGGAGGAAGAGTATTTTTGTGGCATTAAATGATTAACACATGTTTTGTGTGTCGATGGACCCCAATTCTTGACCGAAATTTGATTATAGCCTGTAAAATCGCCCGTTTGTGGATTTCGATCAATTTCTGTTTGGAATTTGGAAAAACTTTCTTCTGCAAAGTTGTAGAGAATAAAATTTCTTATGGAAAAGACACGTGGTTTGAATTTTTCTGATAAAAGGGCTATTTATTATAAATTATTGAAGTTTCGGTATTTCGGAATAATTGATTTTTGGAGTTTAAAATGTTTTTTTGTAAGTATTTTGAGCGTATTCTTGTGAGTATTTTGATACCTTGAGTGTTTCTATATTTGCAAAGTTCCTTCAAAGACGATATCCAAAGATTTCAAATTTTGGAAATCCGGTCTTTTTCGAGGTAAGGGATGTTATTTTTAAAAAATTATATTATTTCTTTCAATATCATTATGCCAGAATATTGGTAAGATTTTTTTTGTGAAATTCTGATCTTTTCATGTCAGAGTTACTATTCACGAGTTACTATTCATGAGTTATTATTCACGAGTACAATTCACGAAGCATGATGATTTTTCTTGTGAAATTTCTATCTTTTAATGTCGAAGTTACTATTCACGTATACGACACTATTCACGTATATGACACTATTCATGAATACGACACTATTCACAGAAAAATTAAATTTTCTTTTCTGTGTCCAAGATTGTCCATTATGGTTCCTATCTTTGATTGGATCTATGTTTTGATCTTCATTTTTAAATTCTGCTCCACAATAGTTTATTATGGAGTATTTTTGAACTCGGTTTGGTTAAAGTACGAAACCTTAATATTTGTTCTTTTGTTTCACTGGATTCGTTTTCTTTAAAATATTTTTCATCACCCTCAGTCCTAAATGATGACATTACTGAATATCTTTGGCCTGTAGTGCAAAGATGGTTGATTTTCATATGAATATCTTTAGCCCGTAGTGTAAAGATGTACAGGTGTTGAGATGAACATGACCGACTGATGAATATCTTTGGCCTGTAGTGCAAAGATGTACAGTTGTTGAGATGAACATGACCGACTGATGAATAACTTTGGCCTGTAGTGCAAAGATGAATATTGATTGATGTTACAGGGATAAAATGTTGATGATGGACTTTTAAAATTCATAGATTATAGTAGATTTCATTCTCTACGTAACTCTTCTATGAATTATTATTTCCGCTGCGAATATTGATTTAAAACTTGTTGTCTATTGTATTCTATCAGATTTTTCTCTTTTGAAGACTAACGATAATTTGTTATATATTATCTTAGTCATAATATTCTTTACTGGGCTAGTTGAGCTCACCCTTTTCCTTTTTGTTCCATTTTTCTTCTCAGGAGGCGAGAATATAGCGGGAACTAGTTGGGGTGTGGAGTGATGGTTCAAGATAGTTCTTTTAGTAGTCCTCACTTTTCTGTAAAATAGTGTATCAATAATTGTAAAGAGGACTTTATTTGGGTGTAGATATTGTCTAGAAGACAATATTTGTATTTAAACCCACAATATATATATGTTGTCGTATTTTGCACGACAAATGTATTAATAAAGTTGTAGTTATTTCTGTACCATGTATTTGGCGACTCAGAAAGGGTTGGATGGAATGGACCTATTTTAGGGGCGCCACATATCATATGTCCAGAGAATTATCCTTGGTTGATCCAATAGACCCCAAAAAAAATGAGAAGATTACTATCATGTTCCTTCCAATGGTGAGTCTTCTCTTGGCATATAACTATCTCCACCGTCTGTAATTAAACGTTATATTTCAACCACACTCCAAGATCATATTGGTAGTGGTCGTAGATATACTCAGCAAGTGGATGTGCACAACCATGTCTTATGATAACACGAGGTTGTATGTCATTAGACATCTTGTATGATAATTAAAAACACCCTTCCAAAGTCAGGTTCACCTCACCCTATTGTTGTTCACCAAAATCAATTATTAAGTGACGTATAATATACGACACATACATCTTAGGTCCTCAATACAATTATATATTGTATGTCATGCCGTTTTATAATGTGTTGAGAAACTTTGACAGTCTCGGACCACCACACTACTCCCTTATTATCCCCGCTCGACCCCGCTACACTCTTATTACCTGAAAGGAATTTTGAAATAAAAGAGTGAGCACAATTAGCTCAGTAAAGAATATCATGACTAAAGATAATTAAATTATCAATAGCCTTCAATAGTAATAAATCAGAGATTTAGAACATATGGTAGATGATAAAACTTTTCAACCATAGTTTCTGCGGAACGAGCAATCCATTAGAAGAGTCAAATAGACCATAAAGTCTATTATCTTCTCCATGTTAAAAGTCCACCAACAATGCTTTAACCTCAGTAACATTAATCAATGTGATCCTGCTCACACCATGTGAATAACTCATAATCATAATTGTTGTTCTAATTTTCTCTTCTCATCCAAGACGAAGATATTTTTCATCACATGTCTTTACCTGAAACATCAAAGATCATGGTTATACCAAATCACAGTTCATGTTCATAATCATACTAAAAAGTTCATCTTTGCACTACGGGCCAAAGATATTCATTAACAGGTCATCTTTGCACTACGGGCCAAAGATATTCAACAGTCATCTTTGCACTACGGGCCAAAGATATTCAACAACAGGTTATCTTTGCACTATAAGCCAAAGATATTCATATCTCAAAGAAATACATAATCATTTCAGAATTTATATAAACCATAATTATAATCATGTTGATCAATTCACCTTTGCACTTAAGCTAAAAATATGCAATTGTAAATTTAATAGTCATGATCATACCAAATAACAATTCATCTTTTACACTATCACAAAAGAAACCCATAGTCACGATCATACCAATAATCTACCCATCTTTACACTCAAGTCAAAGAGAAATTTCTTCACCGGGATTATAAAAATGTTATATATGATAATAAAAATAATACGATCAACAACTGCATTTAATTTCAAGAGTAAGATTCATAAATCAATGATTTCATAATACCTTAATCCAAATGTTATAAATCACTTAATGATCTCATAATCTAATATTATTAATACTACCACTGTGACGACCCCAAAATAGGTCCATTCCATCCAACCCATTCTGAGTCGCCAAATACATGGTACAAGAAGCAAACTACAACTTCAATAATATAAATTTCGTGTGAAATACGACAATATATACTGTGAGTTTAAATATAATATTGTCTTCTAGACAATATCTATACTCAAATAAATCCTCATCACATTTATTGATACATTAAAAAAATGGTGAGGACTACTAAACAATCCTTTCTAAAACCTTCATTCCATACCCCGACTCATACTCGCTATATTCTCGCCTCCTGAGAAAAATGGAACAAAAAGGAAAAGGGTGAGCTCAACTAGCCCGAAGAAGAATATTATGACTAAGATAATATACAACAAATTATCGTTAGTCTCCAACAGGAAAAAATCGATAGAATACAATGTATAAACAAGTTTCAGATCAATATTCGCAATGAAATAATAATTCATAGAAGAGTTACGTAGAGAATGAAATCTACTATAATCTATGAATTTAACAAAATTCATCATCAATATTTTATCCTCAGAACATCAATCAATATTCATCTCAAATCAAATATTCATCTTTGCACTACAGTGCAAAGATATTCATCAATCAATTCCAGCCATGTTCATCTCAACACTGCTCATCTTTGCACTAAAGGCCAAAGATATTCATCATCATTCATGTTCATTTAAACACCTTCATCATTTGCATCTACAGCCAAAGATATTCTTCAGAAATCATTCATCTTTGCTACTAAGCCAAAGATATTCTTCAAATCATTCATATCAATAATATCATCATTTAAGACCGAGGATGATGAAAATATTTTTAAAGAAACGAATCCAAAGTGAAACAAAATGACAAGGATTAAGGATTCGTACTTGGTTTTATCCACGTCCAAAAATACCTCAAAAATAATCACAAGGTGGTGTAAAATTCAAGAATGATCAAAACATGGATACAATCAAAGCTAGTATCCGTAATAGATATTTTAGACGAAAAGAAAAATTTTCATTTTTCTATTAATAGTGTCGTGATTCGTGAATAGTCAGATATCGTGAATAAAGGTCGATATCGTGAATAAGAATCTCACACACCAAAAGATAGAAATTCCACAAAAACATCTTCACGCTTCATGAATAGTACTCGTGAATAAGAACTCGTGAATAATAACTCATGAATAGTAACTCGTGAATAAGAACTCATGAATAGTAACTTTCCATATATGAAAAAGTTCCAAATTTGATAAAAAGTACCAACCAATATTTCAAAGATAATGATATCAAGAATTAATATCATTTGAGAAGAAAATAACATCCCTTACCTCAAAGAATCAAGATTTCGGAAGGAAAGGCTCAAGTGATCTTTGAATGAAACTTGTCTTGACAAAGAACTCTCAAAGTATCTAAATACTCACAAAATACGCTCAATAATATAGAGAGAGAGAGAGAAAAAACTTTGTTTCGTGTGATTTTCAATTCTAACTTAGCCTCTATTTATAGGAAAATGTTAGCCCGCCAAGGCACTTGACCAAGCTACACCGATGGCTTTTACTCGCTACTATTGCCACCCACCACATTTGAAATAAAATTCAGCACATTTTTTCACCAACCACAAGTGGGGCCCACTCAATTCTAGAATTTTCCACCAAAATCAATTATAAACCTAATTTCCGAATCCGACACCTCTTAAAATTCACAACAAATCATTCGTGCATTTTAACGGTTCAAAATTTGTGGACATATACTCAACTTATGTATGTATAACATACCCAAAAATTACCACAATCCAACTATTTGGATTAAATATTATAACTCACAATAAAGCTATAATAACCCCCGATTTGATCTTTTAATACCTCCAATCCGATAAAATACAAATAAAACATCTCAACATTAATTCCTTCATTAATAACCACATAAATAAATTCATCATTTATATTCATATAAAATAAATATTTTCTTATCATATGAATCAATAATTAATTATTCACAAATAATATTAGAATCACAATTATGATGACCAAAGCCGCTCCTGTGAAAGAGGGGCTTTCCAATAAGGATCTCTCTCTTATGGCGCAATTAGGTGACCAAACCTCTCCTTAGATGCAACTTTCTAGACATTGCCAATAATGTTATCTAATAATATTATTCAAATAATATGAATTATTGATCCGATAATGGGAAATATCATTGTGCGTTGACAATTATTGAACAACAATAATATAAAATATCAACGCAAAGAATTATTGAATCAATAAAATAAAATATTGAATATAGAATCATCGTGAAAAATTATCGAGTAGTGCCTTCTTACGTAAGGATCAATAATTCAACAATACTGCGCAATACCGCAGCCATCGCAAGAACCACGCCAGACATCGTGTTTTTTAACCAATCGGTATTCCAACAGCCTTAACTTGAGTAATAACTACGCCATTATTTATAACCACCCAAACTTTGTCGCTTTTCCTCATCCAATAGCTTTTCCGTTATGGGGCCCACATGGTCACGTCAAATCAGTATAAATATTCCCAAAGCGATGCACGAATATTCCACGACCAAACGAATATTCCCCGACAAAATGAATATTTTATAACCACTTCACTTATTTTGAAATATTTGCGTATTTAACCCTTAACTATCCACATTAATCAAATCAACCCTTACTATTTCAAAATAATAAATAAAGGAAATTCCTTTTTATTTAAAAAATTTTCGGTCTTACAACCTCCTCCTTGTAAAATTTTTTAAACTTATAAACAATTTATTTTAATTGTTTACAAGGTAAAGATTAATGTTTTAATCATACTAAAATGCCAAACTCATAATTTTATCACTATATAACCAACAACCTCATCAAAAATCTTCATATACCATATATAAATTCCCAAAAATAATTTTGTTACTTCACATAACATATTTAATTTATTTATTCATAACTAGTCCATTTTCATGAAATACCAAATCACTTCCAAAAACATTTCTTTTGGGATTTAGCATAATATAGTCCCATATTGAACATATATTTTCTCAAAATTTTTAAAATTCATTTACTAATTTTCATCACATGGCCAAAACTTCCAAATATTTAGACATTTATCATAAATTTTACTTTTGTCCAAAAATTCAAATTTACAGAATATACTGATGTTATATAGATGTACTCCCAATAAAATTTTACCGATTTTGGAGTTTACCACAAGGAGTTATAGCGTTTACTTTTAAAATAGATTTTCTCATAAAATCATAACTCCTAAGCATACATCCAAAAATCGCCATTTTGGACACAATCAAGAAACTCATCAAATTATCATATTAAATTTTTCCAGAATTTTTGAAGGTCATCAAAAATTAGAAGCTTGAAAAACTATAATAACCCTTAAAAATCGAACCTCAAAAGAATAAAGTGATTGAGAATATCGGATGTAATCATCAAAGAAACTTGTCTTGAATAGCAACTCTCAAAGTATCTAAATACTTTCATCTCCATCTCTACAATATAGAGAAAAACTTATGTTTCGCATTTTTCAATTCTAACTTAATATCTATTTATAGGAAAATCTTTAACGCACATAAAGACAAAATAATAAAATAATATTATTATTATTCAAATTCTCATAAAAATGAGTCACCTTTGAAAAAAAAAACTTCAAGCCACCACAATTGGGCCAACATGTATTTGAATCTTCAAAAGTGGGTCCCACCCAATTTAATATTAATTAAATTTTCCAAAATATCCTTCAACAATTTTAATAAAAATTATTTTCCCATTTCGATTTAACTCAAAAATTCATATCCCAATCTTGGATAGCCCACAAATGATTTATCGAAAAATACAAATTTTATGTCCATTCCATATGAAATCAAATTCTCTAAAACTTTTCAATAGTAGCTTTGAGTTTTTCCAAATTCCAAACCAAAATATCCAAAATCCACAAAAAGAGCGATTTTCAACACCAATTTCAACACCTTTTAAAATTCATAACAAATCATATAATTTTCAACGGTTCAAAATTTGTGGACATATACACAACTCATATATGTATAACATATCCAAAAATCACAACGATCCAACGGTCAGATTAAAATTACAACTCACGCAATAAAGCTTTAAGAACATCGATTTGAGTTTTTAATACCTCCAATCCGACAAAATACTGATAAAACACCTCAATATTAATTCCTTCATTTATAACCACATAAATAAATCCATCATTTATATCCGCATCAAATAAATATTTCCTTATCATATAAATCAATAAATAATTATTCACAAATAATATTACAGAATCACAATTATGACAACCAGAAGGTTCCCAAGAAAGAAGGGGCTTTCCAATAAGGATTTCTCCTTACTGGTGCGTAATTAGGTGACCAAACCTCTCCTTGACAGAACTTTCTAAACATTGCCAATAATGCTATCTAATAATATTATCCAAATAATATAAATTATTGATCTTTTAATGGGAATACTGTGCAATGACAATTATTGAAACAACAATAATATAAAATATCAACGCGACAATTATTGAACCAATAAAATAAAATATTGAGCGTAATTTCTTTGTAAAAATTATTGAGTAGTGCCTTCTTACGTAAGAATCAATAATTCAAAATCTCGTGCAATACTGGTGTTCTTTGTGCACCCACGCCGTATTCTTGTATTTTAACCGTCAAGGTATTCCAACGAAGTTAATTGAGTAACAACTTCGGCGTTATTTATAAAAACTCAAACTTTTCGTTTTCTTCATCCGACAGCTTATTCTATTATGGGGCCCATGAATGGCCGGCAGTCATTGCATTTAATATTCCCCACAACAAGAATATTCCACGACCAAACGAATATTCCCAAAAAAAATGAATATTTTATAACCACTCGCGTATTTTGAAAATTTTCATATATCACCCTTAACTTTAACTTTAATCAATTTAACCATTTAACGAATAATAATTATAAGAAAAATTGAATACTTTTATTTCATAAAATTCGGGGTCTTACAATCATCTCCACTCCTTATGAAATTTCGTCCTCAAGATTTAAGTACCTGGTATTTCAAAGAGTTGAGAATACCTTGCTTTCATTTCAGATTCCATCTTCCCTATTCTCATGATTTCTCCATTTCTCATCTCCTTTATTTCCAATATCATTCTAGAATACAGCTTCAAAACAAAGGTTAATTGACATATCACAATTTGTCAACTTAAGTAAGAAAATTCAGCTTAGGTAGGACACACACTAGCGAAGGATATTACTCTTCTCTCCCTTCCGAGTTCTAATCCCGGATCTCCGCAAGAGATCATATTCCTAAGCTCTGATACCAACTATGACGCCCCCAAAATAGGTCAAATCCATCCAACCTATTCTAAGTCGCCAAATACATGGTACAAAAAACAACTACAACTTTATTACTACCATTGTCGTGCAAAATATAACAACACATATACTGTGAGTTTTAATACCAATTGTGACTCATGTCCCAACTTTGGATAGCACGTCATAATGGCACCTTACATAAAGGAACAATCAATATCTGTTTTAGAAATTAAAATCTTTGGGAAGTGTTCAAGCCTTCGTTCATAGCTGGCCATGAATCTAAGTTATGATAGATATCATATGTCTAGAGAATTATCCTTGATTGATCCAATAGACCCCAAAGAAAAACGAGAAAATTACTATCATGTTCCTTCCAATGGTGAGTCTTCTCTTGACATATAACTATCTCCACCGTCTGCAATTGAACGTTATGTTTTAACCAAACTCCAAGATATATATAGGTAGTGCTCGTAGATATACTACTTCAGCAGTGGATGTGCACAACCATTCTTATGATAACACGAGGTTGTATGTCATTAGACATCTTGTATGATAGTGGCAAAACACCCTTCCAAAGTTGTGTTCACCTCACCCTATTGTTTTTCACCAAAATCAATTATTAAGTGACGTATAATATCGACACATACATCTTAGGTCCTCAATACAATTATATATTGTATGTAATGCCGCTTTTATAATGTGTTGAGAAACTTTGATGAGTCTCGGACCACCACACTATTCCCCCGTTATCCCAGCTCGACCCGGCTACACTCTTATTACACGAAGGAATTGTGAAACAAAAGGGTGAGCCAATTAGCTCGATAAAGAATATCATGACTAAAGATAATTAAATTATCAATAGCCTTCATAGTAATAAATCGAGAGATTTAGAACATATGGTAGATGATAAAACTTTTCAACCATAGTTGCGGTAGAATGAAGCGATCCATTAGAAGAGTCGAATAGACCATAAAGTCTATTATCTTCTCCATGTTAAAAGTCCACCAACAATGCTTTAACCTCGTAACATTAATCAATGAGATCCTGCTCACACGATCGTATGAATAACTTCATAATCATAATTGTTGTTCTAATTTTCTCTTCTCATCCAAGACGAAGATATTTTTCATCACATGTCTTTACTCAAACATCAAAGATCATGGTTATACCAAATCACGAGTTCATGTTCATAATCATACTAATAAGTTCATCTTTGCACTTCTGGGCCAAATATATTCATTAATTTTGTTCTCATATTTTATGAGATCATCTTTGCACTACATGCGAAAGATATTCAACAACAGTCATCTTTGCACTACGGGCCGAAGATATTCAACAACAGTCATCTTTGCACTACGGGCCAAAGATATTCAACAACAATTCATCTTTGCACTATAAGCCAAAGATATTCATATCTCAAAAGAAATACATAATCATTTCGAATTTATATAAACCATAATTATAATCATGTTGATCAATTCACCTTTGCACTTAAGCTAAAAATATTCAATTGTAAATTGATGGTGGCATGATCATACTTGTCAACAATTCATCTTTGCACTTTCTTGGCCAAAGAGAACCCATAGTCACGATCATACCAATAATCTACCCATCTTTACACTCAAGTCGAAAGAGAAATTTCTTCACCGGGATTATAAAAATGTTATATATGATAATAAAAATAATATCAATCAACAATTGCATTTTAATTTCAAGAAGTAAGATTCATAAATCAATGATTTCATAACACCTTAATCCAAATGTTATAAATCACTTAATAATCTCATAATCTAATATTATTAATACTACCACAATATTTTAATCATTTTTAAACTTATAAACAATTTATTTTAATTGTTTACACTTTACTAATTAATGTATTTAATCATACTAAAATGCCAACCTCATAAGATTTCATCACCAATAACCAACAACCTCATCAAAAATCATGCATATATACCATATATAAAGCCATAAAATCCTATTTTTAATTTTGTTACTTCATATAACATATTTAATTTATTTATTCATAACTAGTCCATTTTCATGAAAATACCAAATCTCTTCCAAAAACATTTCTTTTCTGGGATTTAGCATAATATAGTCTCATATTGAACATATATTTTTCTCAAAATTTTTAAAATTCATTTACTATTTTTCATATGGCCAAAACTGCCAAATATTTAGACATTTATCATAAATTGTACTTTTGTCCAAAAATTCAAAATTTACAGAATATACTGATGTTATATAGATGTACTCCCAATAAAAATTTCACCAATTTTGGAGTTAACCACAAGGAGTTATAAGGGTTTACTTTTAAAATAGTCTTTTCTCATAAAATCCATAACTCCTAATCTATACATCCAAAATCGCCATTTTGGACACAATCAAGGAAACTCATCAAATTATCATTTTAAATTTTTCCAGAATTTTTGAAGGTCCGAAAAATTACTGAAACATGAAAAACATAATAACCCTTAAAATCCTTAACCTCGAAAAGCGCGATTTTACGATTGGAATATCGGATGTAATGCCGAAGAAAAACTTGCACTTTGAATAGCAACTCTCAAAGTATCTAAATACTCACAAAAATATGCTTTCGACAATATAGAGAGAAAGAAAACTTATGTTTACGGTGTGATTTTCAATTCTAACATAAGCGTCATTTATAGGAAAATGATAGAATATGAAAGGAGACTAAATAATAAAATAATATTATTATTATTCAAATTTTCTCATACCACCACCTTGAAAAAAAAAACTTAGCCACCACAACTTGAAAACCCCAAATTCAAAGACATGTATTCAACACCAACCAAAAGTGGGTCCCACCCAATTTTAATAAAAATTATTTTATTTTCCGAAACTTCAGTAATTCATAGAAAATAGCCCTTTTATCAGAAAATACGAATTTTATGTCTATTCCGTATAAAATCGAATTCTCTAAAACTTTGTAGCTTTGAGTTTTTCCAAATTCCAAACAGAAAATATCTGAAATCCACAAACGGACGATTTTCAACACCATTTCAACCCCTTTTAAAATTCATAACAAATCATGCTTTAATTTTCAACGGTTCAAAATTTGTGGACATATACTCAACTCATATATTAATAACATATCCAAAAATTACAACGATCCAACGGTCGGATTAAAATTACAACTCACCCAATAAAGCTTTAAGAACATCGATTTGAGTTTTTAATAACTCCAATCCGACAAAATACTGATAAAACACCTCAATATTAATTCTTTCATTTATAACCACATAAATAAACCCATCATTTATATCCGCATCAAATAAATATTTCCTTATCATATAAATCAATAAATAATTATTCACAAATAATATTACAGAATCACAATTATGACAACAAGGTGGTTCCCAGGAAAGAAGGGTCTTTCCAATAAAGATTTCTCCTTACTGGCGTGCAATTAGGTGACCAAACCTCTCCTTGAACGAACTTTCTAGACATTGCCAATAATGCTATCTAATAATATTATCCAAATAATAAAAATTATTGATCTGATAATGGGAATACTGTGCAATGACAATTATTGAAACAACAATAATATAAAATATCAACGCAACAATTATTGAATCAATAAAATAAAATATTGAACTATTAATTACTGTAACAATTATTGAGTAGTGCCTTCTTACGTAAGAATCAATAATTCAAAAATCTTTATGCAATACTGGTAATATCTTCTTATGCAACCACGCGTATTCATTGTATTTTAACCACCGGTATTCCAACAAAGTGTTAACGGTAACAATTTCGCGATTATTTATAAAAACTCAAACTTGTCGTTTTCTTCATCAAGCGATTATTACATTATGGGGCCCACAAATGGTTGTGCTTGGTCGTGCGAATATTCCCAAAAAAAAGAATATTCCACGACCAAAACGAATATTCCCAGAAGTAAATGAATATTTTATAACCACTTGCGTATTTTAAAAATTTTTCATATCACCCTTTAACTTTAACTTTTTATCAATTTAACCATTTACTTGAATAATAATTATAAGAAAAATTGAATACTTTTATTTCATAAAATTCGGGGTCTTCTGATCTCTCCCTCTTTATGAAATTTCGTCCCTCGAAATTTTACGTACACAGTATTTCAAAGAGTTGAGAATACCTTGCTTTCATTTCAGATTCCATCTTCCCTGTCCTCATGATTTCTCCATTTCTCATCTCCTGTATTTCCAATATCATTCTAGAATACAGCTTCAAAACAAAGGTTAATTGACATATCACAATTTGTCAACTTAAGTAAGAAAATTCAGCTTAGGTAGGACACACACTAGCGAAAGATATTACTCTTCTCTCCCTTCCTAGTTCTAATCCCGGATCTCCACCAGAGATCATATTCCTAAGCTCTGATACTAACCTGTGACGACCCCAAAATAGTCCAATCCATCCAACCTATTCTAAGTCGCCAAATACATGGTACAGAAAACAACTACAACTTTATTACTACCATTGTCGTGCAAAATATAACAACACATATACTGTGAGTTTTAATACCAATTGTGACTCATGTCCCAACTTTGGATAGCACGTCATAATGGCACCTTACATAAAGGAACAATAAATAACTGTTTTAGAAATTAAAATCTTTGGGAAGTGTTCAAGGAAACTTCGTTCATAGGAGACCATGAATCTAAGTTATGATAGATATCATATGTCTAGAGAATTATCCTTGGTTGATCCAATAGACCCCAAAGAAAAACGAGAAAATTACTATCATGTTCCTTCCAATGGTGAGTCTTCTCTTGACATATAACTATCTCCACCGTCTGCAATTGAACGTTATGTTTTAACCAAACTCCAAGATCATATAGGTAGTGCTCGTAGATATACTCAGCAAGTGGATGTGCACAACCATGTCTTATGATAACACGAGGTTGTATGTCATTAGACATCTTGTATGATAGTGGCAAAACACCCTTCCAAAGTTGGGTTCACCTCACCCTATTGTTGTTCACCAAAATCAATTATTAAGTGACGTATAATATACGACACATACATCTTAGGTCCTCAATACAATTATATATTGTATGTCATGCCGTTTTATAATGTGTTGAGAAACTTTGATGATCTCGGACCACCACACTATTCCCCCCGTTATCCCCGCTTCGACCCGCTACACTCTTATTACACGAAAGGAATTGTGAAACAAAAGGGTGAACCACAATAGCTCGATAAAGAATATCATGACTAAAGATAATTAAATTATCAATAGCCTTCATAAGTAATAAATCGAGATTTAGAACATATGGTAGATGATAAAACTTTTCAACCATAGTTGCGTGAACGAAGCGATCCATTAGAAGAGTCAAATAGACCATAAAGTCTATTATCTTCTCCATGTTAAAAGTCCACCAACAATGCTTTAACCCTGTAACATTAATCAACTGATCCTTTTCACAGTCATGTGAATAACTCATAATCATAATTGTTGTTCTAATTTTCTCTTCTCATCCAAGACGAAGATATTTTTCATCACATGTCTTTACCTATAACATCAAAGATCATGGTTATACCAAATCACAGTTCATGTTCATAATCATACTAAAAAGTTCATCTTTTGCCTTTCACGCGAAGATATTCAAAGATATTCATTAACACAGCCAAAGATATCTTTATCTTTTACTACGGGCCAAGATATTCAACAACAGTCATCTTTGCACTACGGATATTCAAAGATATTCAACAACAAAGATATTCATCTTCATCTTTGCACTATAAGCCAAAGATATTCATATCTCAAAGAAATACATAATCATTTCAGAATTTATATAAACCATAATTTAATCATGTTGATCAATTCACCTTTTGCACTTAAGCTAAAAATATTCAATTGTAAATTCAATGGTCATGATCATACCAGTCAACAATTCATCTTTGCACTATTGGCCAAAGAGAACCCATAGTCACGATCATACCAATAATCTACCCATCTTTACACTCAAGTCAAAGAGAAATTTCTTTACCGGGATTATAAAAATGTTATATATGATAATAAAAATAATACGATCAACAACTGCATTTAATTTCAAGAGTAAGATTCATAAATCAATGATTTCATAATACCTTAATCCAAATAATATAAATCACTTAATAATCTCATAATCTATTATTATTAATACTATCACAATATTTTAATCATTTTTAAACTTATAAACAATTTATTTTAATTGTTTACACTTTACTAATTAATGTATTTAATCATACTAAAATGCCAAACTCATAAGATTTCATCACCAATAACCAACAACCTCATCAAAAATATTCATATACCATATATAAGCCATAAAATCCTATTTTTCAATTTTGTTACTTCACATAACATATTTAATTTATTTATTCATAACTAGTCCATTTGCATGAAAAATACCAAATCAGTTCCAAAATATTTCTTTTCTGGGATTTAGCATAATATAGTCCCATATTGAACATATATTTTTCTCAGAATTTTTAAAATTCATTTACTAATTTTTCACATGGCCAAAACTTCCAAATATTTAGACATTTATCATAAATTATACTTTTGTCCAAAAATTCCGAAATTTACAGAATATACTGATGTTATATAGATGTACTCCCAATAAAAATTTTACCAGTTTTGGAGTTTACCACAAGGAGTTATAAGCGTTTACTTTTAAAATAGTATTTTTTCATAAAATTCATAACTCCTAATCTGTACATCCAAAAATCGCCATTTTTGGACACAATCAAGGAAACTCATCAAATTATCATTTCAAATTTTTTCAGAATTTTTGAATGTCCGAAAAAAGTATGAAACTGAAAAAAATAATAGCCCTTAAAAATTCCTAACCTCAAAAGAACAGTACTTCTGACTGGAATATCGGATGTAATGCCGAAAGAAACTTGTACTGAATAGCAACTCTTAAAGTATCTAAATACTCACAAAAATACGCTCGACAATATAGAGAGAGAAAACTTATGTTTCTAGTGTAATTTTCAATTCTAACTTAAGCGTCTATTTATAGGAAAATGCTAGAACGCCATAGGAGACTAAATAATAAAATAATATTATTATTATTCAAGTTCCTACGCAAGCCACCTTTGAAAAAAAATTTGATCCACCACAGCCATCCCCACCCCAAATTCAAAGACATGTATTCAACACCAACCAAAAGTGGGTCCCACCCAATTTTAATAAAAATTATTTTATTTTTTGAAACTTCAGTAATTCATAGAAAATAGCCCATTTATCAGAAAAATAATAATTTTATGTCCATTCCGCATGAAATCGAATTCTTTATAACTTTGTAGCTTTGAGTTTTTCCAAATTCCAAACAGAAAATATCTGAAATCCATAAACGGATGATTTTCAACACCGTTTCAACACCTTTTAAAATTCATAACAAATCATGCGTTAATTTTCAACGGTTCAAAATTTGTGGATATATACTCAACTCATATATGTATAACATATCCAAAAATCACAATGATCCAACGGTCGGATTAAAATTAAAACTCACGCAATAAACCTTTAAGAACATCAATTTGAGTTTTTAATTCCTCTAATCCGACAAAATACTGATAAAATACCTCAATATTAATTCATTCATTTATAACCACATAAATAAATCCATCATTTATATCCGCATCAAATAAATATTTCATTATCATATAAATCAATAAATAATTATTTACAAATAATATTACTGAGAATCCTGAATATATGATGACCAGGTGGTTCCCGAGAAGAGGGGCTTTCCAATAAAGATTTCTCCTTACTAGCGCGCAATTAGGTGACCAAACCTCTCCTTGACAGAACTTTCTAGACATTGTCAATAATGCTATCTAATAATATTATCCAAATAATATAAATTATTGATATGATAATGGGAATAATATGCAATGACAATTACTGAAACAATAATAATATAAAATATCAACGCAACAATTATTGAACCAATAAAATAAAATATTGAACAGTAATTATTGTAACAATTATTGAGTAGTGCCTTCTTACGTAAGAATCAATAATTCAAAAATATTTATGCAATACTGGTAATGCTTCTTGTGCAACCACGCGTATTCATCGTATTTTAACCACCGAGTATTCCAACGATGTTAATTGTGAATAACTTTGCCGTTATTTATAAAAACTCAAACTTGTCGTTTTCTTCATCCAAGCGATTATTTTGTTATGGGGCCCACAAATGGTTTAGCGTGAGTAAATACGAATATTCCCCGACAACAAGAATATTCCACGACCAAATGAATATTTCCCGATAGAAATGAATATTTTATAACCACTTGCGTATTTTGAAAAATTTCATATATCACCCTTAACTTTAATTTTTATCAATTTAACCATTTACTGAATAATAATTATAAGAAAAATTGAATACTTTTATTTCATAAAATTCAGGGTCTTACAATCTCCTTTCCTTATGAAATTTCGTCCTCGAAATTTACGTACTTGGTATTTCAAAGAGTTGAGAATACCTTGCTTTCATTTCAGATTCCATCTTCCCTGTCCTCATGATTTCTCCATTTCTCATCTCCTGTATTTTAGATATCATTCTAGAATACAGCCTCAAAATAAAGGTTAATTGACATATCACAATTTGTCAACTTAAGTAAGAAAATTCAGGTTAGGTAGGACACACACTAGTGAAGGATATTACTCGTCTCTCCCTTTTTAGTTCTAATCTCGGATCTCCGCCAGAGATCATATTCCTAAGCTCTGATACCAACTGTGACGCCCCCAAAATAGGTCCAATCCATCCAACCTATTCTAAGTCGCCAAATACATGGTACAGAAAACAACTACAACTTTATTACTACCATTGTCGTGCAAAATACAACAACACATATACTGAGAGTTTTAATACCAATTGTGACTCATGTCCCAACCTTGGATAACATGTCATAATGGTACCTTACATAAAGGAACAGTCAATAACTATTTTAAAAATTAAAATCTTTAGGAAGTATTCAAGGAAACCTTCATTCATAGGAGGCCATGAATCTAAGTTATGATAGATATCATATGTCCAGAGAATTATCCTTGGTTGATCCAATAGACCCCAAAGAAAAATGAGAAGATTACTATCATGTTCCTTCCAATGGTGAGTCTTCTCTTGACATATAACTATCTCCACCGTCTGCAATTGAACGTTATGTTTCAACCAAACTCCAAGATCATATAAGTAGTGCTCGTAGATATACTCTGTGACGCCCCCAAAATTAAGTATACATCACCCATCTTGGGTAGTCAGATACATGGTACAGAATTTAAATACAACTTATTAATATAACTGCCGGTATACTGATATGACATAAAGCTCGTGAGTTTGAATACAAATATTGTCTACTAAATATTATACAAACTCAAAAGGAGTCCTCATTACAATTATTATCACACTATTTCACAGAATAGTGAGGACTACTAATGCTATCCTCTGGACCATTACTCCATTCCCCGACTCGTCCCAGCTATATTCTCATTTCCTGAAGAGAACAGTGAAAGAAAGGGTGAGCTCGACTAGCTCAGTTATATTATGACTAAGATAATGCAGAATAAATTATCATTAGCCTACAACAGTGTTAAACCGATAAAATATAATGAACATCAAGTTTAACTACAAATGAACCAAAGAATCCATTAAAAGAGTCAAGTAGAAAATAAAATCTACTATCTTTTATGATTTAAAAGGTTTTTCATCAACATTATAGTTTAGACTGGCTTTAATAAATATTCCACATCATCGAATCACCCCGCATTACTACTGCCAAGGATATTCTTTAAGATCACGACCACAATTATTCATGCACTACGGGCCAAGAATAGTTGTGTATTCATTAATGGTCATGATCATGCCAACAATTGTCCATCAATGCACTACTACCATCGAGGATTTTTATCACATCATTTGTAACATTACTACCCATGATTACAATCGAATAGTCTCTCGTCATAATCATACCAAGTCCATCTACGCACTATGTGCCACGTATGACTTTCAACATAATATAACATGAGGATGATGACAATGATATAAGAATTCAATAAAACAAGTTCAAGAATTATTTTATCCGTGAATTATTAACGTCCCAAATTGTCAACATGATCTTGTTTTGTAGAGTAAAATTCAAGAATGATCGGAAGAATATTTCCATGAAAAAGATCATCGATGAAACGCAAATATCAAGGATATTCTACTAATTTCATGGAGTATAGAAGTCAAAGTTTTAACCAACCGGGTATAATAAAGAATGGAATAACAAAAGAAATCACCATGTATGCGATAGATCACATGTCAGTTATTCCAATGTAATAATAAAAGAATGTCACTAAGTATAGGTAAACCACAGTATACAAAAGTTATTCCAATAGAATAATAAGCAATGGAATAAAACGCTTCTCTTCATGAATAAGAAAGAATAACACCTTTTCTGAGTACAACAAATAATATTCCCTACCTTAGAAGAACTGAATATTGGAAAAGTGAAGTAGCGAATACTTTTCTTCTTTCTCTATAGTTTCTCTCTATAGTTTCAATGAATTAATTAAGAAATAATGAAGGAATGAGCTTTCTATTTATAGAAAAACCGAGGGTGGCTCTTGGTCTTAACGAAGGGTCAAAATGACTCTTGGTAATATCAAGAGACAACTACTATTTGTGAAGGGGTAATTAACCTTTTGGAACAATCAAAGAGCGGCTAACTCTTGGTAATATTGAAGGACAACTACTATTTTGCGAAGGGTAATTACTATTGACAAAGGTAAATACTATTGAAGAAGAGACTCTTAGATGATGACATATGGGCCCCTCATAAAATAATCAAACTTACCACAAACGTCCTCATAACAGACTCTTTATATACATCAAGGATTGAATAAATATTACCACAAATCATTTTATTTTAATCAACACATTTTTAATCTTTCAACAATTATTAATCATTTATAACTTGTCGTCTCAATTATTGATTTAATATATAACATATTATACGATGATAATCTTGACAATAATTGAATCAATAATATAAGAGATATGATGCAAAGAATTATCATGAAAGCAATAATTGAGTATAGCTAAGTGACTTCTTCACGTAAGCATCAATAATCAATCTGTGTGTACTACTACGCAACCACGCCAGACATCGCTTTGTTCTTTTACCACCGGTAGTTCAACAGCTTTTAACTGCAGAACACCTCTCCATAGTTATTTTTATAGAAATATAATTTTGTCGCTTTCTAACTACGACAATACTTCCGTTATGGGGGTCCACCAATGATTGAGCCATCGTATGAATATTCCCCAACAAAAGAATATTTCCACCAAACGAATATTTTATAACAACTTGCTTACTTTGCAAAATTTATAAATATTACCCACAACTATAACATTATATCAAATTTTATTCCATAATATTCAAAATAATATTTATAGAAAATTCATCTTTATTTATAAAAGCTGGGGTCTTACAACCTCCCTTCTTATGAAATTTCGCCCTCGAAATTAGGGTATGTGCATGGGATTTCGAAGGGGTAAGGGATACCTTGATTTCATTTCAGATTCTAACTCCCAAGTCATTTCCTCAACATCGTGGTTCCTCCACAAAACTTTGACTTGAGGTATAACCTTGGAGCGTAGAATATGTTCCTTCTTATCCAAAATTTGAACAGAACCTCTTCATACATCAAATCTTCCGCTATTTCGTCCGGTTCTAACTCAATAATATGGTTCGGGTCTTTCACATATTTACGTAACATGGATATGTGAATAACGTTATGAACACGAGACATATTTGGCGGTAAAGCGAGTCTATAGGCCACGCCCTACTCGATCGAGGATTAAAATGGACCGATGAATCGAGGATTAAGTTTTCTTCTTTTCCAAATCTTGTAACTCCTTTCCATGGAGCAACTCTTAACAACACATGATCTCCTATATCGAATTCCACGTCCTTTCGATGAAGATCAAGATAACTCTTTATCGATTTTGTGAGGTTTTTATACGTTGTCGGATCGTTTGAATCTTTTCCGTAGTCATACGTACCAACTCCGGTCCCAACAACGTTGCTTCACCCACCTCATCCCAAAGATATCGAGAACGACACTTTCTTCCATACAACGCTTGAATGGAGCCATGCCAATACTTGCTTGATAACTCGTTGTTGTAGGAAAACTCCACCAATGGTAAGAACTTGTCCTAACTCCCTTGAAATCAAGGACACAGAGTCTTAATAGATCTTCAAGAGTTTGAATAGTCCTCTTCATCGTCCCGTCCGTCTCCGAGGATGATATACCGAAGCTAAATCGTAAGTCTGTGCCCATAGCTTTTTGCAAACTAACCCAAAATCGTGAAATGAATCTTGGGTCTCGATCGAAAACTATGGATACCGCATATACCATGCGATCTTACAATCTCGTTTATGTACATACGAGTAAGACGTTCAAGTGTATAAGTTTCTCGTGTCGGTAAGAAATGAGCGAGACTTGGTCAATCTATCAACAATGACCCAAATCGCATCAATGCCTTGAGAAACCTTAGGAAGACCCCAGAATGAAATCCATGGTAATGTGCTCCCACTTCCATTCGAATTTCAAGTGGTTGCAATGGACCTTTTGGTACTTGATGCTCCGCTTTAACTCGTTGACAAGTTAGACACCTTGAGATAAACAAATATTATCTCTCTCTCTTCATATTGCTCCACCAAAATGTATGATTTAATATCATGATACATTTTGGTACTCCCGAGATAGATTGCAAATGGTGTGTTGTGCGCCTCCATCATGATATTATACTTTAAATCGTGGTCGTTAGGAACACAAAGTCCGGAGTTGACTCAAGTATTCCTTCTTCATCGATTCTTGCTTCCTGATATAGCACCTTCTTACACTTTCTTCCTCATACACATTAGCTCCAGTGCGTAGCTTGAGCGACTTTTTAACTTTATCGATTAAAGTCGGTTCTACTCTTATACTCGCTTATCATCACACGCGTCCCCTCGAGTTTTTAACTCTATCTCCATCCTTTGCAAGTCACACAAAATGGGCCTTTATGTTGACAATAACACACTCAGTGCTTGCATATGATCTTCTACTCAATGCGGCCTACCACGTTCGCTTTTCGGGATGGTATTGGATGGTATGATCATAATCTTTCAATGATTCAAGCCAACGTCGTTGTCGCATGATGAGTTCCTTTTGAGTGAAGAAATATTTGAGGCTTTTATGATCCGTAAAGATCTCCACTTTCTCCCCATACAAGTAATGCCTCCAAATTTTAAGTGCAAAGACAATGACTACCAACTTTAGATCATGAGTAGGATAATTCCTCTCATATTCTTTGAGTTGTCATGAGGCATAAAGCTATAACTTTTCCATGTTGCATGAGAACACATCCCAACCCTTTGCTCAAGCATCACCAGAGATGACAAATCCCTCAGAGCGGATGGTATTGTCGTAACAGTCTTGAAATAAGTCTCCTCTTGAGTTCTTGAAAACTCTTCTCATTCTTCGCTCCAATCGAACTTTGTATCTTTTCGAGTCACCGAAATAAATTCGGAGTAGCGATTCGAGAAAATCCTTCCACGAATCTCCGATAATAACCAAAGAAACCGAGAAAGCTACGTTTTGGTCCATCGATTTAGGTTGTTCCGGCTTTGAATAGCTTCAATTTTTGTTGGGTCAACAGATATTCCATGACTTGATACCACGTGCCCAAGGAATGCTACTTCTTGACCGAACTCGCATTTCTTCAACTTGGCATAAAGCTTATATTCACGAAGCTTTTGGAGTGTCACCTCAAGTGTTGCTCATGATCTTCACGGCTTTTGGAATAAATAAGGATGTCATCAATAAAGACGACCACAAAGTGATCTAAATATTCCTTGAATACTCGGTTCATCATATCCATGAAGGCGGCGGAGCATTTAGTCAATCCAAAGGACATGACTAGGAATTCATAATGCCCGTCATCGAGTTCTAAAAAGCCGCCTTTGGAATGTCGGTGATTCTAATCTTCAATTGGTGATATCTCGAACGAAGATCAATCTTTGAAAAGAATTTGGCTCCTTTGAATCGGTCAAACAGTCATCAATACGTGGTAATGGATACCTATTTTTGATGGTGACATGATTCAACTCCCGATAATCAATACAAAGTCGCATACTCCCATCTTTCTTCTTCACGAATAGAAACAGAGCACCCCAAGGAGAAGTACTTAGGATGAATAAAGCCAATGTCTAACAATTCCTGCAGTTGGGTCTTTAACTCCTCGAAGTTCAATAGAGCCATTCGATATGGGGCTTTGGAAATAGGTTTTGTCAGATCGGTTCAAGGTCGATACAAAATTCAATTTCACGCCTGGGGTAGGCTAGGAAGTTCTTCTGAGAATAAGTCGAAAATTTATTAACAATATAAATATCGTTCAAAACCGGCGTATTTTTGTTTAAATCATGACATGAGCTAAGAAAGCTTAACATCCGTTTTTCAATAAACGAATAGCTTTATGGCTTGAGATGACCGTGATTGATTTTAATGGTTTGGTCGTTTGAATTAGCATAATAGGTTGATTAGGAATATGAAAGCTAACAACCTTACGAAAATAATCAATTTTTGCATGATAAGTAGTTAACCAATCAATCCTTGAATCACGTCGAAATGCAAGTATTTTTAATGAAATAAGATCGACAGTAATGTGAGGGTACCGATTTGAACCAAACAAGACTTATAAATGATGGATGTAATGAAGGTTTCTCTCAACGGAGTCTCCACAGATAAGTCAAAGTCTAATTTCTCCGGAGTCAAATTTAATCGATGAGCGCAAGTAGGAGAAATAAAAGAATGGGTAGAACCGGTATCAAATAAAGTATAGACTTCATTAGAGTTTATGATAAGCTTACCCGTGATGACCTTATTCGGGTTCCTTGCTCTCTGGGAGGTCACAACAAACGCTCTTCCTTGCACTACCGGTTTTGACTTTTCTGGAACGGCCTTTGGTGCCTCCATCCTAGTTGAATTTTTCTTCGGTAAACGACAAAATCGAGCTAAGTGACCTTTTCTTCCACAATTATAACATGCTTTGGATAGCATGGCGCAGTTCAGATTGATGTGTCCCTCTCCTCCGCATTTGAAGCATATGATAGGTGGTCTTTCTCCTTCCTTAACAACGGGTGCTGGTGCTGACGTCTTTCCATCATTGTTGAATCTCCTTTTCTTGAAATGTCCATTCTTATTGTTTTGGCCTGATTACCACCGGCGTGGTTACCATATCCGCCCGTTGATTTCCTCCACGCTTGTTGTCACCGCTTGATGACTACTCATTTGGTATTATAATTTTGAAGGTCTCTTCTTTTAGTTCAGGTTGACTCGTTATCGCTACTCCACTAATCGAGCCCTATTTACAACATCTGAATACAAACACGGTTTATGAAATAAGATGTTGACGTATCTCCTCGACTTCAAACCTCTTAAACACATTCTCTCTTCATTATCTACCAAGTGGGACGAAACCGTGATAACTCATAAATTTTGCCTCGTATTGCGACACGGTCATATTGTTTTGTTCCAACTTGATAAACTCCACCTCCTTCATGTGGCGAATACTTTCGGGAAAGTATTTATGGTTGAACAGACTCTGGAACTTCTCCCAAGATATCTTGATCTGATGAGGTTGAGTCGCTTTTACCAATTCCCACCAATGAATCGCCTCTCCGCAACATAAAAGGCGTGAAGGGAACCTTTTGCTCCTCGGAGCATCCCAAGACATCAAATATCTTGGTAATCTGCTTTATCCATGCTTTTCGCCGAAGTGGTTTTAGCTCTCCCTTAAACTCCGGTGGTCCCAGCTCCTTGAATTGTTTAGCGGTGACCGCCGAGAGTTTTCTGTGTTTCCACCCCACGTTTTGGGATGAGAGTCGCTCTCGCTTCTTATTGCATAAATTGTATAAAAGCCTCGAACATTTGATCATTCATCATTTGGTCGGTGTTGTTGTTTGCATGAGGATTATCGCCTTCTTGATGCACATTATCCTCGATTATTAATATGTGGTGAATCAACGATCGCTTTGTGCTCCATTCTTATTCTCAACATTCTCGGATGTCATTTTCGACATCGCCACAAAACAAAAGGTTAATTGACATGTAACAAATTATCTCTATATTCGTGATCGACCAATAAAATAAAGACATAAACTTAGGTAGGTCATACTAGCGAAGGTATTCCCGCCTCTCCCCTCCTAGTACTATTCTCACATCTTAGCCGGGATCATATCCTAAGCTCTCGATACCAACCGTGACGCCCCCAAAATTAAGTATACATCACCCATCTTGGGTAGTCGAGATCATGGTATGTAATTTAAATACAACTTACTAATATAAGCTGCCAGGTACAATACGACATAAACCGTGAGTTTGAATACAAATATTGTCTACTAGATATTATACAAACTAAAAGGAGTCCTCATTACAATTATTATCACACTATTTCACGTAATAGTGAGGACTACTAATGCTATCCTCTGGACCATTACTCCGCTCCTCGACTCGTCCCAAATATATTCTCATTTCACAAGAGAAACGGTGAAAGAAAGGTGAGCTCAACTAGCTCAAGAAGAAATATTATGACTAAGATAATGCGAGAATAAATTATCATTAGCCTCAACAATGATGTTAAACCGATAAAATATAATGAACATCAAGTTTAACTACAACGAACCACCAATCCATTAAAAGAGTCAAGTAGAAAATAAAATCTACTATCTTTTATGATTTAAAAGGTTTTTCATCAACATTATAGGCGAGACTCGACAATAAATATTCCACATCATCGAATCACCCCGCACTTTCTGCCAAGGATATTCTTTAGTATCACGACCACAATTATTCATGCCTTCTACGGGCGAAGAATAGTTGTGTAATCATTAATGGTCATGATCATGCCAAACTGTCCATCAATGCACTACTACCATCGAGGATTTTTATCACATCATTTGTAACATTACGGTCGTAATTACAATCGGTAGTCTCTCGGTCATAATCATACCAAGTCCATCTATGCACTACAGGCCAATGACGATGACTTTCAACATAATATAAACATGAGGATGATGACAATGATATAAGAATTCAATAAAACAAGTTCAAGAATTATTTTATCCGGGAATTATTAACGTCCAAATTGTCAACATGATACTATTTTGTAGAGTAAAATTCAAGAATGATCGGAAGAATATTTCCATGAAAAGATCTTTGGATGAAGCGAAATATCAAGGATATTCTACTAATTTCATGGAGTATAAAGTCAAAGTTTTAACCAACTGGGTATAATAAAGAATGGAATAACAAAAGAAATCACCATGCATGCGATAGACCGCAGAAGCAAGTTTTCCAATGAATAATAAAAGAATGTCACCAAGTATAGGTAAATCACAGTATACAAAGTTATTCCAATAGAATAATAAGCAATGGAATAACAACAGTTCTCTTCATGAATAAGAAAGAATAACACCCTTTATTTAGTACAACAAATAATATTCCCTACCTTAGAAGAACCTGAATATTGGAAAAGTGAAGTAGTAGAATACTTTTCTTCTTTCTCTCTATAGTTTCTCTCTCTAGAGTTTCAATGAATTAAATAAGAAATAATGAAGGAATGAAACTTTCTATTTATAGAAAAACCGAGGGTGGCTCTTGAGTCTTAACGAAGGGTCAAAATGACTCTTGTAATATTGAA
This sequence comes from Panax quinquefolius, assembly GCA_020205615.1. NCBI lineage: Eukaryota > Viridiplantae > Streptophyta > Magnoliopsida > Apiales > Araliaceae > Panax > Panax quinquefolius. The sequence continues at coordinate 138,497,686 of CM035153.1, read as the reverse complement.
GAGACAACTACTATTTCATGAAGGGGTAATTAACCTTTGGAACAATCAAGAAAGGCGAGTTAACTCTTGGTAATATTGAAGGGACAACAACTATTTGTGAAGGGGTAATTACTATTGACGAAGGTAAATACTATTGAAGAAGAGACTCTTAGATGATGACATATGGGCCCCCCATAAAATAATCAAACTTACCACAAACGTCTCATAACAGACTCTTTATATACATCAAGGATTGAATAAATATTACCACAAATCATTTTATTTTTAATCAACAAATTTTTTAATCTTTCAACAATTATTAATCATTTATAACTTGTCGTCTCAATTAATAATATAACATATTATACGATGATTATGTGACAATAATTGAATCAATAATATAAGAGATATGATGCAACAATTCTCAGTAGTAATAATTGAGTATAGCTAAGTGACTTCTCACGTAAGCATCAATAATCAATACTGCATCTTTATTATGCGACCACAGCCAGACATTCTTTTACTTTTACCACCGGGTAGTTCAACAGCTTTTAACGGTAACACCTCCACCGTTATTTTTAAAGAAAGATAATTTTGTCGCTTTCTAACTACACGACAATACTTCCGTTAATAGGGTCCACTAATGATTGAGCCGTCATCGCGAATATTCTCCGACAAAAAGAATATTCCCCACCAAAACGAATATTTTATAACAACTTGCTTACATTGCAAAAATTTATAAATATTACCCACAACTATAACATTATATCAAATTTTATTCTATAATATTCAAAAATAATATTTATAGAAAATTCATCTTTATTTATAAAAGCTGGGGTCTTACATACTCAGCAAGTGGATGTGCACAACCATGTCTTATGATAACACGAGGTTGTATGTCATTAGACATCTTGTATGATAGTGGCAAAACATCCTTCCAAAGTTGGGTTCACCTCACCCTATTGTTGTTCACCAAAATCAATTATTAAGTGACGTATAATATACGACACATACATCTTAGGTCCTCAATACAATTATATATTGTATGTCATGCCGTTTTATAATGTGTTGAGAAATTTTGACAGTCTCGGACCACCACACTACTCCCCTGTTATCCCCGCTCGACCCCGCTACACTCTTATTACCTGAAAGGAATTGTGAAACAAAAGGGTGAGCACAATTAGCTCAGTAAAGAATATCATGACAAAAGATAATTAAATTATCAATAGCCTTCAATAGTAATAAATCAGAGATTTAGAACATATGGTAGATGATAAAACTTTTCAACCATAGTTCATCTTTGCACTACATGCCAAAGATATTCAACAACAGGTCATCTTTGCACTACGGGCCAAAAATATTTAACAACAGGTCATCTTTGCACTACGGGCCAAAGATATTCAACAACAGGTTATCTTTGCACTACAAGCCAAAGATATTCATATCTCAAAGAAATACATAATCATTTCAGAATTTATATAAACCATAATTATAATCATGTTGATCAATTCACCTTTGCACTTAAGCTAAAAATATTCAATTGTAAATTCAATGGTCATGATCATACTAATCAACAATTCATCTTTGCACTATTGGCCAAAAAGAACCCATAGTCACGATCATACCAATAATCTACTCATCTTTACACTCAAGTCAAAGAGAAATTTCTTCAACGGATTATAAAATGTTATATATGATAATAAAATAATACGATCAACAATCCAGATTTAATTTCAAGAGTAAGATTCATAAATCAATGATTTCATAACACCTTAATTCAAATGTTATAAATCACTTAATAATCTCGTAATCTAATATTATTAATACTACCACAATATTTTAATCATTTTTTAAACTTATAAACAATTTATTTTAATTGTTTACACTTTACTAATTAATGTATTTAATCATACTAAAATGCCAAACTAATAAGATTTCATCACCGATAACCAACAACCTCATCAAAAATCTGCATATACCATATATAAGCCATAAAATCCTATTTTTCAATTTTGTTACTTCACATAACATATTTAATTTATTTATTCATAACTAGTCCATTTTCATGAAAAATACCAAATCGGTTCCAAAAATATTTCTTTTAAGGATTTAGCATAATATAGTCCCATATTGAACATATATTTTTCTCAGAATTTTTAAAATTCATTTACTATTTTTCACATGGCCAAAACTGCCGAATATTTAGACATTTATCATAAATTATACTTTTGTCCAAAAATTCTGAAATTTATAGAATATGCTGATGTTATATAGATGTACTCCCAATAAAAATTTCACCAATTTTGGAGTTAACCACAAGGAGTTATAAGCGTTTACTTTTAAAATAGTCTTTTCTCATAAAATCCATAACTCCTAATCTATACATCCAAAAATCGCCATTTTTGGACAAAATCAAGGAAACTCATCAAATTATCATTTCAAATTTTTCCAGAATTTTTGAAGGTCCGAAAAAAGTACGAAACTGAAAATCATAATAACCCTTAAAAATTCCTAACCTCAAAAGAGCAGTACTTCTGACTGGAATATCGAATGTAATGCCGAAGGAAACTTGCACTGAATAGCAACTCTCAAAGTATCTAAATACTCACAAAAATACGCTCGACAATATAGAGAAAGAAAACTTATGTTTCTGGTGTGATTTTCAATTCTAACTTAAGCGTCTATTTATAGGAAAATGATAGAACGTCATAGGAGACTAAATAATAAAATAATATTATTATTATTCAAATTCCTACGCAAGCCACCTTTGAAAAAAAAACTTCAGCCACCACAGTTGGGCCCACCCCAAATTCAGCACATGTATTCAACACCAACCAAAAGTGGGTCCCACCCAATTTTAATAAAAATTATTTTATTTTCCGAAACTTCAGTAATTCATAGAAAATAGCCCATTTATCAAAAAAAATATGAATTTTATGTCCATTCCGCATGAAATCAAATTCTCTACAACTTTGTAGCTTTGAGTTTTTTCAAATTCCAAACAGAAAATATCTGAAATCCACAAACGGATGATTTTCAACACCGTTTCAACACCTTTTAAAATTCATAACAAATCATGCGTTAATTTTCAACTGTTCAAAATTTGTGGACATATACTCAACTCATATATGTATAACATATCCAAAAATTACAATGATCCAACGGTCGGATTAAAATTACAACTCACGCAATAAAGCTTTAAGAACATCGATTTGAGTTTTTAATTTCTCCAATCCGATAAAATACTGATAAAATACCTCAATATTAATTCCTTCATTTATAACCACATAAATAAATCCATCATTTATATCCGCATCAAATAAATATTTCCTTATCATATAAATCAATAAATAATTATTCACAAATAATATTCTGAAATCACAATTATGATAACCAGGTGGTTCCTGCAAAAGAGAACTTTCCAATAAAGATTTTTCCTTACTAAATAAGCAATTGATAGGTGAACAAACCTCTCCTCGATGTAACTTTCAGACATTGTCAATAATGCTTTATCTAATAATATTATCCAAATAATATAAATTATTGATATGATAATGGGAATAATGTCAATGAATGATTCTTGAAACAATAATAATATAAAATATCAACGCAACAATTATTGAACCAATAAAATAAAATATCGAATAAAGAATTATCAGAATAATTATTGAGTAGTTTCTTTTCTACGTAGGAGCAATAATTCAAAAATCATGCAATACCGCAGTATGCTATCGCGGCAACCACGCGTATTAGTGTATTTTAACCGCACAGATTCCAACAAATAAGTAATTCAGTATAACTTCGTCGTTATTTATAAAAACTCAAACTTGTCGCTTTTTCATTCGTTCGACATTATTCATTATGGGGCCAATAATGGTACATATTGGCCGCATTTAATATTCCACGACCAAACGAATATTCTAACGTAAAATGAATATTTTATAACCACTTGCGATTTTGAAAATTTTTCATATATCACCCTTAACTTTAATTTTTATCAATTTAACCATTTACCAATAATAATTATAAGAAAAATTGAATACCTTTTATTTTATAAAATTCGGGGTCTTACATTATAATCGAATTCCATGGATAAACAAAGTCTTGAGAAAATGGTGATACCGCATACAACAAGCCAGAGATTATTGAGGAATGGGGGTCGTGTCTCATTTCCAGAAGGGTGGTGACAAAGAAACCGATGCGAGAGATATCATAGAAAGAGGTCTTCTAAGAACAGTGGCGATAATTTTATCTCTCTCAATACACTAGATATTTTATCCTCCATTGTTAACTCAAGTGATCACAAGATCTTGACTCACGCCGAAGTTTATCCGACATACGAAAGCGAAATCAAAATTTTTGTGTTGATGTGTTTAGTGTCTGCGCAGAGATCGTAACGTCTTACGTGATTGAGACGCGACGTAAGATCTTGGCGTTAAATATTCGTTAATCGATTATAGTCTTGTGTGACACGAAAAAATCACCTCCCAACAACGCCATTCGACGTCAGATTAATTAATTTATCAAAACCAAACATTTCCCTTGCGATTGGAGGTTCCGCGTAGTATATTCCACAACTGGTCATGCAATGACCCCAAAGGTCAAAAAGTCATACTTTTGGTCCTCTGCCAATAACTTTGCAAAACTAAATTAAACTAGTACCAACGAACTGAAATACAGATCCACAACTAGAAGAGAAACTTTGAGTTCCAAATTGAAAGCTGAAAATGGAAGAATTTCAAATTCCAGTAGTCATGAATTCAAATTCAGCTCAAAAACCCCATATAGTATGCGTTCCATTTCCAGCACAAGGCCATATAATCCCCATGATGCAACTAGCCAAGCTTCTTCACTCCAGAGGATTTCACATCACCTTCGTCAATTCTGAACACAACCAGAGGCGCTTAATCCGGTCCAAAGGACCCGAATGGGTTGCGGGTTTTGCCGATTTCCGGTTCGAGACCATACCGGAGGGATTGCCGCGGATCGACCCTACTAAATCTCATTCCCCTGTAGCCGTGTTTGAATCTGTTCCAAAGACTTGTTTGGCTCCGTTTCGAGATCTGTTAATTAAGCTAAAGTCAAAGGCTGAGGTTCCGGCGATTACAAGCATAATAGCAGATGGAGTGATGGGGTTCACTATCAACGCTGGTAATGAATTTGGGATTCCGGTTGTGCAGTTTTGGACGGCATCGGCTTGTGGTTTTATGGGGTATTTTCAGTACCCGGAACTCATCAAAAGAGGCATTTTTCCATTCAAAGGTATTTCCCCATCTAAAGCTAATTCATTCAGTAAATATATTTTTGTCTTCCTTTTTACTCCCTTTGTCCCAAAAAAATTTTTGTTCCACAAAAAGATTCAGTGATACTAGTTGTAAGCCCAAATACAAATTAGGGTTATGTGATCTAAAGAATTAAATGAATCCGAAGAAGCCTCCACGTGGCGGCTTATTTTGGGAATTGATTAGGGAATTGGATTTGTAATAGAAGTACAGAATGATTTAGGTAGTACTTAAGGGTAATTTTGGAATTTCTTCTGAAAGCACAAGACCTAGACATGTAAGAGACACGTGACTATTTTGTAGGAAACTTTATAAATACCCCCTTTCAATAGAAAGGACGTTTTGATTCTCTCAAAACTGAAGACATTGAAGAAGGCAGAATTCTGCCACGTGTTACTCGATCAATTGGTTACCTGCTCTTCTCCCCTCTTCAATCAATCAAGACCATACTCTTTATGAATTTCTCTCCTCCTTAGTCAACACGAAACCCTAGTAAGGTAGTAAGCTACGGTTTCTTTACTCACACTAGTATACATGGAACAAAACTATACACCTATCTCAAAATGAGAATATTTTTGTGGGACTGATGGACTATTAATAGTAGCTAGAATTTTAATTTTGACATGCTTGAAATTTTGGGCAAATTAGCTAGAAAAGCAGAATATTATCTCAGCAAAATTGTAGAAGAATAAAAATAAAAAAGAGAGAAAAAGGGTAAAAGGGAAACAACCCACATTTACAACTATACGGGCATTTGAGAAGAGGGGGGGAAGAGGGAGAGGAAAAAGGACAAAGTGAAAGAGTTATTTGAGGCCATTTAACTTTTACTTACTAAAATACTAGTATAAGTTCACAAGCTCGGTAAAGGCTGCCTTTCCAAATTAACAAGGCCATGCGCTGCCCCTGCTTACACAACGGGTACCCACGCGCACACACATACAAAACTTTATCCTATATGATGGCCAGTTATGACGAAATAAATCTCATAATCGGTTGGAATCTATTTGTTTGTATTTAAAGTGTAGATAAGATTGGATATATCCTACTTGATATAGAAGTTGTAAATGAATTTTGTCTCAAACGTGCATCCTATTGCATAGTATGTTTGGTATATATGTGTTACTTTATGTATAGGCTTTTTGCATAATTGCATGCTTATTTTTGGAGTATGCTCCTTGTAAACTTTTTTTTTTTTTGCTAATTGTTGTCAGGTTATAAATTCCTTGGAAAGAAAAAAAGTTGTAAATGAATTATCTCTTGTCACTTATATTCTTGAGGCAGAAATCAAAACCCATTGCTTGCACAGTACTAGAGCATGCTATGTGCCCATGTGACTGTCTAAAAGATAAAGCAACATACTGAGGGCGCATTTAAAATATGAAGTCCTACATTTGAAAACAAAATTCTCATACTTTTAATATAACATTATCAGCTATTACACTAATTCAATTAGTTTTGGAGGCTTGTATTCATTGTTTCTCTTACCTTCACTGGGTATATAAAGAGCCATGTTTGCAAAATTTTGTTCACGCCTAAATTGAAGCTCAAATTTGGCCTGTTTAATTTGGTTATTAAG
>CM035153.1:138458349-138485849 GCA_020205615.1 Panax quinquefolius | reverse complement strand
GAGTACTAGTTGTGCATTACTGCCTAAATGCCTGTATAATAATAATACAAAAGAATATAAAATGTAAAGAACTATGCAGATGCTAAAACTAAGATATAACAACATTTCTAATCCAACACATTCAGATTTGCTTTTTCCCTTGGCTCTAACACTTGGCAACTGGAACAGAATAAATGGGATTTTACACATGTAAAAAGTAAAATTTTGCTGATATTTACCTTTTTAATCTGTGTGCCAATTCCACTGGGAATACCTGATCTTCTCCCCAGATGATTAGTGTTGGCTGCATCAAGGAAACATCGTGTCGTTGAACAAGCTAAACAGGATGAAAAAATGTTGAACATGGCACCAACTTTAGTGCCAGGGACCAGAAAATATGTGTATTTATGATTATGTAGGAACCTGAGTAATCTTAGGAAGATCAGATAGTTTCCTATCCTTGTGTAATGCTTGAATGAGCTCTCTTCTTTCCTGAAGGTTTTCTGTACACATCACCTAGCAAAACAAACAAATTTCGGAAATTATCTTCAGCTGAGACAGCATTAGAACTTTCCAACTTCCTCGCAGTGATTAAACAAGTCACATTGACCAATATCATCTTATTATCAGATGAAAACAAAAACAAGTAGCTCAACAAAGCTAGACCCCAAACGAAATACTGACGTCTTAGCTAAATTTATAGCCTCTGAATTGCAATTGAGTCTACAAAGATAGTTAATTGTCTTGCTGTTTATTGAGTTTGATAGTCCCAAATTATACACTACTCGGTTTGATATTAACACTATACTTGCAGCATACCTTGTATTTGATACTCTTCATTTATATGACAAGAATGATGTGCACTCAAAGAAAGCGTTGCAATTATTAGCATTCACGATTGAACCTTAAATTGGATTACAAAGTCTAGTGTGCTATTTAAAAACATGCGTCTTTATAGAACCGAACCAGAAGCAAGATACAGTCCTATTACATTTGTTTCAACATTTGCTTAATTTGAAAATTAGCTAATGACCATTGTCGTTCATACAACAAGGCTTCCTTCCATGAGATTGGACAAATGAACTTTAAATCATAGAGCACAAAGATTTCTTCCTGGAGTACTATAAATTCAAATTAGCACCCCATATCGTTAGGTTAATACCCTTTCTACATTTAATATGTCCAGATAAAACAACCAAAAAATCACATATGGGCAATCATAAGAAGGCCAAAAGTTTCTGTGTTTTCTTAAGGTTTGGTTGAATATTAAACTCGCGCCTTTCTTCTTCCACTTATTTCAGATGTAAACGCACATACACTCCCAATCATCTACTCACACATTATATCATCACAATTGATTTGCAGAAACCAATAGCTGCATCACAAATTTCCCCATTTTCACCCTTGAGGACAAGGGTTCTTTGAAGGGGAAGGGAATGTAAGAACAGGGTTAATTGGTAGCAGGGATTAGTAGTTAATTCTGTTAAGAAGGGGTATTATAGTCATTTCCTAAATAAATTGTTATAATAGCATTTTGGCTGGAAAGTCAGTTAGGAGGAAACAGCGAGTTGTTTCCATTGCTTTATAAGAATCCTTCTATTGTAATCGAGAAGCTCATGGAATGAAATAGATCTTTTGCTTCACTTATTTCTGAACTCTCTCTTCTCGAGGAAAAGATAGAGGATCATCCGGGTCCTCTGTTTTACTAATAAATGCATACCATCAGATCAGAAGCATTAGATGGGAGAGAGGCTGTAAGAGTAGCAACTCTATTCTGAAAAGCAGATGACTAAGCAACATTATGAATTCAAAATGTGGCTTTCCAGAAGGAAAACCTCAAGCATTGGAAAATATAACATGGGTAAACTAACTACAAAAGGTCATTTGGTGATCGACGAAAGAATATGGAATGATGAGGTTAAAGTGTCTTGTGAACAAATCAAATTATGCATGCTTTAGCCTTAACTGGTCAATCCAAAAACAAGAAGCAAGCTTTGCCATAACATGAGAAATTTTACCAAGTTGGAGCTATAGTCAAAACTTAATACATCATATGAAGAATAAAACCACTAATAATATGACCAGTGTGTGTGATGAGGATTCCCCAAGTCCACAAATTCACATATTAAGCAATACAGAAGCATCTAAATTTAGAGGATACTAACCAAATCGATATTTACCTCATCTGCAAATTCAACCAAAAGCCAAAACCACAAATTTATGGATTCTAGTTAAATGATCATCATTTCAGTCATAAAAATTTCAAAATGTGCACCTCTGAAATTGTAATCCTACACCAAATTCACAATCAATGAACAGTGAAAGCAGAATAACTGCAAGTCCAGAAACTTACATTAATGAAATCAGATAGAAAACAAGAAGGCAAATGCTGAATAGGCTTGTAAAAAGAAAGCCTCATAAGCTCCCTCAACTTCTCCGGGGTCTGAGCTAACAAAAGATCCATAGCCTCCTCCACACTCTTCACTTTAAACAGACCTTCATCCATATCCTTCTCCTCCAAACAAACTCCAGCACAACCAATCACTATCCTCTCCACCGCCTCCGGGAATTGCTCTGCCAACCTATACCCCACAAAACCACCATAGCTCAGCCCCACAATATTCATTCTCCGAACTCCATGAGCCTCCATCGCCCTCATCACGCACTGGGCCTGGAACGCCTCCGTCCGGTCAGGCCGGGTCGTGTAAGATTCCCCGAAAAACACCAAGTCCGGCACGTAGACATTGAATTTTGCTACTAGAGTAGAGATAAAATCGTTCCACTGCCACATTGCATTTGCCCCAATTCCATGGATAAGAACTAAGGTGGGTTTATTGGGTTTGTGCTTTTGGGTATCCAGCAGTGAATGACGGAGCCGTCGTTGAGGTCAGTGGTGGAGGATTTGAGGCCGGCATAGGTGAAAGAGTATTTGAAGCACCAGTCTCGGGATGATGTGAAGCTGAAGCACTTGGCCATTGAAGAGACGGCTGATTACTTGATTCGGGTTTAGTGACAAAAATTGTGGCCAGAGCCCAGAAGGACTTTTTGTGTTTTGGGTATTTGCTTTAATGGTGGAAAGTGTGAGAATCAGGGGGAAAATGTCGAGGAAAAGGGATTTACGAAAAATGTGGTTTGGGGGTAGAGGAGTCGTGGCATGTTTGAATGTAAGGGGAGATATTTGTCTTTGGTAGGTCCGACTGAGGCCAGCTATGGAAGACGACAAGGGGAAAGTTAGTAAACATTACATAATACAGAGAAATCTGGGTTGATTACCTAATTTTAGAAAAAAAATATTTTGATCTAAATATCTCCAATTATTTTATTTTATTTTCAGTTTGTAACTATACAATGAGTATTACTTAATTTTAATTCTCAAATACTACATGATTTCTTTTTATTTGTCTTTTTAAAAAGAGATTTTGTTCCTTTTGCCTTTATTGTTAATTTCTCATATTATCCTTTATGGTTAAGGCCTAATTTATTTATCTCTCATAATTCCAATAAATTTTAAAAGTTAATATTGAAATTTTATATTTAAATTAGTCAATCAGATAAACATTAATTGTAATTCTTAATTTATGTACACAACTTTAAAACGAATTAAAAAGGAACATAGGGAGTAAAACAATCTTACGCATATTTTTGTAAGAAAATTGATATTTTCACAACACTTTTTGAATGTTTTTCTTACTAATGTTTTAGGCACTATCAACATACTAGGTCAGCGAAGCGTGAGTGGGTGCGGAGAAGGAAACGCCAAACACTTCGGCCTAATGGACAATATGAGGAAGCCCGAGCACCCCCATTTATTAGGGAAGGGTCAAAGGTTTTGGGCCTGTAGCTTTTCTGTAGTAGCACTCTATTATGAGCAAGTAATTCTCTGAAAAACTCCTGCTTGGTGGTTGCATGCTTTAAGACAGCGAGCCCTCGGCTACTGAATTAGTGTTTGTTTTGGCATTTGTAATAGGAGAATACATCTAAGCTCTCTGATAAGGAGGAACCAAAAGAATATCCGGTTTTACATGAACAAAGTCCCCCCTATTAAGCTAAGGGGGTTTCACCCCCAAGCCCCCAGCGCCATGTCAGAGCAATAGTTGTGAAAAATATCTCTATAGATATATAACAACGGTGAAAATCATCGTTATACGATCTATAACAACGATTTTCATGTGGATTTATCAGTTTCTTTTCATAAAAGTATTACTCCCCCGTCTCATAATATATAACTTTTTAAAATTGTGCACAAAAATTAAGGAAATGATTGTAATATTTTTTCATAAGGGCTAATTTTGGAAAGATTGTGACTAATTCTCCTACATTATATAAAACGTCAAATAATTTGAAAAAAATAAAATCATCTAAAATATCATATATCTCCAAGCTGAATATATGAAGGAGAGTCGGTACTTGAATCTTGATAATAATAATAATAATTTTTGAGAAGATTCTGAACTCCTTTGATATCTGTATGATGTTGAGGATTCCCTGGACTAGTAAGAGAGAGCTTCCTACAAAATAACTTAGTGTACCAGAACCTGTTCATTCGTATACATGACCATTTGATCTTGTTCATCACTAAGGCACCTTGCCATGGAAGAACTGGTACTCTTGCCCGATTTCAAGATTTAAGATTTCCCAAAGCAAACAGGGTGCACTGCAGCATCAAATATCTGAATTTCTCCGTCTTTCCAAAGCTCGTGATTCATAATCCCTTCCGGCAGTTTTTAGATCTTGAAGGACTACTTCACAACATCAACTTTTAATCTCAATGCTGAAAATTGACAAACTTGAAAATGTTCCTGGACAAGCCATCTTAGCCGCTTCCTTAGTCCTAGCACTATCCACAAGACATGAGACTGGAATCCTTCTCAAATTCTTTCAGCATGTGCTCCGACAAGAATATCTTACAATAAAAATCAGTGCTTCTAAATTCTCCAATTTAGATTCCTTAAACATTGATCATCCAGATGCTAGTTCTTTTTTTCTTTTTTGTCAGCTCAACAAGATGTTCATTCCTATATGTAAATTTTAAGACCTTGAAAACTCAAAATAGTTGCTCTAAAGATAAGATGTCCAGTAATGCAACATAACGGGGTACTGATAAGCTAGAAGCCTAGTGAAGTTTGTCCCTTTGAGATGGCTGGTTGCATATCACCACACAATAGCAGTGGAGGTAGAGATGCTCTTTTCTACATTACTTACACTGTACTCCAACCAGCTGTCTTCTTCACTCCCCTCTTTTTCATGATCGTTCTCATCCTTTCTGCCTCCTCGGGCATACCTATAGAACTGTAGAGGTCTGAAATTATTATATAGTACCCATCATTTTCTGGGTCAGATTCAATAGCATGTTTCGCAATCCTTATACCCATCTCGGGATTATTGTGAATTTTACACGCACTTAACAAAGCACCCCACAAACCCCCATCAGCAGCAACGGGCATAGACAGGGCCAGAGCTTCAGCCTCATGCAAATTACCTGACCGACCAAGAAGATCTACCATACATGTATAGTGCTTTAATGTAGGTTTGAGAGAACAATCACTCATTCTACCAAAAAAACTCTTCCCTTCTTCAACAAGCCCAGCATGAGTACATGCTATGAGAATAGCAAGAAAGGTGAGTTCATTTGGTCTAACATCTGACTGCTCCATCTGTCGTAAAAGCTCTATCGCAGATCTGGCATCTCCGTGCATTCCATATCCCGAGAGCATCACATTCCAGGAAACAACATCCTTTTCTTTCATCGAGTTAAATATGTCTCTTGATCTTCCTAGCTGTCCACACTTGGCATACATATCTACTAATGCAGTAGCTAGAGATAGGTTTAATTCCAAACTCTCTTCCTTGATGTAATTATGAACCTGTTCTCCTTTCTCCAAAGATGCAATATGAGAACAAGCAGACAACACGATTATCAATGTTGCTGAGCTAGGCTTTATGCCTTCTAAAACCATTTGATCAAATAGGCATAAACTGTCAGCATAATGCCCAGAATAAGCGTGAGAAGAGATCAATGAGTTCCATGTGACAGTATCCCTCTGAGTTCTACAAAAAATTCTCCATACTTTGGCCAAGTGCCCAACTTTACCGTACATGTCTATGAGGGAATTGGCAACCGAGACATTCTCATGCATCGAATTCTTTATCATGTAGCAGTGAAAAGACTAGCATTGATGCACTGCTCGCAGCTCAACACAAGAAGAAATAACAGCTATCAAAGTGTTTGAATCAGATTCAATGCCTACATGTTGCATTTCTCGAAACAATTTTATACATTTGGCTGGAAGTCTTGGCTTAGCATAACCCAGCAACATCACATTCCACACCTCCTTGTCTCTTTTTGGCACTCCATCAAAAAACTGCTCAGCACAAACTACGAGCCCGAACTTACAATACATAGACAGTAATGCATTATGGACCATTTGATCATTTTCATAATTTTCCCTTATGATAAAACCATGGAAGGCCTTTCCTTCAATTACATTCATGGAGTTACCAAAACCTGAAAGCATACAGCTAATAAACATCCCATCAGGATGTATACCAGCATTCTGCATTTCCGAAAACATACTTAAGCATTCAGTAATACTCCCTGATTTTGCATAGACACCAATAATTGATGTCCATGACAGGAGATCCTTATTAGGGACTTCACAAAATGAAAGATAAGAATCTTCACGAGTCCCACATTTAGAATACATGAAAAAAATAGAAGACTGAACAACTTGAGAACACCCAATTCCAGTTTTTACAGCCAACCCATGTAAGCATCTACCTTCTAACACTGCCCCCAATTTCCCACAAGCTTGAAACCCACCTTCCAATGTTCTAAAATTCGGTCTCTCCTCATTACCACCAACCTTATGCATCTCACAAAGCAACTTCAACCCTTCTTCACTATCATTATTCTGCACATACCCAATTACAAGTGCAGTCCAAGAAACCACATCCTTCATAGACATTTCATCAAACAGAAAAGCTGCTTTGTCCATACAACCACATTTTGAATACATATACACAAAAGAAGACCCCAGAGCTGAATTACTCTCAAAAAGATTAATTTTTGACACCAACCCATGAATATTCATACCATAAATTAGCAACTTAAGCTCAGCACATATTGAAACTACCATAGGGATGGTAAATTGATTAGGCAAAGTATTTGATACCCGCATTTGGGTATAAAATTCAAAAGCTTGCGAATATAATCCATTAGAAAAATGAGCTTTAATAACGGAGTTCCAAAGAAATTGGTCCTTAAATTTAACAGAATCAAACACTTGGGTCGAGGAGTTGGGATTGTTAAAAGAAGCATAGAGAGAGATGAGCTTTGAAGCTATGAAGATGTTGTTTGTATGACCGGATGTGATAATATAAGCGTGGGATTGTAGAAGAGATTGGAGGTCTGGGATTTGGTTTGAGAGAAAGAAGTTGATGTGATTGTTAAGGTAGTTACTTATGCCGGAGGATGAAGATGAATATAAACGTTTGTAGAGAACGTTGGGTTTGAATCTTAGCATTGGCGGTTAACGCTGAAGCAGATTAGAAAATATTCTCAATCACATATATTTAGAACATATTATATAGTGGAACCAATTTGGCATGTGACATTTCTTGGGAAAAAAAAACAATATTTAGAACATGACACATTGGACTTACAATTTTGTGTTGGATAATCGTGAGATACGGAACTTGTGCTTATTTATTGTTTTATTCACTCCTTTCTCTAAGATATTAATAGTAATTTTTAGAGGTATAGCTAATTAAATTTATTTTTCTCAAGATAGTTTTTCTTTTTTCCTGCTTTTACAGTTATTTTTTTTTCCTTCCTTTTTCAATGTGCCCTTCAAATATTCATGGGGAAGAACTCGCACCAGAATTAGTGCATCTGTTACTATTTTCATTCCACAACACGAGACTTTTATATACACAGAAATTTGAGGACCCAAAAATAGAAAGATTGAGACGATTACATGACGGTATAGACATCAAGTCATGAATGCATTAAAACTGGGATTCAAGGCGCTTAATTTGTAATTGCCTGTTCAATCACCATTCTGATTGTTGTCTTCTTTAATGATCTTGAACTACCCATACATTCCTGCACGTCCTCGTCACAGGCGATTAAAATCCATTCACCCTCGTCATCTTGATACTGGATGATAAAAGTTCCTTCCTTTAACTTCAGCCTTTGAATCACTTTCTCCTCCAACTCTGCCTTTCCCGATGATGAGGAGAGTTGAAACTTTATAACAAGACCATTATATGTTGCTTTTATGGTCATGTTGTTCACATCTTGCATTACTGCGGTGTCTGGGATTGTATGAGCAACAGAAGTTGTGACTTGCAAGGGAGGAATGTCAGAATACACAGATTCTCTCCTACTGGATTCTGGAACTGGTACCTCAAGTCGAGAAAATTCAATTCCACGCCTGAGGTTGGAGGGTAAGGGTAAGCCGTTCAGTTTGTTTCTCCTGCAAGATGGCCACCTAAAGATGCCATAATTTCTACATACACGTTTCAGTGTAGACCGACTAACTGCAAAAAGAAAATTTTAGATAAGAAAACTCCTTCCAATAGCTACCCAAGTACTCCTTCCGTTCCACAAAAAGAGTGTCATTCCACAAAAGAGTCCTCTTTTTAGTTATGTAGTATAAAATGACACAATATCCCCTTGAGTATGTCATCATAATTCCAGAATCATACCTCACTACTAAATCAAAAACTTTTCTTTTAAGGGAACACATGGAACAAAAATATATCTTTATTATTTGTAAATTTTGTAAATGGGACTTTTTGTGGAACGGAGAGTAATATTTTGATAATGACCCATTCGCTGTATAAGAAAAAATGAAGCAAGCTGAAAACAACAAGAGTAAGATCACAAGCTTATAATTTATTTGAGCATAAACTTACCCTCAAGGATCTCTGCAGTCTCGCTTAGTGTTCTAATTCCAAAATGATGTTCAAGATCCTTATAAGCAATTCCATTTTCAGTTTTCCTTTGATCTCTTTCTGATCTTTGCATTATGAGTGTATTCTCCAAAGAAGAAGAAGAAGCTATGTTACCATTTTCTGCACCAAAAACGAACCTTTCATGCTGTATAGCACCTTCCCCCATCAATTGCTTATGTGAAGAATCCATTGGCACTGCTTCCCCATCCTTTTCTGAGGCTTCAGGCCTTGGTGGAGATCTAGTGGTTTGGCATATTTTTAATGTATCCGGTTCATCATTCATAGAAAATTTAATAACTTCAACCAATAATTCCTCTCCCAGTTCTTCTCCAGAAGCAACCTTAAAACTTCGAAAGTGCTGCTTCATTGTTTCCAATATTGAGTCCAACAAAATCCGTGGATCTTCAATATCCAACTTCCACGAAGGCAAGAAGAACTCTAGTACAAAATCCTTATTTCCAGTGAAACTGCTATGCAAGCATATTGTAAAACAGCCAGTTGACCCACAGCTGCGTGCATAATGCGAGAAAGGATACTCAGTTATGCTGAAATGAGTTATATCCCTGCAGAAACACGGTTTTTGGGATTGAAAAGACTTGCCAACAAGCCACTGCCTTTTTGTCATGTAATATTCACCACATGCCCACTTGTAATCCAACCATGGGGGACTTAAATCTATCATAAGCTGCATTAATAACTACAACTGTGACATCTTTGCTGCCGCTTAAATCAGAGATATCCCAGACGTTCTCCAGATTGCCTCATAGGCTGCAAAACTGGTATGATTCCATGCGACCCAGGATTGAGCAAGTGGTAGTTGGTGTGTTTTACACACCACACCCAAGACCTCATGGATTTCGTCTGCTGCAGGATGTAGAACATTGAGGATCTACTTTCCAAGGTGTTGTCAGGTAATGATATTTTCACGAAAACAGCAGTACTAAAAAACATATGCAATAAAAAGTTCATATCTAACATTTGTAACTGAAACTTACATTATTATCAAACAGGTTATGCTTGAATGGAGGATTTAGATGTGCTACCTGTAGCGGAAGTGAGAAAGCTCAGATTGAGAAAAAGAAACTTGAGAAATCTTGAACGGCTCAAAGTTAGAACAATAATTTCCAAAAGCATGTAGACTAAATGATGTAGCTATCTAAGATGGAATGTCAGTGCCATTAAATTAGTAACAGTCTGCATAAAAAAATTCAAAATGTTGATAAAACAGACAACAATCTAGGCACTCAGCCCTCTTGTTCCTTCTTCTAACCTTGGGACTTGTACTGGGCAACATGTTGAAAGATTTAATCGCAAATAGTTGAAAGATTTTCAGAACAATAAATTAAAAATAAAGAAAAAAATATAAGAGATTCTGAAGTTTGTAAATGAACAAAACTAGCCTGTAAATCTGTTAAGACCAGCACCACGAAGGAAAACCTAAACAAAGAATATTGTTCATAAGTAATAATGGTGAGGAAAACAAAAGGTTTAAAGTTCAAGTGAAGTTATCATAACATAGTCTAATTCCTTAGCCAATTACCAACATTAAGTAACCCACTTTCAATGTTCAAACATGTAGTTCAATTGCACGCAAATGCTGGATATTCTATTAAATGAAGAAATTTAAGCATAAGCTAATTATCATAAATAAGATAAAAGATCGAACAAAAGAAATTTAAAGAACTGATGAGCATGGTTATAATGTTGAAGACAAACCTCTGCAATTACATAGCGAGCCTTGATATATTCCAAGTGAAGATCATCTTCAGTGCCAACAATCTCAAGAACACCAACACAACTCTGGCCAGACGGATCAAATATAGGAAAAGCTAAAGACCCCTGTATATCGCATCCAACAGCCAAATCCCTCTGTGGATACTCTTTACAGGAGTAATGCCGCACATCTGGAGTTGACTCTAGCACTTTACATCGGAACACACGGCTGGTTCACATACATGGGTGAGTGAGTGTTCCCTGTATGAACAAAGTCCTGCGTGAAGGGTACTAAGACCATAAGGTTGGTCCAAAGTTGTAAGGACACACCGGCCACCAATTGAAGTTATGGGTGCCCAAAACTGAATTAGGATATTATCTTGAGGACCAATAACATACTTGCAAAGCGCAGCTGTGATCTTATCACTAAGGGCGTCAGGAATCGAGTCCAGTTGACCTAGGGATCCAATGCATATATACATTCAGACAAAAGAAATGTAGTATAAAACATAAGAATTTGAGTACTCCAATTAACACTTACTTGCCGAGGCTGAGGAGGGGAAATTTCGAAAGAACTGGTTTTTGCTGTCAAAAACCCAAAGTTCAAAGGGATATTTGGGCCGTCTATAAGGGAGGGAAGTCGTCAGTTTCTCCATAAAAACCGGAAACAGAATAATTAACGATAACATCTTTCATTAAATACAAGAATCGAGAAAATAGGGAGGCTCTGACTCCTGCACAATCTGGAATTATGCTCCTCCCCTCCTGCTCCTCGTTCAGCCTCTTCTTCCCAAGTAGTGCATAAGCATACAGTTCTGACACGGTCCAAAAAGGAAGGAAAGAAAGAAAATCCAAGTCCAACTAGAGGAGTTAAACTGTTTTTATCATCATTTTTGGTACTTATGCTACCATTTGGATTCAAGTATTGAACGTGGGAATGAAAAGATTCGTGAATAAAAAAAAATTGTGTTATCGTTGGGGATAAAAAAAATTATGTTTGATTTCTTTATAGAATAACTCATTAAAATAAAATGAATCATTCTTCATTTTATTTTTTCAATCTAAACATAGCACAAAAGTTACAACTACGACACACCATTAAAAGTCTAAAAAGGCTCGGAAAGATGTTTTAGGCCTTCTAAATTTTTACCAATTTTGAATTTATTTGAATTATTTTGTAATTTAGCCATTTCTTTTATAATTAGAGTTTTCAGTTTATTGTTTAATAGTATTTAAAAGATGTTTTAATGCGTTTTAAAATTAACTCTTATTATTCTAATTTTATAAAATATTGAGACTTATTCAATTTTATGAATTTATGTGATCGTAAAATTACATAAATTTATTTAATTGTTTTTATTCTTTATTTTATCTGGTTGTGTCAAGTACTCAAGTTCCTTTCCTCAGGTCACCAACTTATTTTACGCAATAGTTTTTGGTAGAAAAGAGAAGACTTTGAAAGTTAAGGGGAGTGAGCAATAATGGATATGAAAAGATTACCACTGATACTCTTTTACGTAATTGATAATAAAAAAAAGTAAATAAACGTTTGCATATATAGCATTTTCCGAATATAAATTACGAAATGATTTATAATCTTAATTTATTTATTTATTGATAGACAATAAATGTAAATGAAGTTCGAAATATTTAATATAGTCATGTTATAAGTTGCGAACCAAATTACATTTACGACTCCATGTAATCATCGTGAGATAAGTAGGAATTAAGAATGTGTCCTATTTTAATTTATCATATTTTATTTTATTGCATATACCTTCACATTGATCGCAATCTAATTTCGTCATAAATTTATCGGCGTGTATATCATTTTCCTATTCAATATTCGTTATAAAAATTCGTAATTTATGAACATATTCGTATCCATTAGTATTCGTATAAGAAAACGTAAAATGAACATATTCGTATCCATTAGTATTCTTATATAAATCTCTCATTTAATATTGATATACAATATAACAAAGTATTAACATCTTTATGACTCTTTTATGCTATACAATCTCCACTATCTTTATGTCTCTCCACTATCAAAGAAAGGAAACATTGTACCGGAGTACGACGGTTCTATTACTCCTAACTAGCACTTATCTACATAAATTTCGTTGCCTTATTTTTCTGATATTGAATTTAGAGAACTGATAGGTCGTTTTTTCAATTGATTCCTTATTCATCAAAATTGTTTTTCAAAAGGATCGAGTAGAATCAGAATCTTTGATGAAGATGGTGTTTTTGGGGAGAAAATCAATTTGATACTGATATGCTAAAGTCCTTGTGAAGTTTGTCCTTCTGAGATGGCTGGTTGCAGTGGAGGTAGAGACTCCAACCAGCTGCCCTTGTTTTTCATGATTGTTCTCATCCTTTCTGCCTCCTCACACATACCTACAGAACTTTAGAGCTCTGAAATTCATTCAATAGCATGCTTCGCAATCCTTATACCCATTTCAGGAATATTGTGAATTTTATATGCACTTAACAAACCCCCATCAGCAGCAACGGGCATAAACAGGGCCAGAACAAATTACCTGACCGACCAATAAGATCATCCACAATACATGTATTAATGTATAGTCCTTTAATGTAGGTTTGAGAGAATAATCGCTCATTCTACCAAAAAAAAAACTCTTCCCTTCTTCAATAAGCCCAGCATGAGTACATGCAATGAGAATAGAGAGAAAGTTGAGCTCATTTGGTACAACATCTGGCTGCTCCATCTGTCGTAGCAGCTCTATCGCAGATCTGACATCTCCGTGCATTCCATATCCCGAGATCATCACATTCCACGAAACAACATCTTTTTCTTTCATTAAGTTAAATATATCTCTTGATCTCTACGTTGTCCACACTCAGCACACATATCTAATACTGCAGTAGCTAATGGTGGGTTTAATTCCAACCTCTCTTACTTGATGTAACTAATTATGAACCTGTTCTCCTTTCTCCAAAGATGCAATATGAGAACAAGCAGACAACATGATTATCAATGTTGCTGAGCTGGGCTTTATGCCTTCTAAAGCCATTTGATCGAATAAGCATAAACTGTCAGCATCCTGGTCTCTTTTTTTGCACTCCATGAAAAAACTTCTCAGCACATACAATGAGCCCAAACTTACAATACATGCACACTAATGAATTGTGGACCATTTGATCATTTTCATAATTTGCCCTTATGGTAAAACCATGAAAAGCCTTTCCTTCAAAGACATTCGTTGAGTTACCAAAACCTGAAAGCATACAGCTAATAAACATCCCATCCCATCAGGATATATACCAGCATTCTGCATTTTCTAAAAAATACTTAAGCAGTCAATAAATACTTCCAGATTTCCCATAAACACCAATGATTGATGTGAGATCCTTATTAGGGACTTCACAAAATGAATGATAAGATTCTTCATGAGTCCCACACTTAGAATACATAAAAAAATGGAAGACTGAACAACTTGAGGACACCCGATTCCAGTTTTTACGGTCAATCCATGTAAGCACCTTCCTTCTAACACTGCCCCTAATTTCCTACAAGCTTGAAACCCACCTTCCAATGTTCTGAAATTCGATCTCTCCTCATTAACACCAATCTTTTGCATCTCACAAAGCAACTTCAACCCTTTTTCACTATCATCATTCTGCACATATCCAATTACAAGCGCAACCACATACTTGATAGACGTTTCATCAAATAGAAAAGCCGCATCGTCCATACAACCACATTTCAAATACATATACACAAAAGAAGACCCAATAGCAGCATTACTCTCAAAAAGATTAATTTTTGACACTAACCCGTGAATATTTTTGCCATATATAACCAACCCAAGCTCGGAACATATGGAAACAACCACAGGGATAGTAAATTGATTAGGCAAAGTATTTAATACCCGCATTTGGGTATAAAATTCAAAGGCTTTCAAATTTAATCCATTAGAAAACTAAACTTTAATCATGGAATTCCAAATAAATGGATCCTTAAATTTAACTAAATCAAACACTTGGGTCGAGGAGTTGGGACTGTTAAATAAAAAAAAAAAAAAGAAAAAAGAAAAAAAGAAAAAAAAGTTTACCAACTGAGCTTGGCTCAGTTCGTAGCTCAGGCCTCTGGCTAAGCAAGAGGTCCTGGTTAAACTACCACCCCCGAATTAGCAAAAAAAAAGGGATTCTTAAAATAAGCATACATAGAAATCAGCTTTGAAGCTATGAAGATGTTGTTTGTATTACCAGATGTGATAATGTAAGCGTGGGATTGTAGGAGAGATCGGAGGTCTAGGATTTGGTTTGAGAGAAAGAAGTTGATGTGGCTGTTAAGGAAGGTAGTTATGTGTAGTAATTAAGTGGCTTAAATATAATTTACTACCCTAAATTATAGGTAATATTCCACTTCGGTAATCCACCTTTTAATTTTGTCAATTAGATGATTAAACTATTAATTTTTTTTCGATTTCATTCAATTGGAGTCAACGTCGTCGAAATTGGCTTGACGCCAAGCATCCTAATAAAATAAATGAGTCTTTATGTATAAAAAGAATATATATTTTAATGAGATCAAAGGACAAAAAAAATAAAATAACAAATACAACAACTAAAAATTACACAAATAATATAAATTAGTTGTATAATTATTTATTTATAGTTATATAAATAATATAAATTATTTATATAAAATAATAAAATAATTTATATTATTTAAAAATATATATTTGATATCATTAAAAATATATATTCTTTTTACACAAGCACTCATTTAGCCTATTAGGATGTCACCTCAGCAATTTCTGACGTGCAGACCCAATTGAATGAAATCGAAAAAAATTAATAATTCAATCATTTAATTGACAATTGAAAAGTGGAATCACCGAAGTGAAATATGACCTATAATTTAGGATAGTAAATCATATTTAAGCCTAATTAAGTGTAATTGTATTCAGTTTCGTAACTTACTAATTTCCGATCTAACATTCCTTTGGCTTACTGATGATTTGACTGGTCCCGTAGACCATTATTATTCAACACCTATTAGGCTATTAGGCTATTAGGTTAGGTTCATCCCCTTTCCTTTAATATCTACTATTATCTTATTATCTGAGTATCATGAATTGATTATTATGAAGTTTATTTTGGAATAAATTGGTTAATTGATTAATAAAATATTAATACGTCGGCGAAATTATATGTGTGTTATTATTCTATTGGCTAACTGATCAATTTATTAAAAAATAACTTCATGCTAATCGAATCCGAGTATTATTATCTAGTCTTGTATTTTTCATGATCAATTTGTATTGTTCAATACAAAGCCCATTGTAATTATACCTAACTAAGTCAAAATTCTTAGTGTTGACTGTTGACTTATAGTATATCAAAATAAATAAATTTATGGTATGTTGGTCAATTGATCGCTGACACGCAGAGAAAAATTATATCTAGACTTGTATGTCGACACTGCATTTATCACTTGACCAAAATTAATTTCATACTAATCACTCCTTAAAATTTCACATGTTTAATATCTACCCCCTCTTTTCTAAAAAAGTGAATAAATATATAATTATTTTTATCCTCAAAAGTCAAAAAGAATGCAGTAAATGACATTTTTATATTTTATTTTATGTACTTTATCTTATATTTTTAAGGACAAACAATTTATACTTTTAATCACCATCTTAAAGACGGCAAAATAATTAAAAATAATTGTGAGTGGAACAAAAGCCATTATGGGCCACCATTGACTAAACCGAGTGATTCAGTTTTTCTCAAGAGAGATAAAAGTAGAGGAGAGAGAGAGAAAGTAGAGATTTTTTGTAATAATTGCAAGAGCTTCTTTTATTTCGCATGTCCTCCTATTTACAGACCATAAATATACAGAAGCTTCTTTCCAAATTCACTGATGCGGCTACTCTTTTCAATGCCCTAAATTTAATGTACCCACTCTAAGGTAAATCTCTTCACTTTTATTTCATTGATTCCACTGCCAATTCACACATATATAAGCTAATATATGTTTGAGTTTTTGACTTTTTAGATATCAGAAAGATATATGGATACTGATTTTATATATGTATAGGCTTGTTGTTTGTAGATATTAACCACAAAGATTTGTTTTTTTAAAGAGGCAAGTGTTGGATTTGGTGATGTTGATTGGTTGGGTTGGATGAATTGAAGAGTTCCTATTGATTTATTTGTTTAATTGAATATTTTGAATATGTTTTTTCAAGGGTTTAATGGGGTGGAATTGGATCAGTTCAATTAAATTGGCAGGGGGAGTAAGGAAAGAACTAAATGTTTTTTTCTCTCTTTTTTTAAAAAAATATTTTTTCTTATATACTTGTGGATAAAAGACGCCCAAAAATATGTATATGTACATGTATATTGTTGTTTTAAGGGAGGGTTGGAAGGAGATGATTTGAATTCATACTAGGAGAAAAGTTAAAAGGCCTAAACTCGAGTTTTTACTACTGGTGGAGTCGACAAGTTTCTGCTTAAATGATCTAGTTGTTACTTATGTTTGGGAGTTCCAAAGTACATAAAACATTTTCCCAGAAAAGCTAAAGGAGTTTTGAGCAGATCCATATAAGTGGGGGTGTGAAGTTCTGCAATTCCTGAAGAGAAATGAGTATGATCAAAATATTATCTGTCATGGTGTGATGAGCAGAATATCAGAATTATACTGTTGGATTTTTAATGAGTAGCAATTATTTATGGAAAACCTGGGGCCTTGTTATGAGTTTGACCTCGTGCTCAAAATGGCACAGAAATCTTCCCTTGTGTAAATGAGGATATAATTACTAGGTACAGGATATGCCATGACAACTTAGGGTTGAGAGGTTCGGTGTCCCAACTGTGAACACTTAGACAGGGGATTCCATAATCTCAATGGCCTTCAGTATGTTGAGGTCACTCCATTTTACTCTTAGACAGGCCCTTTGTCTTACTAGAGATGTTGATCAACTTGATTTTCTTATTTGTCATCTAAAGTTGTATCTATGAATGTGCATTGAATATGGGACAGAGGGGGTCGAAGTTAGACAAATCAAGTTGATGGATGAGTAATGTGATGATGAAACACTTGCTGGTAGTGGTCTATAACATGCCAACATGGTTTTCTTTTTTCTTCATTTAGGAGTGGTGTACTGGTGTTCTTTATTCTTTTGCCTGGGGAGTAAGATGGTTGTGATATTTCATGCTAGTTTGGTCTCTTTATTTAATTAGAAAAATCACCTTATTCCAGTGTACTATTATACTATATGATATAATATCTATTTCTTTTTATTACGCTTCCCTAACAATTTTTTGCATGGTGTGACTTTTGAGCAGAGATGATCACTAGCTTTTAAAGGGGATGACACATGATGTTGCAACCTGAATCAGATCATTAGGAATGACATCATTGAAGATGGAGCTTCTTCTTGTACTTCTAGTATTAATGTGCTTGCATTCTTTTGTAATGCCAGATGCCCAAGGTACTATGCTTATGTGACAATTAAATTTCCTCAGACGTGTAAATACTAGGTGTTATTCAACCCAAAGGGGTTTCGAGTGGTTGGACAGGCTCCAAGCTCAGTGGAAAATCTCAGTTTTGACACTTACTGCACCATCTTAGGTGCAAAAAATTGTATAAAAAATGCTCTGTATTACTGTTGTTTCCAGTTTAAAAGGTACTTTGCTTATTGTTAAAAAGAAGCACAATACATATGGGATAATCCCTTTTGAACTGTTGTTTATGCGAGGGATTGGGAGAGAGTGTCCATTATAGTTTTATTCATTGTCCATTTGCTAGCAAAGTAAGCAAACTGTGGAATGTATCTATGCTCTTTTCGGAGTTGATTGGGTCATGCCTCTTTCTGTTCAGGAGCTGTTGTGTTGGAGAGGTGTTAGAGCGGGCAAAAATTTCTAGTAGATGTGATCATGGGAAATGGTACCATAGTGTGCTGGGTGTTTTTGGTGGGAGAGAAATTGTGCTGTTTCGAAGGAGTGAAGTTTTTGTAAAGTCAGCTCAATGATGTTCTTTTTTTCTTTTTTCTTTTTTTTTTTTAATTTTTTTATTGTTCTTGTGGCTCCACGAGTCTTGTCCAGGGCAGTATATTTCACTCATGGGGTTTTTAGAGAATTTGCACTTCAATAGTTTTTATTCATAGTTCCCGGTGATCAGTATAGGGCAGGATGGTGGTGCTCCTAGTTTTTAGGGGGTTTTTGGCCTATTGTTTGTTGTTTCTGTGTATACGAGTTCTCCTCCTCTGGCATTTTTCTTTCAATAATTTAGTATTTTATGGAAAAAAAACAAAGAACAATAAAAGGAAAAATTTATCTTAAATCATTTTCTGGCTGCTAAGTCTAAAATATTAGAATTTTATCGAGTTTTCTTTTATTTATTATAATTTTATTAGTGTACACTGGAAGGAAAGCATTCATAAACCTGAAAGTGCAATTGGAAAAAATGAAACATGGTACACGGCACACAGGATACTATATATTGTTTGATTGAAGGATAGGATATAAATGACACAGTTGGGATGTTATGATGTATGTTTTTTCCTTTTAGCTAGTAGATGAATAATGAAATTAATATTTACAAAATCCATTAGATGCATATTTACTTGAGGAATATTGTTATGGAGCTAACTATGTATAATTAGTTAAGCACCTCAAGGTCGCTGGTTCAGTGGTTCCAATACCCATACCGGGGGCAAAATTCTTGTAAAAAAATTAGTGAAATAACGTATATATCAAAAAATATTAAAAAAAATCAGTTATATAGCTTCCTAAAAATATATTTGAGCTTTTTGTATTGTGGTCCCTTCACTCTTAGAATGACAACTGAGGGGAAGAAACAGAGAAAAGGTTCTTTAATCACTTGATTCAGTGCTCTGGAATATGCAGTTTAGAGTATATACTTGCATGTGGATATAGGGGATCTATTTCTTTGTTTTTGTATCTGTTCCATGCTTTTTTGAGCTTTATTTTTCCAATATTATGTTGCAAAGATAAGTTAGCAGTGGCATAGCTTACTGGACGGCGAATAATTCTATCCTCTTTCAGGAGACGCACTCTATGCATTAAGGGCTTCACTGAATGCTTCTTCTCAGCTAGGAGATTGGAATCAGAATCTAGTGAACCCTTGCACTTGGTCAAAAGTTATATGCAACTCTGACAATCAAGTTATACAAGTGTATGTAGTTTTATGATATATCTTACAATTTCCTTGTGACTGTGACAAGTGTGCTAACATATTGTTTCTAACATTGCTCAATGCTTGTTTTGGTAAAATATTTTTCTTTATTATGACCCTACTTTAGACCTTGATTGTGTTGTATGATTAATTATTCATTTTCAGAACATTATCATCCATGGGACTGTCTGGAGTGCTGTCTCCTAAAGTAGGAGGTCTGCAAGCTCTTTCTACACTGTAAGTATAAGATGGTTGGGGAAACATGATTGTTGAATAATATAACTCAAATCATGTCTACAAGATATAAGGGTAGCTTCGTAAATCAAATTCCAGTAGTTGGGTATATACTCCATCTGTTCTAAAATATAAGATCAATATTGATTTTTTGAAGTCAATTTAAAATATTTTCAAATGTTAGATTTTCTTAATATTAAGTGGCAATACGTTAGGTCCTTCTCTTTTCCTTTTCCCGAGAATTATTGTTGTCATCATATAACATATAAATGTATAACACAAAATTTCTCAAGGTTTTTGAGAGATAGACATGTTCTAGAGTGCTATAGATGCATGGATGCTATGATTTGGTGCTATAGAGACCTTCACCCTATCAACAAGAACCGCCTTTTTGTATGAGTTTATCTGTTTTGATTATCCATACAAGCGAATAAATTTTATTAATAGAGAAGAATGATACAATAAATTTAAGGAAAAGAAGTCCACCCTCAACAGACTAAAAGATTAAAAACAAGAAAACACTTAAAAACGTGCGGCATTCTAATCTCTACATAAATCAGTATCAGAGATACCTTTAAAAGCCCTCATAGCAGAATCCTAAAGACACGTAAGAAAAATAATCCTGTCATTCAATAGCTTTAAGGATACGTAACTTTCTCTAAACAACTTAGCATTATGTTCATTTCAACGTTCATTCCAAATTCCCCACAAGATAGAAAAGAAGGCATGCTTCTATAAAATTTTGGCATCCCTCTTAATTCCAAATCCTCTAAAACGAATTAATAACATATCTTCCACCATAGCAGAACACACCCACTCCTCTCCTAGCACTCCAAAAGAGAGCTCCACAGTCCCCAAACATATATTAATTATAGGAATGGTAGCAATGACACTTTGTTTTCTTTTGGTTTTAAAATAAGGACCTTGTGGGTATAATACTAGATACTGCAACTGCTAGTCTCAGTTCAAACAAATTTCATCACTTATTTTTGGATGAATCTCTTCCTCTATCTGGTCCTGCTATGCATATGAGAGACCTGAGACCATTATGTCCTTGTCCAAAGTTCTATGTTCGATTATTTGAAGAAAATTATCATCATGCAGTGCTTTGAAAGGAAATCGTATAATCGGTGAGATACCTAAAGAGTATGGGAATTTGACAAACCTTTCAATGTTGGACTTGGAAGATAATCATTTAACTGGAGAAATACCATCTTCCCTTGGCAATCTCAAGAAACTTCAGTTCTTGTAAGTCATACTATCTGCATTAGTATTTTTATTACAGTTCCTTATAGTGTTTGAAGTGTTAAAAGTATTGTATTATCTAAGCAGGTTGTTGAGTCAAAACAATCTCACTGGGACAATCCCTGGATCACTTTCTAGCCTTTCAAACTTGATTAACCTGTAAGTGATAGATCACACATGATACTTCTATGCTCTTGTGATAAAGTTTTTTGTTTTTGTTTGTTGTTTGTATTGGGGTGAAAGAGGCCACTATTCAGTTGGTCTTTGTTAATCAGGCTGCAGGATAGGTGCTTTAATTAATCAAATTAATTTGTCTGAAATTTTAAAAAAATTTGAGCAATGGCTGGACATTAATGTAGTTGGAAAACTGTTTCAACTTCTGATGGTATCATTGGAGTTTCTTTTGCAGTCAGCTTGATTCGAATGGTCTCAGCGGTCAGATACCTGATCAATTGTTTCAAGTTTCAAAATACAAGTACGAAAGCCATTCTTTCTTAATCCTCTTTATTGATACAACTAATTTCAGCTTCAGGCAGTGACTGGTGCAACTATTTTATATTCAAAGTTTGTTTGCTTCTGTCTCTCTTATACTTTGACACTGAAATTGATTTTGCTTCAGTTGCTTGTTACAGTTTTACAGGAAACCATTTGAATTGTGGCATTAATTACCCCCACCATTGTGCATCTCGTGATGATGGTAATGGATCTGGTTATATTATGTTCCCCTGCTCTTTGGTAAAATGCACACGATGGATGATACCTTTTCTTGAAGAAGCTTAACTATAATGCCACTATCCTTCACAGGTGCTAAAAAGAAACCAAAGATTGGAATTATAGTTGGTATTATTGGTGGACTTTTGGGTCTTCTTCTTGTTGGGTGCTTGCTGTTATTCCTGTGCAAAGGGAGGCATAGAGGCTACAAACGTGAAGTTTTCGTTGACGTTGCCGGTATGTATTGCTTGTTGTGTATGAGTTTTTTTTTGAAGTTGTCTATGGAAGCTAGACTGATAGATTTGCTGATTTTTTTTGTGTACCAAAAATTTGGTGTTTCTTGAATAAAGAGACATGTAGTTATTATTGGGGTTCCACATTTAGACGTGACTTGTTAGTTTATTTGTGCCATACATCTATCTAACAAAATACAACTGATTTTGAATTTCCCGCTCACCCTAATAAATTATCTGGGCCGTCCAAAGTTTGGGATAAATCCCACCGTCCATGTAGTGCCGGAGGCACAGGACACAACTAGTATTTGAATATTATGGCACATTTAAATTCCTGTTTGTTCTGGATCAAAGAGAAAAGGGCAATCACTCAAATCTTTGGTTCAGGTGAGCTTTTGGGTTGTGGGATGATACTTAGATGTTATCTTTGAACGAGTAAGCACCCTTAGATTTGGTCTATTTTGTTTGAACACAAACTAGGAAGCTTTTGATGTATAGGACATTTATATAAGACCCAGAAAGTCAGCTTAAAACTAGATCATTATACTTGACTTCCCGAGTTTGTTCTGACTTAGGAAACAATTCACTGCCTTGGCTGGGATTCATGCTCTGTAACTGAATTTAGGCCGACTGCACTTTTATGGACAGTAAAATTATACTTGCGTTGGGAAACATCTTTGAAATGTTTCCTTATTTGAGAGGGAGGATAAAATATCTAATACATCTGTACTATTGTATCTAATAAATCTGTACTATTGTAAGTCCCAAAGGGTAAAGTTTGCTCATTAACTTCTCTTTATGATATAAGACTTCAAAACTATTCTTCATTGCTAACGAATAATCGATGACAATGGGGGTACATATTGATGTATTCAACCGAAAATTAATCACCACAAGGCTTTTTTGTCTTCTGTAGCACTTTGCATTCTCGATAAAGTAAATATTACTTTTTACCTCTTCACTTTTTGCTAAAGTGTCCGATCTCGGTACTCGGTACTCGGCATTCGGACAAGGGTATGGGTGTTGTACTCTTCAATTATAGTGAAGAAAAAAGAAGCAAAATTGAGGAGTACCCGTGTCCATATGGGTGTTGTACTCTTCAATTATAGTGAATTTTAGCTTTCGAATGTGTCTAATGTAAATATGTAATTTTATGCCTCAGAGTAAGTCTTGGGAAGAGCTGCATCTAATTACAGTAAAAGGAAGGCTACTAAAAAATGTGTAGATGTTGTTCCCTTGGAAATTCAGCCTTTCTAAGGAGAAACAAGGAAGATTGATAAGCTACAATTTTAATTTACAATCTTTTAGAAGCAGTCTCAACTGTTTTCAACTGATCAACATAATTCACACTAGTCATGGACATGCATGATGTGCGTGGCTGCAAAATCATTATTTTGACCTTTTTCAGTTAAAAACTACGTGAGGGGAGTTATACTTGAAAGTGGGTGATCAATTAGTTGTTTTTATTTATTTATTTATTTTATTTTTTTGGTGTCGTGACTGTCAACATAATAGGCATTTTACACCAAAACTATACGGCGGCACATCAAAGTTGGCAATTGGCTTAATTAATAGTTTCATTGGTAAATTTTCAACTCTCTTCACACACAAAAAAGAAGAAATTGCGAGATGATTTATTTCTGAAAAAATAGATCCTTGGTATAGTAGAAGGGAGAAAAGGGATGGAGAGTCAAATTCCCCTGTAATATTGACTTGTAATACTGTTGAAAAGTATTAGGTGATATATAACACAATTTGTCCAGTATCACATGTAAATATTGTATATTCTTAGTAACTTTCCTATGATTGTTTCCATGAGGTATTACCTGTATATGTATTCTGAAGCTATGGAATTTTCACAGCTGATATATGAACTTGGATCTGATTATATTTTTTTTAATATCACAATAATTTTTTTTGGTCTTCTTTAATATCTAACATTGATCGATGTTTTGGCTAAAGAAAGCCCTATTTAGAGGCTTCTTTAGTCACGTGCTTTCTGTTGGTGCGTTATGCTAGATTTGGAGTTCAAAAATTTTAAAATGTGTAATTTATGGCTGAAATTAACTTGGATTCAGATATTTCTATTAGATTTTAAATGCTCTTTCATAACGAGGGCTTTTAAGATATTTTGACCAAAGTAAGACTGATTCTCTAGTCTTCTTTAATCAGGATTAAGGTAGTGATTGTTAAAGCGTCTACATGGTTAAGCTTGTTCTATGATCACTTAAGCTTTTAGAGCAACTGGTAGCTTAACATATCACCAATACTAGTTCAGCAAGGTCTTCGGAATTCGGATAAAGTCTTTCCACTTACATTTTTTTGCTTCTTTGGTTTGCACATTATAATGAACCATGGTTTGTCTCTACACGTGTGACAGAGGGTCGCACGTGATACATTGAAGGCTTATTCTCTAACAACTTAAGCTTTTAGAATAGTTATACTTAACAGTTATTATTAGTTAAATTGCTTACCGTGTCAGTGTGGCTTATGTCTGGTAAATTTGTGTTCATTCTGCTTTCAATCTTATCAATGTACATTAATCTGCATTCAATTGCTGTTAAACTTAAATCCTGATCTTGCTAAAATATAATCCAATTACAACTTGGAAGTATTTTTAATTTTTTGGCTTGACATTTTCTGATCAGTTCTTTTATCTCATGCCCAGGGGAAGTTGACAGAAGAATCGCATTTGGTCAATTAAAAAGATTTGCATGGAGGGAGCTACAGATAGCTACAGACAACTTCAGTGAGAAAAATGTCCTTGGACAGGGAGGTTTTGGGAAAGTTTATAAAGGAGTGCTTGGAGATAACACAAAAGTTGCTGTGAAGCGGTTAACTGATTATGAGAGTCCTGGTGGAGATGCAGCATTCCAGCGTGAAGTCGAGATGATAAGCGTGGCAGTTCACAGGAATCTCCTACGGTTGATTGGGTTTTGCACAACACCGACAGAACGCCTTTTGGTGTACCCGTTTATGCAAAACTTAAGTGTTGCCTATCGTCTAAGAGGTTTTACTTTTGTCATTCGTATACATTAATTTAATTTTCTAATTCCTCTGCTCTAGATTTGTTACCTATACGTTCCCTGAATTTCTTTCCACATAAAAATGCTTGTATGTGTTTGTCTATACTATACTCAACATAGAGATTAAGTTTGTGATAGTTTTGTCTATTACCAGCGACTAACAGTCTTAAGAAGTAATGCCATACATATAGATGCTAGATAGGTGGACCTTGAGCAAAAGTTTGTAACCAAAATCAAAACAGTTATCGAGGGGACTTACATTCCCTTCTGAACAGTGTCTGTCCTGCAAGATTCTGGCATTGCTTTGTTTGATACAATTATAGATAATAGTTAAAACTTAAAACTAAAACTACAACTGTAGAAGATTTGAAGGTTCTACATCATTTTAGTCCAAGTAAAGTCTATACTTCTTCAGCTACTCCCTTACCTGTATTTTGCTATAATAAGCCAAAAAATTAAAGAATTAAATAAAAAATTTACATCTGCATGACGATTACTCTTGTACTCTTAGTGGGATTACTTTGGAAACTTGTATAACAGTATGGCTATTTTCCTGGTGTAAAGTTGATAAATTGATTCTTTTCCATATCTTCTATGTCAATGTAATCAGCTTTGAATTTCAATGCAGAGCTTAAGCCTGGGGAGGCTGTTTTGGATTGGCCTACAAGAAAACAAGTGGCTTTAGGCACTGCGCGTGGACTAGAGTACCTTCATGAACATTGTAATCCTAAAATTATCCATCGCGATGTAAAGGCTGCCAATGTATTGCTGGATGAAGACTTTGAAGCTGTTGTTGGTGACTTTGGCTTGGCAAAGTTGGTTGATGTGAGAAAGACTAATGTCACAACTCAAGTTCGTGGAACGATGGGTCACATAGCTCCTGAATATTTGTCCACTGGGAAGTCATCTGAAAGGACAGATGTTTTTGGTTATGGGATTACGCTTCTAGAAATTGTAACAGGTCAACGTGCCATAGACTTTTCACGCCTGGAAGAAGAAGATGATGTCTTGTTGCTTGACCATGTAAGATCTTGACATCTATCTTTCTAGTTTGTGTGAGCGATTTCTTCTCTCCCTCTCTTGTCCCGAACATTTCTTGTTTGTGGCATTTTTAAATCTTCCTGTTTGTGGTCCTTACTGCTTAGCTTAGCTAATTCTACATATTTATTCCTGAAGGTCAAGAAGCTGGAAAGGGAGAAAAGACTAGATGCTATTGTAGATCGCAATCTACAAAGGGACTACAACATCCAAGAAGTGGAAATGATGATTCAAGTAGCATTACTTTGTACCCAAGCCTCACCAGAGGACCGGCCGGCAATGTCAGAGGTGGTCCGGATGCTAGAAGGAGAGGGGCTTGCTGAGAGATGGGAGGAATGGCAGAATGTTGAAGTTACTCGAAGGCAAGAGTATGAGAGACTACAGAGAAGATTCGACTGGGGAGAAGATTCAATTCATAATCAGAATGCTATTGAGTTGTCCGGGGGAAGATGAGATAACAGATTAATAATGGTATATAGTTTCTCTGTAATAGGTTAGTGTGATAAATATATCCCTTGCTAGTACCTGCGTTTCATCATCTCTCCTATTTGCCTTGTATTTCTATCTTGTAATTTTTCTTGGGGTTAATTGCAAAGTGTCCTTCAAAATTTCACAAAATTCCATTTTTAGCTCTAAAGTACTAACTTTTTTAATTGTGTTCCTAAATTTTTTTTTCCCACAAAATTGTTCTCTTTAAACATATTGGTGACATTATAAGTCGGAATTCTTCACATCCGAAATCACTGATAATTATGTTATCTACGTTTAATATAACATATATATATTGTTGTATTCATACGGATGGAATGAATTAAATGTGTATTCAACTATATAAAAGGTGAGATTTGATCTATAATTTTATTAATATGTTAAAAAGGAGAAGTTTTGTAAAAAAATTAAACTTGAAGGGAACACTATTGAAAAAATTGATACTTTGAGGCTAAAGTCGATTATTTTGGAACATAGAGGGAGGGGCTCTTTTGTAGTTAACCTTTTTTCTTGTGTCACTCAGAATTTGAGAACAGAAATCGCATTTTGTACGACGAAGCCTTTTTTATTTGTTTGTGTTGATGATCACTGCTTTAGTAGAGAGAGGGTTCTGCCCTGTCTCAGAAAAATCTGGTTTAGATTATATATTGAATTCTAAACATTTTGCACGATCATCCAAATAAAAGCGTACCTCAC
>CM035153.1:136795789-137058149 GCA_020205615.1 Panax quinquefolius | reverse complement strand
ATGAATCACGAAGAAATAATACCCTTACCTCGAAAGAAAGGTGGATCTTTGGATGATAGTGAGGGTGTGAACTTCTATGTTTTCTACTCTTATGTTTTTCTCTATAATAATTGCTCTATATGGCTTTAGTGAATTGGTGAAAAATAATGCCAAGGGATGAGCTTACATTTAGCATAGAAAGAAAATATAGTTTTGATGTTCGCACATTTGGGGATCCCGAATATTGCGATTATAATACCTTCCTCTTTTCCTTGATTTTAATTTGATACACGCTGAGTTTTATCGGAAACTTTTTATTCTAATAATAAATCATGACTTCAATAATTTTCTAATCATGTGAAATATGAATTCAAATACGTACCTTCGGCCCTATCCACTCAATTTTAAGCTTAGTCGTACAGTAGTATGAATCTTACCTCCCATAATAATTTAAGAATGTGGAATCAATGATACACATGCTTAACAAATATTTTATAAATAAAGATGAATTTTTCTATAAATATTATTTTTGAATATTATGGAATAAATTTGATATAATGTTATAGTTGTGGGTAATATTTATAAATTTTGCAAAGTATGCAAGTTGTTATAAAATATTACGTTTGGTGGGGAATATTCTTTTTGTTAGGGAATATTAAATACAATGGCTCAATCATTGGTGGACCCCACACGGAATTATTATCGGATTGAAAAGCGACAAAATATATTTATATAAAATAACGGCGGAGGTATTCTGAATTAAAAGCTGTTGAACTACCGGTGGTAAAAAATGCGATGTCTGGCGTGGTTGCATAGTAGCACACGGTATTGATTATTGATGCTTACGTGAGAAGTCACTTTCGGTTATGCTCGATTATTACTACGATAATTCTTTGCATCATATCTCTTATATTATTGATTCAATTATTGTCACGATTATCATACATATAATATGTTATAGTATTAAATCAATAATTGAGGCGACAAGTTATAAATGATTAATAATTGTTGAAAGATTAAATATGTGTTGATGAAAAATAAAATGATTTGTGGTAAGTTTGATTATTTTATGGGGGCTCATATATAAAGTCATCTAAGAGTCTCTTAAGTCGATAGTATTTACCTTTGATCGATATGGGGGCCCATATTGTGAATAGTAATTACCTTAAATCGATAGTAATTACCTTAAATCGATAGTAATTACCATTGTGAATAGTATTTACCTTACGTCGATAGTAATTTACCTTCGTTAATAGTAATTACCTTTACGGACGTCGAACCACTTGTCGTTTCACATTCGATGTCCGAACCACTTGTCGTTTTCACATTCTGATCGAACCACTTGTCGTCGAACCACTTTTCTTTTCACACATCACAGCGTCGAAATCGAAAAAGCCACTTGCCTTTTCACATGGCGGTGCTAAGCTAGAAATCTTCTATAAATAGAGGCTGGGGCTTCATTATTTTTCACGAATTCATTCAAGCTATAGAGAGAAAAGTATAGAGAGAATAAGAGAGAAGAAAGAAGAGTATTTTATTCTTACTGCTTCTTTGCGATATTCAATCTCTACCAAAAGTAAGGGTGTTATTCTTTCTTATTCATGAAGAAGAAGCTGTTGTTATTCCATTGCTTATTATTACATTGGAATAACTTTGTATCGTGGTTTACCCTATACTTGGTGACATTCTTCTATTATTACATTGGAACATCACATGCATGTGTTTTACAGGACACTGGTTTAAATCTTTATTATTACATTGGAACATCACATGCATGTGTTTTTACAGGACTGGTTAAAATCTTTATTATTACATTTGGAACATCACATGCATGTGTTTTTACAGGACTGGTTCAATCTCTTTATTATTACATTGGAATATCCTATCATGTGTTTTACATGCGTTCCATCTTTATTTCACATTTGGAACATCACATGGGTGTGAATTCAGATTATTTATTATTACATTGGAATAACTTTTGCATGCGATCTCTATCGCGTGCATGGTGATTTCTTTTGTTATTCCATTCTTTATTATACCCGGTTGGTTAAAACTTTGACTTCTATACTCCATGAAATTAGTGGAATATCCTTGATATTTGCGTTTCATCGATATCTTTTCATGGAAATATTCTTACGATCATTCTTGAATTTTACTCTACTGAAAGCGATGTCGTGTTGATAATTTGGGCGTTAATAATTCTGGATAAAATAATTCTTGAACTTGTTTTATTGAATTCTTATATCATTGTCATCATCCTCATATTTATATTTTTTGAAAGTCATACATGGCTTTGTAGTGCATAGATGGACTTGGTATGATTATGACCGAGAGACTATTGATTGTAATCATGGCCAGTAATGTTACAAATGATGTGATAAAAATCCTCGATGGCCGTAGTGCATTGATGGGCGATTGTTGGCATGATCATGACCATTAATGAATACACAAATATTCTTGGCAGTAGTGCATGAATAATTGTGGTGCATGATCTTAAAGAATATCCTTGGCGTAGTAGTGCGGGGTGATTCGATGATGTGGAATATTTATTAAAATGAGTCTCGAAATATAACGATGATGAAAAACCTTTTAAAACCTAAAAGATAGTAGACTTTATTTTCTACTTGACTCTTTTAATGGATTGCATATTCATTGCAGTTAAACTTGTTGTCTATTGTATTTTATCGGTTTAACATTGTTGAAGACTATTGATAATTTATTACGCATTATCTTAGTCATAATATTTCTTCTTCTTGGGCTAGTTGAGCTCACCCTTTCTTTCCTTTATTCTCTTGAGGAAATGAGAATATAAATTTGGGGCCGAGTCGGGGAAGCAGTGATGGTCTGAAGATAGCATTAGTAGTCCTCACTATTACAGTGAAATAGTGTGATAATAATTGTAATGAGGACTCCTTTTTGAGTTTGTATAATATCTAGTAGACGATATTTGTATTTAAACTCACGATTTATGTCGTATTATACCACGACAGTTTATTAATAAGTTGTATTTAAATTACATACCATGTAAGTGGCGACCCAAGATGGGTGATGTATACCTAATTTTGGGGCGTCACGGTTGAATATCGAGCTTAGGGATATGATCCACAGCTAAGATGTGAGAATAGTACTAGGAGGGAGGCAGGGGAATACCTTGTTAGTAGTATGACCTACTAAGTTTATGTGCTATTTTATTGGTTGGTCGGAAGATAGGGATAATTTGTTACATGTCGATTAACCTTTTGTTTTGTGGCGATGTCTGAAAATGACATCGAGAATGTTGAGAATAGCAATGGAGCGCGAGACGATCGTTGATTCACCACATATCGATAATCGGGGATAATGTGCATCGAGGCGACAATCCTCATGCAAACAACAACCTTTGACAAATGATGAATGATCAAATGTTGGAGGCTTTATGCGATTTATCTGCAATGATGAGAGCGACTCTGTCCAAAAGCGTGGGTGGAAACACGGAAAACTCTCGGTGGTCACATTAAACAATTCAAGGCTGGGACCACCCGGAGTTTAAGGAAGCAAAACCACTTGGCGGAAGCATGGATAAAGCAGTTACCAAGATATTTGATGTCTTGGGATGCTCAGGAAGCAAAGGTTCCCTTTGCTTGCCTTTATGTTCTTGTGGAGAGCGGATTCTTGGTGGGAATCGGTAAAAGCGTACTCGACTTCTTTGTCTTGAAGATATCTTGGGAGAAGTTCGAGGGGGCATTCAACGACAAATACTTTCACGAAAGTATTACATACATGAAGGAGGTGGAGTTTATCAAGTTGGAACAAAACAATATGGCCAGTAATACCATGATACGAGGCAAAATTTGCGGAGTTATCACGGTTTCGTCCCACTTGGTGGATAATGAAGAGAAATGGCGCGAATGTTTTAAGAGGTTTGAAGCGGGAATCGTCGACATCTTATTTCTCATAAAGCTGTGTTTGTATTCGGATGTTGTAAATAGGGCTCGATTAGTGGAGCAGCGATAATGAGTCAACCTGACTAAAAAAGAGAAGCGGTAAGCAAAATTATAATACCGGCGAGAGTAGTCATCGAGCGGTGACAACAAGCGTGGAGGAATCAGCGGGCGGATATGGTAACCACTTGTGTGGTAATCGAGGCCAAAACAATAAGAATGGACATTTCAAGAAAGGAGATTCAACAATGATGGAAAGAACGTCGGCACTGACACCCGTTGTTAAGGAAGGAAAAGACCACCTATCGTATGCTTCAAATGCGGAGGAGGGACACATCGATCAAAGCTGCGTCATGCCGTCAAAGCGTGTTATAATTGTGGAAGAAGAAGGTCAACTTAGCTCGATTTTGTCGTTTCTGAAAGACAAATTCAATTAGGATGGAGAGCACCAAAGGCCGTCGAGAAAATTCAAAAGCCGGTAGTCTGAGGAGGCGTTTGTTGTGACCTCCCAAAGAGCGAGGAATCGAATGAGGTCATCACGGGTAAACTTATCATAAACTCTAATGAAGTCTATACTTTATTTGATCTGGGGTTCTACCCATTCTTTTATTTCTCTACTTGCGCTCATCGATTAAATTTGACTCAGGAGAAATTAGACTTTGACTTATCTGTGGAAACTCAGTTGGGAGAAACCTTCATTACATCCACTGTTTATAAGTCTTGTTTGGTTCAAATCGGTACCCTCACATTACACATCGATCTTATTTCATTAAAAATACTTGCATTTGGCGTGATTACAGGGATTGATTGGTTAACTACTTATCGTACAAAAATTGATTGTTTTAAATAAGGTTGTTAGCTTTCATATTCTAATCAACCTATTATCTTGAATTCAAACGACCAAACCATTAAAATCAATCACGGTCATCTCTCGAGCCATAAAGCTATTAGTTTTATTGAAAAAGCGGATGTCGAAACTTTCTTAGCTCATATCGCATTTAAACAAAAATAAATCGATTTTGAGCGATATTTCTATTGTTAATAAATTTCTGACGTATTCCCGAAGAACTTCTGGCCTACCCCGGGCGTGAAATTGAATTTTGTATCGACCTTGAACGGTACAAAACCTATTTCAAAGCCCATGTCGAATAGCTCTATTGAACTTGAGGAGTTAAAGACCCAGCTGAGGAATTGTTAGACATTGGCTTTATTAGATCTAGTACTTCTCCTTGGGGTGCTCTGTTACGATTAATTGAAGAAGAAAGATGGGAGTATCGACTTTGTATTGATTATCGGGAGTTGAATCATGTCACCATCAAAAATAGGTATCCATTGCCGCGTATTGATGACTGTTTGACCCGATTGCAAGGAGCAAATTCTTTTCAAAGATTGATCTTACGTTAGGATATCACCAATTGAAGATTAGAACCGTGACATTCGAAAGGCGGCTTTGGAACTTCGATGCGGGCATTATGAATTCTAGTCATGTCCTTTGGATTGACTAATGCTCCTATTTGCCTTCATGGATATGATGAGCCAAGTATTCGAGGAATATTTAGATCACTTTGTGGTCGTCTTTATTGATGACATCCTTATTTATTCCAAAAGCGTGAAGATCATGAGCAACACTTGAAGTGACACTCCAAAAGCCGTGAATATAAGCTTTATGCGAAGTTGAAGAAATGTGAGTTACGGCTTGAAGAAGTAGCATTCCTTGGGCGTGGTATCAAGTCGTGGAATATCTGTTGACCCGGCAAAGATTGAAGCTATTGAAAGTGGGAACAACCTAAATCGATGGCCAAAATCGTAGCTTTCTCGGTTTAGTTGGTTATTATCGGAGATTAAGTGGAAGGATTTTCTCGAATCGCTACTCCGATTAACTCGGTGACTCGGAAAGATCTGAAGTTCGGTTGGAAGCGAAGAATGTGAGAAGAGTTTTCAAGA
The DNA here is from genome assembly GCA_020205615.1 of Panax quinquefolius. Classification (NCBI taxonomy): domain Eukaryota; kingdom Viridiplantae; phylum Streptophyta; class Magnoliopsida; order Apiales; family Araliaceae; genus Panax; species Panax quinquefolius. Next base: position 137,052,306 of record CM035153.1, on the reverse strand, counting down.
ACTTCGAGAGGAGACTTATTTATTTTGTTACGTGATACCATCGGCTCGGAGGATTTGTCATCTCTGATGATGCTTGAGCAAAGGGTTGGGATGTGTTCTTATGCAACATGGAAAAGTTATAGCCTATGCCTCGCGACAACTCAAAAGAATATGAGAGGAATTATCCTACTCATGATCTAGAGTTAGCGGTTGTTATCTTTTACGCTTAAAATTTGGAGGCATTACTTGTATGGGGAGAAAGTGGAGATCTTTCACGGATCATAAAAGCCTCAAATATTTCTTCACTCAAAAGGAACTCGACATGCGACAACGGCGTTGGCTTGAAGCTGTTGAAAGATTATGATCGTACCATCGATACCATCACGAAAGCGAGCGTGGTAGGCGGCGCGTTGAGTAGAAAATCATATGCAAAAATCTGAGTGCGATATTGTCGTATGAGGCCCATTTGTGTGACTTGCAAAGGATGGAGATAGAGTTAAAGACTCGAGGGACGCGTGTGATGATAAGCGAGTATCTGAGTAGAGCAGACTTTAATCGATAAAGTTAAAATTACTCGAGCTACTGGACACAGGTGATGCGTATGAGGAAGAAAGTGCAAGAAGGTGCTATATCTTAGGAAGCAGAATCGATGAAGAAGGAATACTTGAGTCGACTCAGGACTTTGTGTTCTAACGACCACGATTTAAAGTATAATATCATGATGGCGCGCCTGACACACCATTTGCAATCCATCACAGGAGTACAAAATGTATCATGATATTAAATCGTACATTTTGGTGGAAGCAATATGAAGAGAGAGAGAAGCGTTTGTTTATCTCGAGGTGTCTAACTTGTCAGCGAGTTAAGCGGAGCATCAAGTACCAAAAGGTCCATTGCAACCACTTGAAATTCCGAATGGAAGTGGGAGCACATTACCATGGATTTAGTTCTGGGTCTTCTAAGGTTTCTCAAGGCGTTGATGCGATTTGGGTCATTGTTGATAGATTGACCAAATGTGCTCATTTCTTCTGGAATCTGAGAAACTTATACACTTGAGCGTCTTGCTTTCGTATGTACATAAGCGAGATTGTAAGGCTGCATGGTATCTTGCGGTATCCATAGTTTACGATCGAGACCCAAGATTCACTTCACGATTTTGGGTTGGTTTGCAAAAAAGCTATGAGCGCAGACTTTACGATTTAGCTTCGGCATATCATCCTCGAGCGGACGGACGATCGGAGGGACTATTCAAACTCTTGAAGATCTATTAAGACTACGTGTCCTTGATTTCAAGGGTTGGGACAAGTTCTTACCATTGGTGGAGTTTTCCTACAACAACGGTTATCAAGCAAGTATTGGCATGGCTCCATTGAGCGTTGTATGGAAGAAAGTGTCGTTCTCGGTTATCTTTGGGATGAGGTGGGTGAAGCAACGTTGTTGGGGCCGGGAGTTGATGCGTATGACTACGGAAAAGATTGAAGCGATCAAACAACGTATAAAAACCTCACAAAATCGACAAAAGAGTTATCTTGATCTTCATCGAAAGGGCGTGGAATTCGATATAGGAGATCGTGTGTTGTTAAAGTTGCTCCATGGAAAGGAGTTACAAGATTTGGAAGAGAGGAAAACTTAATCCTCGATTCATCGGTCCATTTTAATCCTCGATCGGTAGGGCGTGGCTATAGACTCGACTTTCTGCTTGAAATATGTCTAAATGTTCATAACGTTTTTCACATATCCATATTACGTAAATATGTGAAAGACCGAACCATATTATTGAGTTAGAAGCCGGACGAAATAGCGGAAGATTTGGCGTATGAAGAGGTTCTGTTCAAATTTTGGATAAGAAGGAACATATTCTACGCTCGAGTTATACCTCAAAATCGAAGTTTTGTGGAGGAACCACGATGTTGAGGAAATGACTTGGGAGTTAGAATACGAAATGAAATCAAGGTATCCTTACCTCTTGACATACCGGTGCGTACCCTAATTTGAGGCGAAATTTCATAAGAAGGGAGGTTGTAAGACCCCAACTTTTATAAATAAAGATGAATTTTTCTATAAATATTATTTTTGAATATTATGGAATAAATTTGATATAATGTTATAGTTGTGGGTAATATTTATAAATTTTGCAAAGTATGCAAGTTGTTATAAAATATTAGTTTGGTGGGGAATATTCTTTTTGTTAGGGAATATTAAATACAATGGCTCAATCATTGGTGGACCCCACAGAATTATTATTGGATTGAAAAGCGACAAAATATTTTTTATAAAAATAACGGTGGAGTATTCTGGTTAAAAGCTATTGAACTACCGGTTGGTAAAAAAATGCGATGTCTGGCGTGGTTGCGTAGTAGCTGCGGTATTGATTATTGATCTTTACGTGAGAAGTCACTCATTTATGCTCGATTATTACTTTCGATAATTCTTTGCATCATATCTCTTATATTATTGATTCAATTATTGTCACGATATCATCGTATAATATGTTATAGTATTAAATCAATAATTGAGGCGACAAGTTATAAATGATTAATAATTGTTGAAAGATTAAATATGTGTTGATTAAAAATAAAATGATTTGTGGTAATATTTGATTATTTTATGATGTATATATGTCATCATCTTATGAGGCGTTTGTGGTAAGTTTGATTATTTCGTCGGCCCATAATTACCTCTAAGAGTCTTTAAATAGATAGTAATTACCTTATCGATAGTAATTACCTTTGTGAATAGTAATTACCTTAAATCGATAGTAATTACCTTTGTGAATAGTAATTACCTTCGTCGATAGTAATTACCTTTTATCGAATGAAATTACCTTAAATTAATAGTAATTACCTTTACGAATAGTATCGAACCACTTGTCGTTTCACATTCGATGATCGAACCACTTGTTTTCACATTCTGAGGCGTCGAACCACTTGTCGTTTCACATTCTGAGCGTCGAACCACTTTTCTTTTCACATCACGGTGATCGTCGTCAAGCCACTTGCCTTTTCACGTGGCGGTCTTAAGCTAGAAATCTTCTATAAATAGAGGCTAGTGCTTCATTATTTTTCACGAATTCATTCAAGCTATAGAGAGAAAAAGTATAGAGAGAATAAGAGAAAGAAGAAGAGTATTTTGTTCTTACCTTCTTGCGATATTCAATCTCTACCAAAAGTAAGGGTGTTATTCTTTCTTATTCATGAAGAAAGCTATTGTTATTCCATTGCTTATTATTACATTGGAATAACTTTTGTATCAGTGGTTTACCTATACTTGGTGACATTCTTCTATTATTACATTGGAACATCACATGCATGTGTTTTACAGGACTGGTTAAAATCTTTATTATTATACATTGGAACATCACATGCATGTGTTTTACAGGACTGGTTAAAATCTTTATTATTATACATTGGAACATCACATGCATGTGTTTTTGCAGGACTGGTTCCAATCTTTATTATTACATTGGAATATCTATCATGTGTTTTACGGGATGGTTTCCATCTTTATTATTACATTGGAACATCACATGCGTTGTGAATTTCACGACACAGTTAGTTATTTATTATTACATTTGAATAACTTTTATGCATGCGATCTATCGCATGCATGGTGATTTCTTTTGTTATTCCATTCTTTATTATACCCGGTTGGTTAAAACTTTGACTTATACTCCATGAAAATTAGTAGAATATCCTTGATATTTGCGTTTCATCGATATCTTTTCATGGAAATATTCTTACGATCATTCTTGAATTTTACTCTCTAAAGCGATATCATGTTGATAATTTGGGCGTTAATAATTCTGGATAAAATAATTCTTGAACTTGTTTTATTGAATTCTTATATCATTGTCATCATCCTCATGTTTTTATATTTTTTGAAAAGTCATACATGGCTTTTGTAGTGCATAGATGGACTTGGTATGATTATGACCGAGAGACTATTGATTGTAATCATGGCCAGTAATGTTACAAATGATGTGATAAAAATCCTCGATGGCCGTAGTGCATTGATGGGCGATTGTTGGCATGATCATGACCATTAATGAATACACAAATATTCTTGGCGTAGTGCATGAATAATTGTGGTGCGTGATCTTAAAGAATATCCTTGGCCGTAGTGCGGGGGGTGATTCGATGATGTGGAATATTTATTAAAATGAGTCTCGGCTATAACGATGATGAAAAACCTTTTAAAACCTAAAAGATAGTAGACTTTATTTTCTACTTGACTCTTTTAATGGATTGCATATTCATTGCGATTAAACTTGATGTCATTGTATTTTATCGGTTTAACATTGTTGAAGACTATTGATAATTTATTACGCATTATCTTAGTCATAATATTTCTTCTTGGGCTAGTTGAGCTCACCCTTTCTTTCCTTTGTTCTCTTGAGGAAATGAGAATATATTTGGGGACGAGTCGGGAGCGCGGTGATGGTCGAAGATATAGCATTAGTAGTCCTCCTCACTATTACGTGAAATAGTGTGATAATAATTGTAATGAGGACTCCTTTTTGAGTTTGTATAATATCTAGTAGACGATATTTGTATTTAAACTCACGGTTTATGTATATTATACCACATTAGTTATATTAATAAGTTGTATTTAAATTACATACCATGTAAGTGGCGACTACAAGATGGGTGATGTATACCTAATTTTTGAAGCGTCTTTGGATCTCGTTGTGGAATATGATTATCTATCGGTCTTGATGTTGAAGGATTGGTCTCGATATCTTCTACTCCTTATTTGCATCCATTCGTTGATTGGATAAACCGATTTGATATGGATGCATGCTCATTTGGTATAATTATGTACCTATTGTGGTTGGACTGGAGCGTCTACTCTTGATTTTTTATGCTTATTACGATTGATTGACAGTATTAATTAATGATATGTATCCCAGATAACATCTTGACGCTATATTATGTGTGATATGTTTGCTTTTGTTTTCATCAAATCTTCCTATATCTATGATCTTAATTGTAATTAAAGAATAATAAAAGAAACTTATCTGATCTCTGATCTAATTAGCATGATTATTGATTATTGATATATTTTTTGAGTGTGATGAATGATCTGATGATAAATCCAGAATCTTTATCGGATTTCGAGTCTTCTATATTGATGACTTCTTGTCGACATCTCTGAAGAGCTGCGGTACGATAACGATGATTTACTGATAATGCGTGATAAATTATTATGAACTTAATATCTCTTATCTTGATACAATAATAGAACGCAAAATTGTGATCGTGATATAAATTCATCACTAGAAGTCTTGAGACAGATCGATATATCTCTATACTTCGATATAAGTTTTCATCTTATTACATCGTAAGATCGACTTCTGAAAATAAATATAGTCCTTGAGAATCATCTCTTTTTAGGACTTTACAAAGTTGATTATGAATAATGCGAACATATGATTGCATATTCATTCATATATATAAGTCGATAAATAATCATATCTTAAATCTGAACGAATATCAGTCACATTCCAAGGAAGATTACATAATTGACATTATAGGAATAGAATATAATTAAAAAGTAAGATAGAATAAGTGAAAATTTTTTTACGATACGATATAATACATAAAATGAATTGTGAGACCCAGTTTTATCGATAAAGATTTAAATTTTGTTGAAATAATTTTTAATATTATGGTGTGAATTTGAGATAATATTATAGTTGTGGGTAGTATTTATAAATTTTGCAAAGTATCTGAGTGGTTATATTATATTAGATTGGTGGGGAATATTAGGTTTAGCGAGGGAATATTAAATACAATGACTCAATCATTGGTGGACCCTAGCGAAATTATTGTCGGATTGAAAAAGCGACAAAAATATTTTATTGAAATAACGGCGGAAGTTTTCTGGTAGTTCTTTGTTGAACTACTTTCGGTAGTAAAAAATGCGATGTCGTGTGGTTTGCATAGTAGCACACGGTATTGATTATTGATCTTATGTGAGAAGTCACTCGGTTTTGATTCCATTATTGTCGATTAATAATATGAATTATTATAGCGATAATGGCGTTTTGTTTTATTATTATTATTAGCGTAATAAAAGCGAAACATCTTTATATAAAATAGAATACTTTATTAAAGTTATTACATAAATAGAATATATTATATTTTATTATGCATAGTGTTGCGTAGTGTTTTGCGTAGTGTTTTGCATAGTATTGCATAGTGTTTGCATAGTAAAATGTTTTTATATAAATAGAATATATTATATTTTATTTAAAAGATTTTTCTTTAAATATGGATAAATCAGTTAAAATGCGTCAATACGGATAGTTCATGGATTAATTCTTATGCATTCCATTTTCCTATAAATAGAAGCTCGTTCCTTCATTATTTTCTTACGAATTCATTGAAACTACAGAGAGAAATTATAGAGAGAAGCTATAGAGAAAATTATAGAAAGAAGAAGAGTATACTGTTTTCTTCTACTTCTATATATTAGGTTCTTTTACGGTAAGGGTGTTATTCTTTCTTCTTGAAGAGAACTTACATTATTCCATTCATTATTATTACATTGGAATAACTTTTGTAAAAAGTGGCGTACCTATACATAACTTTGTATCTGTGGCGTACCTATACTTGGTGAAATCCTTATGTTATTCCATTCTTATTATTACATTGGAATAACTTTTGTATCTGTGATTTACCTATACTTGGTGACATTCTTCTTATTATTACATTTGGAACATCACATGCATGTGTTTTTACAGGACACAGTTTAAATTTTATTATTATGTTGGAACATCACATGCATGTGTTTTTTACAGGACTGGTTAAAATCTTTATCGATACATTTGGAATATCTATACGTGTGTTTTACAGGATGCAGTTCCATCTTTATTATTACATTGGAACATCACAGTCGGTGTGAATTTCACGACTGGTTAAGTTATTATTATTACATTGGAATAACTTTTATCTCTCTGAATCTGCATGCGTGGTGATTTCTTTTGTTATTCCATTCTTTATTATACCCGGTTGGTTAAAACTTTGACTTATATACTCCATGAAATTAGTAGAATATCCTTGATATTTGCGTTTCATCGATATCTTTTCATGGAAATATTCTTGATCATTCTTGAATTTTACTCTCTGAAAGCGATGTCGTGTTGACAATTTGGGCGTTAATAATTCATGGATTAAATAATTCTTGAACTTGTTTTATTGAATTATTATGTCATTGTCATCATCCTCATGTTATATTATGTTATCTTTGGCTTACGTGCATAGATGAACTTAGTATGATTATGACCGAGGATCATTCGGTATAATCATGACTTGATATAAATGATGTGACAAAAGTCCTCGATGGCACATAATGCGATGATGGATAGTTTTTGGTATGATTATGACCGGGGGGTGATTCGGTATAGTCATGACCATTGATAATTTGATGAAAATCCTTGGCCAGTAGATGCGAGGGATGATTAGATGTGGTGGTTTATTTATTAAAATTTGAGTCTCGTGATAAAAATTGATGAAAACCTTTTAAAACCTAAAAGATAGTAGACTTTATTCTCTACTTTGACTCTTTTAATGGATTGCTTATTCAGCTGCGATTAAAAGCGGTTGTCTATTGTATTTTATCGGTTTAACAACTTTGTTGAAGGCTAATGATAATTTATTACGCATTATCTTAGTCGTAATATTTCTTCTTTGGGCTAGTTGAGCTCACCCTTTCTTTCCTTTGTTCTCTTGAGAAATGAGAACATAAATTGGAGACGAGTCGGGAGCGCAAGTAATGGTCGAGAGGATAGCATTAGTAGTCCTCACTATTACGTGAAATAGTGTGATAATAGTTGTAATGAGGACTCCTTTTGAGTTTGTATAATATCTAGTAGACAATATTTGTATTCAAACTCACATGATTTATGTAAATATTATTACCACAGCAGTTATATTAGTAAGTTGTATTTGAATTTATGTACCATGTAAGTGGCGACCCAAGATGGGTGGCGTATACCTAATTTTGGGGGCGTCACGGTTGGTATCGAGCTTAGGGATATGATCCACAGGCTAAGATGTGAGATAAGAACTAGGAGGGAGGCGGAAATTCCTTATTAGTATGACCTACCTAAGTTTATTTGGTATTTAATTGGTGGGTTGAGTATAGGGATAATATTTGATATATTAATTAACCCTTATGTTGTGGCGGTGTTTGGAAATGGCGGTGAAAATATTCACATGGAGTGAATGTGAGTAGTTGTGACACCTTTAATCACTTGTCGGGTTAATGCGATGTTTGAGGAACAAATTAGAGATATCCACGTAGTGAATGAAGAACTAATTGTTGCTTTTGAGATAATTGCGGATGTGGAGGTAGCATGAGAGTGAGGAAGAAGATTCAAGAAAGAAGGAAGGAACTGAGGAGAATTGGTTAGAAGAAATTTATGATCAAAACTTAGAATTACAAAATCGTGTTAAGTGAGCTAGAAGAAACGGGGTTGAAGAATGACAAGCGATTATGGAACAAAGGGATCTCGACAATTCAAAATTGGGTTGCAGAATATGTGATGCTCGAACAAAATCACGCTTTGGCGAGTGTAAGATATTAAAGTTGGAATCGAGAATTTAAAAATCAAAGATCAATTTGAAAGAAGAAACAAGCGAGCGAAGGAGAATAGGCGATGCATGGGTAAAAAAAGCACTTTTGATAGTGTAGAAAAAAGGCGTCCGATCGATAAAGCGAAAATAGATGAAATGGACTTTGCTTTTTGGATGGATTGGGAGAGAACCAACATCGATTTGAATTACCACAATGCATAGCGGTCGACCGAATTCGATATGGATCGAAGAATAATGATTCAAATCATGGATCGGAATGTGAAGAAGCACTTAAAGGGTGGAATGTTTTAAAAAGTCGACTTCGATAATTTAAGCGAGGCGTTTACGAAAAACGAGCGAAGTTATTACGGGTTAGTTAATTATAAATTAATCGAAGTCTATACTTTATTCAATACAAGTTCTACCCATTCTTTTATTTCTCTAGTTGTGCGTTCGGCGTTTAAATTTGACTCAGGAAGAAAATTAGACTTTGATTTATCTATTGAAACTTCGTTGGGAGAAACCTTCGTTACCTCCTTTGTTTATTAATCTTGTTGTTTCAAATAAACACTTTCACGTTACTGTCGATCTTATCTCTTTGAAAATACTTGCCTTTGAGGTAATTTTTTGAAATCGATTGATTAACTACTCATTATTCTTTTTGTAAGGTTGTTAGCTTTCATATTCTAACCCAACTTTGTTATCTGAATTCAAAGTAACCAAATCCTAAAGTTAATCATTTGTTATATCAAGCCATAAGTAAAAGAGCCCGATCCTTTAGATTGTTGACTTCCTTGTGTGGAATGCAAAAAGCGGACTTTTACGTAAGCGACGTAAATGAATGAAGATGGCAAGTTTATAGGTATCATTGTGAGGTCTTATCTAGGTTAAGGGATAGAAGTCACGAGTTGGTATCAATGTGACGTCTTATCAAGTCTTGGATGAAAGTCACGATTTTGAATGATATTTCTATCATTAATAAATTTCTTGGCGTATTCTTGAAGACTTCTAGCCTACTTAGGCGTGAAATCGAATTTTGTATTGACCCCGATCTGAAAACCCATTTCTTAAACCCTCGAATATTTCTTCACTAAAATGAGCAGTTTACGTGGTTTATGATGAAAGTCATAATAAAAGCATTGGACTAATGAAAATCATGGGTATATGAAGTATTAGTAAGTTTTATGATGAGTTATGTTGGTTAGTATGTGAAAACATGAAAGTTTCTTAGAAATCACAAAGAGTTGAAAATCAGATTTTGGTGAAAAACGTAACATGAAATTCAATTGACCATATCTCCTATTATATTTTGAATTTTTGAATGTGGTCAAGTCCTAGAGTTAGATCTATGAGTTACCTAACTAATCCAAGTGGAATTACTGGAAAAGGTGTTGTAGATTTTTGTGTGGACTGATTTTAGCAAAGGAGTGCAAAGCTGAAAATTTCAAAAAGCTTCTGCCATGATTTTAGAGGGGCTGTTTTGGCCACTTAAATTATGAGAAAAATTCTGGCCTTTTGGGACATGAAAGTATATGGTATAAAGTACCTCCTGTCCAAAAATGAGCTCATTACGACTTAAAATGAGCAAGTTATGACTATTTCAATATTTAGGTTTTTAAATGAAAAATGCTATAACTTAGGAGTTCTATAACTCAGATGACCATGAAATTTAAACTGGAAGCTCACGTTAACATGTGTAAGGTCCTGCCAAGATTTGGGAATTTTGGAGTTAAACTTGAGGTAGCTAATTTCTTAAGGAATTAATTAGAAATTGATTTTTGAAAAATAGTAAATGAATTTTAAAAATTCCGAGAAAAATATATTTTCATTATGGGACTATATTATGCTAAATCCCAGAAAAGAAATATTTTTGGGACTGATTTGGTATTTTTCATGAAAATAGTTTAATTCTGAACATATGAGTTAAATATGTTATGTGAAATAACAAAGTTGAAAATAGGATTTTATGGCTAGAGAATCTATATAGAGTATATGCATATTTTTTGAGAGGATTTGATAATTGGTGATGATATCTTATGAGTATGGCATTTTGAATGATTAAATGCATTATATGGTAAAAGCGTAAACAATTAAGATAAATTGTTTATAAATTTAAGAAGTGATTAAAATATTGTTATAATATTAATGATATTAGATTATGAGATTATTAAGTGATTGATAACATGGGGATATTCTTGAATCTGGATAAATTATATTATAAATGTTTAATATTTATCCTTTATCTCATTTGATTGATTCTTTATATCATTATCCTCATGCTTATATTATGTTGAAAAGTAAATACATGGCTGTGGTGCGTAGATGGACTTGGTATGATTATGACCGAGGATTGTTAGGTATAATCATAGCAAGTAATTGAAAACACAATTATCTTTGGCGTAGTGCATGGATAATTTGTGGTCGTGATATTAATGAATACACAATTATCTTTGGTAGTAGTGCGTGGATAATTTAATGTGCATTGATACTTAATGAATACACAATTATCTTTGGTAGTAGTGCATGGATAATTTGTGGTGCATAATCTTAATGAATACACAATTATCTTTGGTAGTAGTGCATGGATAATTTGTGGTGCGTGATCTTAATGAATACCTGATTATCTTTGGTAGTAGTGCATGGATAATTTATGGTACGTGGATAATTTGTGGTTATCTTTGGTAGTGCTGGATAATTTGAATACGTAATCTTAATGAATACACATTATCTTTGGTAGTAGTGCATGGATAATTTGTGGTGCGTGATAAATGAATACACAATTATCTTTGGTAGTAGTGATAATTTGTGGTGCTAATAATGAATACAATTATCTTTGGTAGTAGTGCATGGATAATTTGTGTGGTGCGTAATTGAATATACGATTATCTTTGGTAGTAGTGCATGGATAATTTGTGGTACATTGTGATCTAATGAATACCACGATTATCTTTGGTAGTAGTGATGGATAATTTGTGGTCGTGATCTTAATGAATACACGATTATCTTTGGTAGTAGTGCATGGATAATTATTGGTGCGTGATCTTAATGAATATCCTTGGCACGTAGTGCGGGATGATTCGATGATATGGATTAATTATTGAAATGAGTCTCGTGATGAAATATTAATTCATGGATGTGGTAAAAAGTCGTCTTTGGTAGTAGTGCATTGATAGACTTGGTATGATTATGACCACGGTTATTCGGTATAATCATGTAGTAATTGAAAACACGAATATCCTTGGCGATGAGTGCATGGATAATTCATGGTTGTGATACTATTAGTGAGTCTCGGCATTATTGGTTTCTGATTTGTATATCTTTGGCTTTGTAGTGCAAAGATGAATTGTTAATGAATATCTTTGGCGGATTGCAAAATGAATTTAATATTTTTAACGATAAAAGGTATTCAAGGTATCCTCATCTCTTTATCATACCTCTTTATCATAGTCGTACCCTAATTTGAGGAAAATTCCATAAGGAGGGAGATTGTGAGACCCAGTTTTATCGATAAAGATTTAAATTTTGTTGAAATAATTTTTAATATTATGGTGTGAATTTGAGATAATATTATAGTTGTGGGTAGTATTTATAAATTTTGCAAAGTATCAGTGGTTATATTATATTCGATTGGTGGGGAATATTAGGTTTAGCGAGGGATATTAAATCAATGGCTCAATCATTGGTGGACCCTAGCGAAATTATTGTCGGATTGAAAAAAGCGACAAAAATATTTTATTGAAATAACGGCGGAAGTTTTCTGGTTGATCTTGTTGAACTACTTTCGGTAGTAAAAGTGCGATGTCGTGTGGTTGCATAGTAGCACCTGCGGTATTGATTATTGATGCTTATGTGAGAAGTCACTCGGTTTGATTCCATTATTGTCGATTAATAATATGAATTATTATAGCGATAATGACGTTTTGTTTATTATTATTATTAGCGTAATAAAAGCGAAACATCTTTATATAAAATAGAATACTTTATTAAAGTTATTACATAAATAGAATATATTATATTTTATTATGCATAGTGTTGCGTAGTGTTTTGCATAGTGTTTTGCATAGTATTGCATAGTGTTTGCATAGTAAAATGTTTTTATATAAATAGAATATATTATATTTTATTTAAAAGATTTTTCTTTAAATATGGATAGTCAGTTAAAGTAAATCAATACAGGATAGTTCATGGATTAATTCTTATGCATTCCATTTTCTATAAATAGAAGCTCGTTCCTTCATTATTTTCTTACGAATTCATTGAAACTACAGAGAGAAAATTATAGAGAGAAGCTATAGAGAAAATTATAGAAAGAAGAAGAGTATTACTTTGACTTCACTTCTTTTATATTAGGTTTCTTTTTACGGTGAGGGGTGTTATTCTTTCTTCTTGAAGAGAACTTACATTATTCCATTCATTATTATTACATTGGAATAACTTTTGTAAAAAAAGTGGCATACCTATACATAACTTTGTGTCTGGCGGCATACCTATACTTGGTGAAATCCTTATGTTATTCCATTGCTTATTATTACATTGGAATAACTTTGTATCTGTGATTTACCTATACTTGGTGACATTCTTCTATTATTACATTGGAACATCACATGCATGTGTTTTACAGGACTGGTTAAAATTTTATTATTATTGTTGGAACATCACATGCATGTGTTTTACAGGACTGGTTAAAATCTTTATCGATACATTGGAATATCTATCATGTGTTTTTTACAGGATGCAGTTTCCATCTTTATTATTACATTGGAACATCACATCGGTTGTGAATTTCACACACTGGTTCCGATTATTATTATTACTGTTGGAATAACTTTTATCTGTCTGAATCTGCGCGTGCGTGGTGATTTCTTTTGTTATTCCATTCTTTATTATACCGGTTGGTTAAAACTTTGACTTCTATACTCCATGAAATTAGTAGAATATCCTTGATATTTGCGTTTCATCGATATCTTTTCATGGAAATATTCTTACGATCATTCTTGAATTTTACTCTCTGAAAGCGATGTCATGTTGACAATTTGGGCGTTAATAATTCATGGATTAAATAATTCTTGAACTTGTTTTATTGAATTATTATGTCATTGTCATCATCCTCATGTTATATTATGTTATCTTTGGCTTACGTGCGTAGATGAACTTAGTATGATTATGACCGAGGATCATTCGGTATAATCATGACTTGATATAAATGATGTGACAAAAGTCCTCGATGGCACATGTAATGCGATGATGGATAGTTTTTGGTATGATTATGACCGGGGTGATTCGGTATAGTCATGACCATTGATAATTTGATGAAAATCCTTGGCCAGTGATGCGAGGGATGATTAGATGTGGTGGTTTATTTATTAAAATTTGAGTCTCGTGATAAAAATTGATGAAAACCTTTTAAAACCTAAAAGATAGTAGACTTTATTCTCTACTTGACTCTTTTAATGGATTGCTTATTCATTGCGATTTAAGCGGTTTATCTATTGTATTTTATCGGTTTAACAACTTTGTTGAAGGCTAATGATAATTTATTACGCATTATCTTAGTCGTAATATTTCTTCTTGGGCTAGTTGAGCTCACCCTTTCTTTCCTTTATTCTCTTGAGGAATGAGAACATAAATTTGGGACGAGTCGGGGAGCGAAGTAATGGTCGAGAGGATAGCATTAGTAGTCCTCACTATATACGTGAAATAGTGTGATAATAGTTATAATGAGGACTCCTTTTGAGTTTGTATAATATCTAGTAGACAATATTTGTATTCAAACTCACGGTTTATGTCGTATTATACCACAGCATATTATATTAAAGTTGTATTTGAATTTATGTACCATGTAAGTGGCGACCCAAGATGGGTGGCGTATACCTAATTTTGCACAGACGAATGTGTTATTCCAACGAAATAATAAAGAATGGAATAACGTAAGAATTCACCATGCATGCGATAGGCCGCACATACAAAGTTATTCCCAATGAGAATAATAAAGAATGGAATCGGTCAATTACGTAATCCGCATGCATGATAGATATTCCAACGTAATAATAAAGAATGGAACCAGTCATTCACGTAATCCGGTAATGCGCAGCGTGGATATTCAATGAGAATAATAAAGAATGGAATAACAACGAAATTCACGGTGCATGCGATGGAATCAGAGACAAGTTATTCCAATGAATAATAAAGAATGGAATAACGTAAGAATTTCACCATATATGCGGTTCTTCAAGATGTAGAGTTATTCAACATAATAATAAAGAATGGAATAACGAAGAATTTCACCATGTATGCGGTATTTTAATAAAGATAAAATAACGAAGAATTTCACCATTATTCCAACATAATAATAAAGAATGGAATAACGGAAGAATTTCACCATGTATCACGGTGATCCACGTATCTGAGTTATTCCAACGAATAATAAGGAATGGAATAACAATAGTTCTCTTACATGAATCTGAAAGAAATAATACCCACACCTCAAAAGAAGATCTGGATCTTTGGAATAGTGAGGTAGCGAGACTTCTCTTCTTCTTCTCTATAATTTCTCTCTATAATAATTGCTCTATAACTTTAGTGAATTGGTGAAAAATAATGAAGGAATGAGCTTCTATTTATAGGAAAATATAGTTTCAATAATTGCACATTTTGGGGCTCAAAATATTACAGTATAATACCTTCCTGTTTTCTTTTATTTTTAATTTAGTCCTGCAAGTATTATCAAACTTGCACCACCTTCCCTAATAGTAAATCATGTGAATCAATAGTAAATCATGTGACTCAATAGTTTTAATCATGTGAAAATACGAATTACAGTATAGTACCTTCAACTATACCTCCAATTTTAACTTAGTCATGCAAGTATTATCAATCTTACACCACCTCCCCTAATAGTACAAGAATGTGAATCAATAGTACACACATGTGAATAAATAGTTATAATCAGGTGAATTAATAGCAATTAATTGCACATTTATTTGGTTAATTACTTGATTGGGCAATATAACCTCGAGACATCAATTATTATCAAAATAAATGTCGATTTTCACTAACACTAATAATTTCAACATAATGGAACTATCCAATTCATCTTTAATCAACACGAACTTATTCATCATTAATATTATAACTCACAATATTTAACAATCGAATTCGTTCACGGAAAGAGGGGCTTTTCGATAAGGATTTCTCCTTATTGCCGCAATGATTAGGTGACCAAACCTCTCCTTGATAGAACTTCTGAACATTGTCGATATTGCAAATAATAATATGAATAACTTTGCCGAGTCTCAATTATTGATTTAATAATATAACATATTATGCGGATGATCTTTGTGACAATAATTGACTCGATAATATGAGAGATATGATCTTTGCAATTCTTGTAGCAATAATTGAGTATAAGCGGTGACTTCTCACATAAGCATCAATAATCAATGCCGTGTGCTACTATGCAACCACGCGTATTACTCTTTGTACTTTTACTACCGGATAGTTTAACAATTTTAACGGTAACACTCGCCGTTATTTTTAATAAAAGATAATTCTGTCGTTTTTTAACTACGACAATACTTTCGTTGTGGGATCCACCAATAATTGTGCAGTCGTACGGATATTCTCCGACAAAAAGAATATTCCCCGACCAAACGAATATTTTATAACAACTTGCTTACTTTGCAAAAATTTTCACATATCAACCTTAACTTTAACCTTTTATCAATTTAACCATTTACTAAAATAGAAAAATTGAATAATTTTATTTCATAAAATTTAGGATCCCACACATTTAATTCATGCATATATACTAAATATAGGCATATGCTGGCAATCCTTTAAAAATCGTGTGAGTCACTTATTTTAGGACAAAACCATATGCTAGCATCTCTTTTAAATCAAAGCACATGTTGGTCAAAATGCATAATAAATACTAAGTTGATGATGTGTAGCTTGGGCGGAAGTTTTTTTTTTATTGCAATCCGCGTGCTCCACTTTTCCATCCAAACCATTCATTTTCAAAAAAAAATAATCTCAACCATTAATTTCAAATCAGTTTTCAAAAATTACCTTTTTACCCCTAACTTCAAAAATCTATAAATAGGAGGCTTTTCTTCATTTCTAATTTGCCAATTCACTTGAAAAGAAAAGCTTATTTCTCTCCCACATACTCTCTCTCTCTCTCTAAAAAAGGTTTCCTATCTCTTCCTACAAAAGTTCTGATCATTTGAGAAGAGGAAATTAGTCTAAGCATATTGAGATAATTTATTTGATTTATTTATTTGAATTATCTCTTCCTTATTTATATTTATAGAAATACGAATATAAATTATTATACACAATTCTATATATCTATATTTCATCTATTTATCAAATAAAAGGACACTTGGGCCCCGCAAGGCTACGGAGATACATCTCTACGGAGAGAAATTTGAACCGTACGATTCCTTATAGTCTTCAGTAACCTTTTATTGATATTATTTATATAAATATCGTAAAATAGATACAACACTTGATAGCTCAAAACAACATTGAGATACTGCTCCAAAAAGAGTAGTCATCCAAACCGGATTTGAAAATCGTAGTGATCTATTGAAAATATTTATATAATTATCAATTGTGAAAATTATAAATTTTGTCATACTTAGACACCGCAAGGCTACGAAGATAAACCTCTACGGAGAGGAATCCGACCGTACGATTCCTTATAGTACTAAGTGACATTATTTATAAAAGTTCACATAATAGATAAAATATTTTTATATATTGTTTGAGTTAAACAATAATATTTGTTATATCAAGTATTGCTTAACTTATTTATTTATTATACTTGATATCTGTCATCACAAGTATTTGTTCATATATTTATTTATTCATAAAATACTTGTTGCATAGTATAAAAGTTATTTAAACTTTTATTTCACAAACTTAAGTGAATATATCTCGCTTAATTAGAAACATATTTGATTCAAAGCTTAAAATAATTTATTTGCTTACTCGTAAGCATTTTCACTCTAAAAAGTTGTTTAAACTAAAAGTGACTTTTCTTTACTCCATAAAGAATAAATAATTCTTTATAATTTGTATTAAATTATATATCTGCTAAATGTAAGCATTTTTAAGTAAAAGCTAAAATTGATCTATTTTCTTATTCAAGAATCACTTTTCACACAAAAATATAAAAGTTATTTAAACTTTTATAACAATGCATAATTTACATATTTGCTTACACAGAAGCATTATTTGATCTAAGCACAAATTACTATCTGCTTACAAAGAAGCATAATTTCTCAAGTATAAAAGTCTTTGAACTTTTATAAATATATTTGCTCTTTAATTGATATCTGCTTATTTGAGAAGCATCAATCTATACTAAATTATATTTGCTTATTTGAGAAGCATCCATCTGTATTAAATTCTTATTTGCTTATTTGAGAAGCATCAATCTGTACTAAATTCTTATCTGCTTATTTGAGAAGTAAATTATTGTAAAATCATTTGTTAAAAGAGAAAAGGTCAGAGTTAGTTTATTTTATGTACCTGTGAGAAAGACGAGTAATTCTTCGACCAAGACCTGAGTCTTAGAGAGGTCAGCGGAAAAGTTGGGTCTCTAGTGTACTTATGAGGTGAGGAAGAGACTTTTGTTTCAAGAACAGATTATAGAATAGAATTGAACTCAAAAGAAGTACAACTAAGCTTGAAGAGGGAGAGGGTAGCTTGCTATCCAAGATAGATTAGTTGAGAACAGTTGGAAGTTTGTCTATAAAACTTTGTAAAGGCTTCTCTGCCTGTTGAATGAGTATTTATTACTGATAATAATAGGATCTCAAGTCCCGGAGAGGAGCTTGAGACTGGACGTAGCAACATACTCGGGATGTATATTGTGAACCAGACAAATCTCTGTGCATTGTGTGATTGAATTTTACGGTCTTGCATATTAATTTCTAACACTGCAAATTAATTATTCAAAAATTCAAAAAGGCCTTAGATAATTTTTAATCTGTAATAATCTATTCAACCCCCCCCCCTTCTAGATTATTAGACTTTCAATTGGTATCAAAGCGGTGCTCTTTAACTTGTTTGTTAAGAAAATACAGGCATACCTAAGAGTAGATTCATCTATGGCCTACAATGCTACTAGTGACGAAGAAGGATTATCAATGACCAGACCTCCACTATTTGACGGTACAAACTTTGCCACCGGGAAAAGCAGATTCAAAATCTATGCCAAATCACAAGGAATCAAAGTTTGGCTTGCAATAGAACGAGGTGTAAAAGTTCCGACAAAAATCGTGGGAGAAAAGATCGTTGAGAAAGATGTTGATGAATTCACAGCTGTTGATGAAAAGGCTATGAACATTGCATCCCTAGCTGAACAAGTGATGACTAGTGCTCTCATTGAAAAAAAATACATATGAGACCCTGAATTTTATGAAATGAAAGTATTCAATTTTCTTATAATTATTCTATTTAGTAAATGGTTAAATTGATAAAAGGTTAAAGTTAAGGGTGATATGTGAAACTTTTTTCAAAGTAAGCAAGTTGTCATAAAATAATCGGTGATAAAAGTACAGTAATACACGTGGTTACATAGTAGCACACGGTATTGATTATTGATGCTTACGTGAGAAGTCACTCAGTTTTATTCAATTATTGTCATAATATTTTATATTATTAAATCAATAATTGAGATGGCAGAGTTATTCATATTATTATTTGCAATATTGACGATGTCTAGAAGTTCTGTCAAGGAGAGGTTAGGTAATCTAATTGCGCGCCAATAGGGAGAAATCCTTATCGAAAAGTCCTCTCTTTCCTGAGAACGATATGGTTGTTAATATTATGAGTTATAATATTAATGATGAATGTTATTAAAATTTTGAATTTGAGTTTAGAGTTAAATTTGGAGACGCGGACGTGATATTTGAGTCCGAAATGATGAAATTATTAAGAATAGACTATAAACATAAAATTTATCGGGGTTGAGTTTTTTGTTAAAAAGTCAACAGTTGACTTTTTTGGAAAAAGTCAAACTTTGAAATTTCAAAAATGAAGTTATTGATAAAAATATTTTCATTGTGTTGGGATTGTTAGTGTTAGTGGAAATCGACAGTTATTTCGATAATAATTGATGTTTGGATGTTATATTGACCAATCGGATAATTAATCGGATAAATGAGCAATTAATTGCTATTAATTCACATACTTATAACTATTTGTTCACATGTGTGTACTATTGATTCACATGCATGTACTATTAGGGGAGGTGGTGCAAGATTGATAATACTTGCATGACTAAATTAAAAATGGAGGTATAGATGAAGGTATTATACTGTAATTATTTTTTTCACATGTATAGAACTATTGAGTCACATGATTGTAATATTGATTCACATGATATACTATTAGGGGAGGTGGTGCAAGTTTGATAATATTTGTAGGACTAAATTAAAAATGAAGGAAAAGATGAAGGTATTATACTGTAATATTTTGAGCCCCAAAACGTGCAATTATCGAAACTATATTTTTCTATAAATAGAAGCTCATTCTTCCTTCATTCTCACCAATTCACTAAGACTCACAAGAGCAATTATTGAGAGAGAAGCTATATAGAGAGAAGTTATAGAGAGATAGAAGAAGAGTAGTCTGCTACTTCACTACTCCAGTATCCAGTCTTCTTCTGAGGTAAGGGGTACTATTTATTTCATATTCTGAAGAGATATTATTTTTCATATTCGTATGAATATTATTTTCGTTCGATATTCATAAAGAATATTATTTTCTTTCAATATTCGTAGGAATATTATCTTCGTTAAATATCCGTTGGAATATTATTTTCATTCAACAGTTGTAAGGGATATTATTTTATTCAGTATTCATAGGAATAATATTTTCTTCCATACTCTGTAGTATGTGAGTAATATTATTTTGTCTCGTATTCCTGATTATACACTCATTTTGTTGAAGTATTACTTCTATATTCATGAAATTAGTAGAATATCCTTTATATTTGCGCTTCATCCAGTATCTTTTCATGAAAATATTATTCTGAGCTGTCTTGATAATTATTAATCTTTTCATGCCAAAATACTATTCATGAGTTAATATTTACGGGTTACTATTCACTCGATTATTATTCACTCGGGTATTCGGGGCACTTTTCATGCCGGAGTACTATTCACGGGTTACTATTCATCTAATTACTATTCACCCAAATATTATTCACTCGGGTATTTGGGGTACTTTTCATGCCGGGGTACTATTCAGGAGGTACTATTCCCGAAGTACTATTCACAGGGTACTATTCACGGGGTACTATTCACCCAAAAAATATATTCTTTTTTGTCCAAATTATTTTTGATACATGAATTTTACTCCAGAAAGCAGTATCATGTTGACAATTTGGATATTTTTAAACTCTGGATAAATTTAAAGTCTTTAATATTTATCCTAAATTTCGTTTGATTAATGTTTATATCATTATCATCATCCTCATACTTATATTGTGATGAAAGCCATCTTTGGCTTACGTGCATAGATGGACTATTGATTGGTATGATTATAACCAGGGATCATTCGATATAATCATGACCCGTAATGTTATAAATGATGTGGTAAAAGTCTTCATTGGCCCGTAGTGCATTGATGGACGATTATTGGTATGATTATGACTAAAGAATATTCGGTATAATCATGACCATTGATGATTACATGAATATCCTTAGCCCATAGTGCAGGGATGATTCGATGATGTGGGTTATTTATTAAGCTGAGTCTTAGCGATAAATTTGATGAAAAACTTTTTAAATCATAGAAGATAGTAGATATCATGCTCTACTTGACTCTTCTAATGGATTGCTTATTCTGCTGTAGTTGTTGATCTAAAACTTGTTGTCTATTGTATTCTATCAGTTGTTATACTGTTGAAGGCTAAGGATAATTTATTCTGCATTATCTTAGTCATAATATTTCTTACTGGGCTAGTTGAGCTCACCCTTTTCTTTCATTGTTCTCTTTAGAAAATGAGAACGTAGCTGAGACTAGTCGGGGAACGGAGTGACAGTCCAGATGTTTGCATTAATAGTCCTCACTATTCTATAAAATAGTGTGATAGTAATTGTAATGAGGACTCCATTGAGAGTGGATATTGTCTAGAAGGCAATATTTATGTACAAACTCTCAACTACACTGTTGTCGTATTGTATAATTAAGTTTGTATTTAATTTATGTACCATGTATCTGGCGACTCAAAATGGGTGATGTATACCTGTTTTGGGGGCGTCACAATACAAAAGAGTTAGCAATTGCAAGAATAGAAAAGAAATTTGGAAAAAGTTGATTCTAACCTATGAAGGAACCAGTCATATCAAAGAAACCAGAAAAGATGCTCTAATCTAGGAGTATGAAAGTGTCAAGCTGGAACAAGGTGAAAAGATCATTGATATGAAAACACGTTTTTCCAGAATCATTGATGAACTGGAACATCTGGGGAAGGCATATACAACTAATGAGAAAAATAGAAGAATTCTCAAAGCCCTTCCATCCATCTGGAATATGAAGATTATTGTTATTAAGGAAAGGCAAGACCTAACTACTTATCCTCTTGATAGCCTTATTGGAAATCTGTGTGCCCACGAAGTCGATATGTTAGTCGAAAAAGCAGAATCAGATACAAATATTAAAAAGAAAGGAATTGATTTCAAAGATTTACTTATAAATCAAGAAGAAGTTGCTGAACAAACAGAGGAAATTGCAAATCTGTGCTTAATGGCAAACAATGAGTCATCACAAAGATCTGAGGTATATTTTGAACATCAATTATCTAGCACTTCATTTGTCATGCATACCTTAGATAATATAAATGAAAAACACCATAAACTACAAGAAGCATATAATGGTTTATATAATGATAATAAAATTATTAAAGAAGATTTTATTGAATTAAAAATTTTATTAGAAAAATTAATTAAAATTAACAAAATTCGGAAATGGAAAATAAAAACTTGATTATAACTAATGAAAGTTTAAATGAAGTAAAATTGGAAAATGATTCCTTAAAAGAAGAATTAGAACAATTTAAAAGAATTAAATAAAAATCTTGAAATAGAAAATTCAACACTTCTGTAATTAATGAAAATACTCAAATAAAAAATCAAGTGTTAAGTGAAGATATTAAAAATCTCAATTTTGAAAATGCATCTCTAAAGATAAAATTAGAAAAATAAAATGAAGATTCTTCTTTAATAGATCAAATTAATATTTTAACTAAAGAACGTGATGATTTAAATTTTATAGTTCTTAAGTTCACAAAAGGAAAAGAAAACCTTGATGTCATGCTTAATCAACAAAGATGTGGATTTAACAAAGAAGGATTAGGATATATTGGAGAATTTAGTAAAAATAAAGGACTTTATCATGTTAAAAGTAAAGAAAAAGAAAATTATACTTCTCCATTTATTAAATGTTCTTTCTGTAACAGAAATTGTCATTCTTTTCACATGTGTAATGCTCGAAATGAAAATTATAAAGGAAAAATG
Source organism: Panax quinquefolius (assembly GCA_020205615.1). Classification (NCBI taxonomy): domain Eukaryota; kingdom Viridiplantae; phylum Streptophyta; class Magnoliopsida; order Apiales; family Araliaceae; genus Panax; species Panax quinquefolius. The sequence continues at coordinate 137,029,214 of CM035153.1, read as the reverse complement.
ATTTGGGTGCCTAAAGGAACATACATTGCACCAATTATTAATACAAGGAAAGAGTTTTATAATAAAAGTCAAAAATCTCATAGAAATTTTCATCAATGTTTTTCAGGATATAATAATAAAGTAAATCATGCATCTTATAGACCTGCTACTCATAAAATGCTCTTGCCTACTAAGATTGATTATCATGTACCCATTTTTGTAAAGAAAAACACAAATGTTCCTTATAGAAAATGGACAACTCACCCAAAGGACCCTTCTTATTAAAGGGTATCAATTCTTGAAATTGATAAATATTGCAGGTATGTCTTGAAGCTGACTCTATTAAAAAATAACTGACGACATCATTGTTGGGTCTATTGATATTACTTTGTGAAATAATTTTTTTGAAAGCATGAGTAAAGATTTTGAAATAAGCATGAAGGGAGAATTAAAACATCTTCTTAGGAGAGCAAATGAAATCAGGTGAAAAAGATTCTGACCATTCAGGTCATCATAATTATTCAAGTACAAGTGACACATGTCAAATTTCTTATAATTATTTATGTATTTATATATATATATATATATATGTCTATATAAATATTTTTTAAATATATATATATATCCATATAAATATTTTTTAAATATATATATATATATAGAAATATTTTTTGTAAGAATATATTTATTACTTAAATTTATTCTCTTTAAAAAACATATATATATATATTATAGATTTAATGTGGAATATTTTTTATTTCTATACATCTAACGGTAAATAATCTTCATTATTGTATAGTAATTTTGGTCAATTATAGGCAACCACACAAATTCAAATCTTGCAGGAGGCAACTAATTTTTTTATAAAAAAAAGAATTTTTTTTTGCTAATCTCTTCTTCTGCAGGTTCTGAAAAGTAATTTATACTATTCTTTCCCCCCATTTTTTATGATGACAAAGGGGGAGAAGAAAAATATTATTGGGGAGAAGAAAAATAACTATTTTATATTGTTGCATGTTAGTTTTTCAAAAATTAAATTTTTTTTGATGATTGCATAAATTGAGGGGGAGCTTTTATAGAAAATATTTTTAGTTGATTGTCATCATCAAAAAGGGGAAGATTGTTGGGTCTCCAACTTTTAGTTTTATTTTGATGATAACAATAATTAATAAATAAATTAATTAAAAGGGTAGAATCCTCTCCATAGGATTTATATTATAATTGTTTTAATTATCTTATTTATTTTGACCAAAAATATTTTCTAAATCTCATTTAATTAATTTTCTTGATCTTTGATAATTTAATATAATGTGTTAAAACATCATGGTTGCATGTATAGATGGCTATAAGTATGCATGTAGCATAAAAGCATTAAATGATTTAAAAGGCTTGAAAGCCTTGACCGAAAAAAAAACACATGCTGAAAGTTACAAGTTTGATGAATTGGTGACAATTTTTTTGGGACAAAAGCCTTATCAATTCATGTATGTGCGGAGATATAATTATGTGAGAATTCATTACATGAACAAGCTTTGACTGAATGGAAGTTGAAAATGGGCATTAAACGAATTACTCCCTTCATTCTTTAATATAGGTCATTTTAGAGAAATATTTTTGTTCTTAAATATAAGTCATTTGACAATTTCAAGTAAACATTAATTGCTTAGTTTCCAATATTATCCCAAGTAATAAATATAACTTTTGTTCTCTCACTATTTTTTGCCCAATAAATAACACTCTTTTTCTAATACAAGGGCAATATAGACAATTGATAGTATATTTAATGTTTTACAATCATTTCCTTAATACTTGTGCACAACTCTAAAACGACTTATATTAAAGAACGGAGGGAGTATTGCTTATTGATCAAAATAGAATGCATATGCTAGAGATTTTGATTAAATTATTTTTTATATATGGGCAATTTTTATTTATTTTCAAATTAATTTTTTTTATATAAATTTTATATATTTATATATATAATATGTGTGTGTGCTCATTAAATACTTACGTGCTCATTAAATACATGTGCATAATATATATATATATATATATATATATATATAATAATTAATGCATGATTCATTACTAACAAATAAGCTTAGGTAGGACACACTAGCGAAGGATTTACTCGCTCTCCCTCCTAGTTCTATTCCCCGATCTCCGCCAGAGATCATATCCCTAAGCTACGATTAACCGCTGGCGCCCCCAAAATAGGTATACACAACACCCATTCCGAGTAAGCCAAATACATGAATACAAGAAGCAAACTACAACTTCAATAATACAAATGTCGTGTGAAATACGACAATATATACTTATGAGTTTAAATATAATATTGTCTTCTGGACAATATCCACACGCAAATAAATTCCCATCATAATTATTGATACATTATTTTACAAAATGGTGAGGACTACTAAACAACTCTCTCTAGAACATTCATTCCATACCCACAAGTAGTACTCGCTTACATTCTCGCCTCCTCGAGAAGAAAAATGGAACAACAAGGAAAAGGGTGAGCTCAACTAGCTCGAAGAAGAATATTATGACTAAGATAATATACAACAAATTATCGTTAGTCTTCAACAGGAAAAATCTAATAGAATACAATAGACAACAAATTTTAAATCAATGTTCATGATGGAAATAATTATTCATTAGAAGAGTTAAGTAGAAATGCAAACTACTATCTTACATGTATGAATTTAAAAGTTCATCGTCTATCATTTATCCTGTAACATCAATCCATAAACATCTCGGAATCAAATATTCATCTTTGCCTTCTGGCAAAGATATTCATCAATCGGTCATATTCATCTCAACACTGTTCATCTTTTGCACTAAAGGCCAAAGATATTCATCGATCGGTCATGTTCATTTAAACACTGTTCATCTTTTGCTCTGAAAAAAAGATATTCTTGAAAATCATTCATCTTTGCTACATGCCAAAGATATTCAATAATATCATCATTTAAGGCGAGGATGATGAAAAATATTTTTAAAAGAACGAATCCAAAGAAACAAAATGACAAGGATTAAGGATTAAGGATTAAGTACTTTGTTTTATCCATGTCCAACAATACCTCAAAAATAATCATAGTGGTGTAAAATTCAAGAATAATCAAAACATGGATACAATCAAAGCTAGTATCCGAATAGATATTTTGACGGAAAGAAGAAATTTTATTTTTTGATGAATAGTGCCATATCGTGAATAGTCTGTCATTATACGTGAATAGTCTTAGTATACTTGAATAGTCTTGAGTATCGTGAATAGTAACTCAAGACACCAAAAGATAGAAATTCCACAAAAAACATCTTCACGCTTCATGAATAGTACTAAATGAATAGTAACTCGTGAATAGTAACTTTCGTGAATAGTAACTCATAAATAGTAACCCCGACATGAAAAAGTTCCAAATTTGATAAAAACTTCAGATCAACATTTCAAAGATAATGATATTGAAGAAATAATATCATTCTGAAAAAATAATATCCACTTACCTCAAAGAATCGGACACCTCTTAAAATTCATAACAAATCATTCGTGCATTTTAACGGTTCAAAATTTGTGGACATATACTCAACTTATGTATGTATAACATACCCAAAAATTACCACAATCCAACGGTTTGGATTAAAAATTATAACCCATGATATATCTGAAACCCACGATTTAATTTTTAATACCTCCAATCGATAAAATCTTGATAAAACACCTCAACATTAATTCCTTCATTTATAACCACATAAATAAATCCATCATTTATATCCACATAAAATAAATATTTCTTTATCATATGAATCAATAATTAATTATTCACAAATAATATTCTGAGAAATCACAATTATGAGAACGGTAGTTCCCGAGGAAGAGGGGCTTTCAGATAAGGATTTCTCCTTCTTGGCGCAATTAGATGACCAAACCTCTCCTTGTGAAACTTTCTAGACATTGCCAATAATGCTATCTAATAATATTATTCAAATAATATGAATTATTGATCGATAATGGAGATAATAATGCGTTGACAATTATTGAACAACAATAATATAAAATATCAACGCAGCAATTATTGAATCAATAAAATAAAATATTGAGCGATAACTCACGTGAAAATTATTGAGTAGTGCCTTCTTACGTAAGGATCAATAATTCAACAATCTTGTGCAATACTGGTATCTCTCTTGTCTGACCACAGCGTATTATTCAGTATTTTAACCACGGGTATTCAATGATCTTAATTGGTAACAACTACGCCAATTATTTTAACCAACTTATATTTATCGTTTTCTTCATCCAATCGCTTTTCGGTTATGGGGCCCACACATGGTCGCTTGTGAGTAATCGAATATTCCCATATTCCCAAACAAAATGAATATTTTATAACCACTTGCTTATTTTGAAATATTTGCGTATTTAACCCTTAACTATCCACATTAATCAAATCAACCCTTACTTATTTCAAAATAATAAATAAAGGAAATTCCTTTTATTTAAAAAAATTTTGGGGTCTTACAACCTCCCTCCTTATGAAATTTCGTCCTCAAAATTGACGTCACGTGCACAGTGTTTGAAAGGGTGAGGATACCTCGCTTTCATTTCCGTTTCCAATTCCCGGGTCATTTCCTCTATAGCATGATTCCTCCACAAAACTTTAACTTGTGGTATGACCTTTCTTACGTGGGACATGCTCCTTCCTATCCAAGATCTTGATAGGTACCTCCTCATCGTTAAGTCTTGGCTATCTCGTCGGGGTTCTAACTTCGATAACGTGGTTGGGTCTTTCACATATTTACGATAATGCAGATATGTGAAACACATTATGAACACGAGACATACTCGGTGGTAACGCTTGAGTCTATAGGCTACATTTCCTACTCGGTCAAGAATTTGAAATGGACCAATAAATCGTGGATTGAGCTTTCCTCTCTTCCCAAATCTTGTAACTCCCTTCCATGGAGCAACTTCGCAACAATACATGATCCCCTACATTAAATTCCACGTCCTTTCGATGAAGATCCGCATAACTCTTTTGTCGATCTTGAGCCGTTTTTATATCGTTGTCGAATTATTTGGATCTTTTTCGGTGAGTCATCGTACTAACTCGGGTCCCAACAATGTTGCTTCACCCACCTCATCCCAACATATTGGAGAGCGACATTTTCGTCCATATAATGCTTGAATGGAGCCACACCTATACTTGCTTTGATAAGCTGTTGTTGTAGGAGAATTCCACCAATGGTAAATACTTATCCCAATCGCCCTTGAAGTCTAGGACACAGAGTCTTAATAAATCTTCAAGAGTTTGAATAGTCCTCTCGATTGTCCGTCCGTTTGGGGATGGTATGCTTAAACTAAATCGCAAATCCGTGCCCATAGCTTTTTGCAAGCTAACCCAAAATCTTGAAGTGAATCTTGGGTCACGATCCGAAACTATGGATACTGGGCATGCCATGCAACCTCACGATCTCATTTACGTCACATACTAGCAAGGCGTTCAAGAGAATAAGTCTCCGTGTCGGCAAGAAATGAGCGGACTTGGTTAATCTATCAACAATAACCCAAATAGCATTGATGCCTTGAGAAACCGTAGTAGGAAGACCCATAAACGAAATCCATGGTAATGTGTTCCCCACTTCCATTAGGAATCTCAAGTGGTTACAACGGACCCTTAGGTACTAGATGCTCGCCTTTACACGTTAGCAAGTTAAACACATCGAGATAAACTTTGCAATCTCTCTTCTTCATATTATTCCACCAAAATGTATGTCAAGATCACGATACATTTAGTACTTCCGTGATGGATTGCAAATGGTGTATTGTGTGCCTCCATCATAATCTTGTACTTCAAATCGCAGTCGTTAGGAACACAAAAGTCTAGAGTGGACTCAAGTATTCCTTCTTCATCAATTCTAAACGCTTAGGAATAGCTCCTTCTTGTACTTTCTTCTTCATATACGCATCATTTCAAGATTCGGTGGCTTGAGCAACCTTAACTTTTTCTATTAAAGTTGGCTCTGTCGTATACTTGACATCATCGCTTTCGCTCCCGCATATGATCTTCTACTCAATGCGTCATTTTACCACGTTAAACTTTACCGGGTGGTATTGAATAGTGTGGTCGTAGTCTTTCAATAGCTCGAGCCAACGTCATTGCCGCATGTTGAGTTCTTTTGAGTGAAGAAATATTTAAGGCTTTTTATGATCTGAATATATCTCCACTTTCTCCCCATATAGATAGTGCCTCCATATCTTTAAGCGGCAACGCTTATTGCTAACTCTAGATCATGAGTAGGATAATTCCTCTCATACTCTTTAAGTTGTCGCGAGGCATAGGCTATGACTTTCCCACGTTGCATGAGAACACATCCTAACCCTTTGCACGAAGCATCATTGTGTAGATAACAAATCCATCCGAACCAGATGGTATTGTTAGAAAACAGTCTTAGAAATAAGTCTCCTCTTAAGCTCTTGGAAACTTTTCTCGCATTCTTCGCCCCAAACAAATTTCGTATCCTTTCGAGTTAAATTTGAGTTAATGGAGTAGCGATTAGAAAACCCTTCCACGAATCTCCGATAATAACCATTAAGCCCAAAAAGCTACGTACTTGATCATAAACTTGGTTTGCTCCCAACTTTGTATTGCTTCAATCTTGGCCGGATCAGCGGATACTCCATGTTTTGACACCACATGCCCAAGAAATGCTACTTCCTCAAGCCGAACTTCGCATTTCTTCAATTTGGCATATAGTTGGTTTTCACGAAGCCTTTGGAGTACCGACTTCAAATGGTGCTCATGATCTTCACGACTTTTGGAATATATAAGGATGTCATCAATAAAGACAACAACGGGACCGATCCAAATATTCCTTGAATACTCGGTTCATCATATCCATGAAAGCCAGGGAGCATTAGTTAGTCCGAAGACACATGACTAAGAATTCATAATGCCCATACCGGGTTACGAAGCGGTCTTTGGAATATCCTCGATTCTAATCTTGGTGATGATATCCGGAACGAAGATCGATTTTGAAAAGAATTGTGCCCTTGCAATTGGTCAAACAAGTCATCAATACGAGGTGAGGATACCTATTCTTGATGGTGACATGGTTCAATTCCAGATAGTCAATACAAAAGTCGCATACTCCCGTCTTTCTTCTTTACTGAAATAAAACAGGAGCACCCCAGGAGATGTACTAGACGAATGAAACCAATGTCCAACAATTCCTGTAGTTGGACCTTTAACTCTGAAGTTCAATAGGAGCCATTCGATATGGGGTTTTAGAAATGGGCTTTGTACGGGTTCAAGATCAATAAAGAATTCAACTTCACGTTACGGGGGTGAATCGGGAAGTTCTTCTGAAATCGTCGGGAAAGTCGATAACAACAGGAATATTATTCAAATTTGGCGTGTCTTTATTCAAATCCATAACATGGGCTAAGAAAGCTTGACATCCGTTTTTCAATAAGCGAATAGCTTTATGATTAGATATGATAGTGATTGATTTTAATGGTTTAGTTGCTTGAATTACATACAATGAGGTTGGTTAGGAATATGAAAACTAACAACCTTACGAAAACAATCAATTTTGGCATGATGAGTAGTTAACCAATCAATCCTAAAAATCACATCAAAAGCAAGTATCTTTAAAGAGATAAGGTCAATGGTAGGGTAATGGTGCCAACTTGAATCAAACAAGATTTATAAACGATGGATGTGATGAAAGTTTCTCTAACGGAGTTTCCACGAGATAGGTCAAAGTCTAATTTCTCCGAGTCAAGTTTAAGCGTTGAGCACATGCGGGAGAGATAAATGAATGGGTAACTGCCGGTATCAAGTAAAGGTATAAACTTGCAAGAATTTATAAATAGCTTACCGTAATCACCTCGTTTGGGTTCTCGCATTATGACCGATCACAACACAAGCGCTCTTCCGGAATCGTTGACTTTGACTTTTACGGGATGATCTTTTGAGTCACCATCCCCCCATTGAACTAGGTTTACGCTCACCGTCAATCTCGAAAGCGATATGTCCTTCCTTTCCACAACTATAGCATACCTTGAACTGTTGTGGGCGGTTTGGTGATATGTCCCTCTTTTCCACATTTGTAGCATATGACCCGGTGGTCGATCTCCTCCCTTAGAACCGATTCTTTCTTGACCTTTGTCGTCTTCACATAGTCGTTGTTAAATCTCCTTTTTTAAAATCTCCTCCCACTCGCTTCTTACATTTTCATGACCATGATTACCACCGAGTGGTAACCATTTCTGTCCGTCTGTTTCTTTCTCCGCAGTTATCATTATTACATTGGCTCTATCTCTATATCGATCCACGGTTATGGTCCTCGGTTGGTGCAGTACACGTTATCTCGCTCTAATAATTGAGCCCTATTTACAACATCTGAATAAAGAAAGTTTATGAGAAATGAGATCTTGGCGTATCTTAGGGTTTCAAACCTCTAAGAAACATCCGCGTCATCGTTCCTCATTCTCCACCAAATGAGGTCTGCAAACACGGATAACTCTGCAAACTTTGCCTCGTCTTTGAGACAAATCATGTTGTTTTGCTTTCTAATCGATGAACTCCACTTCCTTCATACGATAGCGAACACTTTCGGAAAGTATTTGTCATTAAATAGTCTCTGAAAGCGTCTCCCAAGACATCTTTGAGTGTGCGGTTGGATGGAGTGCGCTTCACACAGACTTCCACCAAGATGTCTGCCTTCCCACGGAACATAAAGGTGGCGAATGGAACCTTCTGTTCCTCCGTGCATCCCAAGACATCGAATATCTTGGTAATTTGTTTGACCCATGTTTCCGCCATGATCGGATCTGGCTTTCCCTTAAATTACGGTGGTCCCAACTCTTTGAACTGCTTGGTGTGACAACCCGTGAATTACTATCATTTCTCCTGTATTTTGAACACGAGTCTCCTCTCGTGCGATTTTGCATGAGCTGCAAAGCTTCTAAACATCCCCTCGTTCATCATACGCTCGGTGGTGTTGTTCACGGGAGGAACATTGCAAGCTGTTGCACGTTCTCCTCGTTGGTAAATCTGAGGCATCTCCACGGTCTCATTTACTCCATTTGTTAATATTCTCGATCGACATTCTCAAATCTTATCATAAAACAAGGGTTAATTAAGGAAATCAATATATCACATAATATCCCTATATCTTGACCAACTAACAAATAAGCTTAGGTAGGACACACTAGCGAAGGATTTACTCGTCTCTCCCCCTCTGTTCTATTCCCGATCTCACTTGAGATCATATCCTAAGCTCGATACCAAGCTGTGGCGCCCCAAAATAGGTATACACACACCCATTACGAATTACGCCAAATACATGGTACAAGAAGCAAACTACAACTTCAATAATACAAATGTCGTGTGAAATACGACAATATATCTTAATGAGTTTAAATATAATATTGTCTTACAGACAATATCCACACGCAAAATAAATCCCCATCATAATTATTGATACATTATTTTACAAAATGGTGAGGACTACTAAACAACTCTCTACTAGAACATTCATTCCATACCCACAAGCTAGTACTCGCTACATTCTCGCCTCCTAGGAGAAGAAAAATGGAACAACGAGGAAAAGGGTGAGCTCAACTAGCTCGATAAAGAATATTATGACTAAGATAATATACAACAAATTATCGTTAGTCTTCACGGGAAAAATCTAATAGAATACTGATAGACAACAAATTTTAAATCAATGTTATGACGAAATAATTATTCATTAGAAGAGTTAAGTAGAGAATGCAAACTACTATCTTCATGTATGAATTTAAAAGTTCATCGCTCATCATTTATCCACTGTAACATCAATCCATAAACATCTCGGAATCAAATATTCATCTTTTTCTACAGGTGCCAAAGATATTCATCAATCGGTCATATTCATCTCAACACTTTGTTCATCTTTGCACTAAAAGGCCAAAGATATTCATCGATCGGTCGTATTCATTTAAACACTGTTCATCTTTTACTGACTGGGCCAAAAGATATTCTTCAGAAATCATTCATCTTTGCCTACATGCCAAAGATATTCAATAATATCATCATTTAAGGCGAGGATGATGAAAATATATTTTAAAGAAACGAATCCGTGAAACAAAATGACAAGGATTAAGGATTAAGGATTAGTACTTTGTTTTATCCATGTCCAACAATACCTCGAAAATAATCATAGTGGTGTAAAATTCGAGAATAATCAAAACATGGATCTGATCAAAGCTAGTATCCGGAATAGATATTTTGAACGGAAAGAAGAAATTTTATTTTTCGGTGAATAGTGCCATATCGTGAATAGTCTTAGTATCGTGAATAGTCTTAGTATACGTGAATAGTCTTAGATATCGTGAATAGTAACTCCGACACCAAAAGATAGAAATTCCACAAAAAAATATCTTCACGCTTCATGAATAGTACTAAATGAATAGTAACTCGTGAATAGTAACTCATGAATAGTAACTCGAATAGTAACTCATGAATAGTAACCCGAGCATGAAAAAGTTCCAAATTTGATAAAAACTTGGATCAACATTTCAAAGATAATGATATTGAAGAAATAATATCATTCTGAAAAAATAATATCCTTACCTCGAAGAATCGATTGCTTGGAAGGAAAGGTCGGAAGTGATCTTTGAATGAAACTTATCTTGACAACAACTCTCAAAGTATCTAAATACTCACAAAATACGCTCGATAATATAGAGAGAAGAGAAAACTTTGTTTACGGTGTGATTTTCAATTCTAACTTAGCCCTCTATTTATAGGAAAATGTTAGCCACCGCAAGGCGGACTTGACACTGCTACACGATGGCTTTACCTCGCTACTATTGCCACCCACCACATTTGAAATAAAATTCAGCACATTTTTTCACCAACCACAAGTGGGGCCCACTCAATTCTAGAATTTTCCACCAAAATCAATTATAACCCTAATTTACGAATCGAGACACCTCTTAAAATTCATAACAAATCATTAGTGCATTTTTAACGGTTCAAAATTTGTGGACATATACTCAACTTATGTATGTATAACATACCCAAAATTACCACAATCCAACGGTCGGATTAAAAATTATAACCCCTGTAATATATCTCAAAACCACGATTTAATTTTTAATACCTCCAACTCGATAAAATCTTGATAAAACACCTCAACATTAATTCCTTCATTTATAACCACATAAATAAATCCATCATTTATATCCACATAAAATAAATATTTCTTTATCATATGAATCAATAATTAATTATTCACAAATAATATTACGAGAATCCAATTATGATAATGACCGGTAGTTCCGAAGAAAGAGGGGCTTTCAGATAAGGATTTCTCCTTCTTGGCCGCAATTAGGTGACCAAACCTCTCCTTGTGAACTTTCTAGACATTGCCAATAATGCTATCTAATAATATTATTCAAATAATATGAATTATTGATCCGATAATGGAGATAATGTGCGATGTGATTATTGAACAACAATAATATAAAATATCAATGCGACAATTATTGAATCAATAAAATAAAATATTGAACGAGTAACTCTTGTGAAAATTATTGAGTAGTGCCTTCTTACGTAAGGATCAATAATTAAACAATCTTGTATGCAATCTGGTGTCTTCTTTAATGCGACCACGCGTATTCACGTATTTTAACCACCAAGGTATTCCAACGATCTTAATTGATAACAACTCAACTACGTTATTTTTAACCAACTTATATTTGTCGTTTTTCTTCATCCAATCGCTTTCGTTATGGGGCCCACACACATTTTGCTGCTTGTAGGTAAATACGAATATTCCCAAACGATCGAATATTCCACGACCAAACGAATATTCCCAGAGCAAAATGAATATTTTATAACCACTTGCTTATTTTGAAATATTTGCGTATTTAACCCTTAACTATCCACATTAATCAAATCAACCCTTACTATTTCAAAATAATAAATAAAGGAAATTCCTTTTTATTTAAAAAATTTGAGGGTCTTCTGATATGTACAAGGACTTAGAATAAATTGATCAAATGTGTTAGGTTGATCCTACATAAAGCAAAACGACTTTGTAAAGTCCTTAAAAGAAAACGACATACAAGGACTATAAATGTAGAAATATCAAGCTTGTTAGGTTGATCTTATAATGTAATAGATAGGCATATCGATCGTCGAAAGCACCGCACTGAAAATCGTGATGCCGCCAGAGAGTCAAGGAAAGCTCGAGAACTATTAAGGCGGAATCGTAGTCTGCAAGATAGTAGATCTCGGAGTTCATAGACTGCCAGGAGAGACGAGGAAGGATCGTAGTGTGTCAAGAAGAACTTTCTCAAAGTTGTAGAGTCTACTGATCAAATGAGAGGCAGAGATCGTAGTCGAGCCAGATTAGATAAGGACATCAAGCTTAAAGGCAGAAATCGTAGAGTGTCAAGATCTGATCTCAAAGTCGTAGTGTCTGCAGAATCTAAGCAGAATCGTAGAGTGCAAAACTAAGACTTCAACAGAAGTGCTCACAACGCTAAGACAGAATCGTAGAGTAAACACGATTCTCATCAAATAAGCACTCCCAAAATATCCAAAGGATGAAGCCTCTGGTCAGAGCTACAAAGTTACACTCCACCTAAAGGAAACTAAAGAACACTCAACGAATGGTCGGTAAGCTAACAAAAGATCTAAGCACCAACCCAATCAGCATCCAGATTGAGTTGTAAAGCCATTCAAGATGAAGTCTTCCACAAGTTGATCAGAAGAAGATTTTAGTCAAAGTAACTGGCAATGGAAAGTCAGCAAGAGCAGTAGCTGTTAAGTGAATAGAAGACAAAGATCTTGGAAGAAACAAAGATCGTAGTGTTTTTCAAACAAAGCAGGAACTAATAAAGTGTACACAGAGATACTGGTCAGCTTATGAAGAACAAGGATAAAGTGATTAAGCATGGGATAGTCCATTGATGATAAGTGAACGGGAGATCACAAGGAGAAAGCTAGCTGGGCATGCCATAAATCTAAAGTGTCTTGCTATTCAGAAGAGACCAGAACAAGGAGTCAAGCTATTAGTTCCTGAGATCAGTCGAGGAAAACAGAAGTATTGAAGCACTGCACAATAGAAGGAATAGGTGTTCTATATTAAAGATCCAATGATCACTCTTCAGGATCGTAGTGTTGTCTCAACCAGTCAATGAACAACATTCAACAAGACACTATGATCAGGTCCAAGAATATGCATCAGAATCGTAGAGTTCAGTCATCTAAAGATTGAATCATTGGCAATGGTTCAATTCGAAGAGTGATATTCGAATATAGCTTATTGAGAGCATCGATGCAAAAGGAAAATCTCTGATGTTCTAATCAAGAAATTAGAAGGGAGAAATAAAGTTGACTACCTGCCCAAGACATCAAAGTGACATCTCTGATGGGGTAGGTGAAACAGTAGACTGCAGTGTCAGAAAGATAAAAAAAGGGATGTTATATCACATCTGCAGTCTACATCAAATAACTCGAGATCTGCGAGGCAATTCAAACTACTTTCAACGACTATATTCCAACGGGAAGATTGGGAAGGAGTATATATAAGCCAGAGCTTCAAGGATCAAAAGTTGCTGAAGTTACAGAATTATTGAGTTATTGGAATACTATAGTGTTGACTCTACGAGTTCCACTAGAGCAAAACATAACAAGTCTTAGTGACAGTGAGACTACAAAGGTGGAAGTGAAGCAGCTTTGAAGAAGGGTTTAGGGATTGTTAAGTGTCATATGGTGATGGTGCACAGCTGATATCAGATGAAGATGAGAAGAAAAGAGTGAAGATCAGTTGCACCAGAAAAGATGTGGTCCAGACTTGAAGCAAAATGCAAGAGGACCACGCCAAGCTGCTAAGTACAGAAGATGTTCAAGCTTGAAGATATCTTAGCAGTAAGGCACCAACAACAACAACAACCATAACAACAATAAGAAGCCAGGGCCTGAGGGGTCCTTGTCCGGGGGACTAAATAAAGTTCCAAGCCTGCTGGGCTTAAAGAGTTCCTAGGGAACTAGAGGAGTTCCAAGCCTACTGGGCTTAAAGAGTTCTTAGTGAACTGAAGTTCCAAGGCTGCTGGCCTTGAAGGAATCTTAGTGATTCAGGGTGCTGCTCTTCCTTAGTGGAAATCCTGCTAGTTAAAGCAAAAGAGTGGATTAGGAGCTTGAGTCTCTGAACCACTTAAAATCTCTTGTATCTTTTACATTATGTCATTTACTTACTGTCATTAACATTGTATACTTAAGTGCTATAACTTCTTTGTATGTATTAACTGCTTACCACTTAACTAACTCTAAGAACAATGTATGTATGATTGAATATATCAATGAATGGGATCTTTTATTTATTCCGCCGTGCTTGAAAAGATTCTTATGTTTGTCATATGTTAATTCATTAGCAATACAAAATAAATGAGAAAGGTATTTAAAATTAAAAAGGAAATATTCAACCCTCCCTTCTAGATCTATTGTGTGTCTACTGGGAACTAACACGTTCTATTCATTCTAATACTAATTTTTCTCCATTTGAAATTTTATATGGTTTTAATCCCTTGAAACCGTTGGATTTATCACCATTACCTGTTTCTGAATATACTAACATGGATGAGAAGAAAAAGGCTGATCTTGTTAAGCACATGAAAAAGCCAGACTAAACATTGAACGGAGGACGGAACAGTATATTAAGCACGCGAAAAAGGGACGACATCAAGTGATATTTGAGCCCGAAAATTGGGTGTGGTTACATATGCGAAAAGAAAGATTCCCAGTTCAAAGACGTTAGAAATTGCTTCCGAGGGGAAATGGTCCATTTCAAGTTCTCGAGCGTATCAATGACAATGCCTATAAATTGGATTTTCCATGTGAGTATAATGTTAGTGCCACATTTAACGTTACTGATCTAAGTCCGTTTGATGTAGGTGACGATTTGAGGACAAATCCTTTTCAAGAGGAGAGGAATGACGAGGACATGACATGCGTGGACTCAAACAAGACTAATGGGACGTGGGGATCAAGCAAGACTAGAACT
Source organism: Panax quinquefolius (assembly GCA_020205615.1). Lineage (NCBI taxonomy): Eukaryota > Viridiplantae > Streptophyta > Magnoliopsida > Apiales > Araliaceae > Panax > Panax quinquefolius. The sequence goes on along the minus strand of CM035153.1, from coordinate 137,014,172 downwards.
AAGAGGTTCAAATAAGGTCTCAATGGATTAATCTAAGATGTTTGGGCTGAAGCTAACGCAAGGAAACTCAAAAAGGAGGCTAAAGAGCATGAGACACAAATTTGGGTCAATTTAATATAAGCCCAATTCTAATCATCTTAGCAAAGCCAATATATTTTACATGCAAAGGAGTAGTAGGTTATTTTGCAAAGTGGGCCGTCTAAACTAGTAATGTATATCCAGCAAGCAAAACACTTAATATTCATGAAGCAATGCACGAATTCCAATTAAGGTCTAATAAGTGATTTGATTTTAGCATGTTTAATATATTTTTATGTGGGCCACGTTCTACATATTAACATCATAAAGCTGGATCATATATATTCTTAACAGTACACGGATTCTTAACAGCTTGCAAATGAATATCAGTCTTAATCAATTCACACGGTATCAGCATAATTCGCACGCGGCATGGAAAATCTTTGGTTTCTAGAATTAGTTTTAAATTTTATTGTAATTAGGATTTCTCTTTAGCTAATTTTTTTTTTCCAAATTGATTTATATTTCCTTATAAGAATCAGGGTTTGATTTTCATTATTTTGGTCATTCCTATCAAGATTAGAATAATTTGTTCCTATTGTTATTAGGATTTGGATGGTTTTGAGTAGTATAAATAGAGGTCCAAGTTGATGTAATAAAACACATTATTCATTATTCAATATATTTGTGAGGTTATTTTCTACTTTTGGTTCTTTGAAGAATTCCTAAGTAATTCTTAGTTATTTCTTTAAAATTTAATTTAACTTATCATACAATAATTCATAGTTGTGTGTGGCTTCTTCTACCGCAACAATCGTCAATTGTACCGAGATTATCACTTTATTATAAGCGATGGGTCAAGGTGTCGTTGGTGTCCATTCAACACATATTTCCTAAAGCGAGCAATTGTACCGAGATTACCATCTACATATAGACGAGGGGTTAAGGTGTTGCAAGCAATTCACCCAACAATTGTTCTAGAAACGATCCGGGCGACGACCACCTCTCGCAAGCGTGCCGTGGAGTCTATCACGTCCCCTCTTTGTTTCCCTCAAAACCCAAAATCTTTATAATTGTAGCTAGCCAAGACCTCACCATCTTCGATTTTAAAAAAGAAAATATAAAAGGAGGATGAGAAGAAACGTTACCGGCCATCGACCATCTACTCCACTATCGAAGACCATGACATGTCTAGCTGCTTGTATCGTCGATTTGAGGTACCGAGTAATCGAAGCTATCTATGTTTTTTCTTTTTTGTTTTTTATCTTCTGGATTTGGGAATGCATGGATGTGCCGGTATTTAGTAAAGATCAGGTCGGTGTTTGGTCGAGATCGGGTCTAAGAACGGATGATTTTTACTTGTATGGAATTAATTTTGTTTATTTTGATTGTATATGATATGGAAGCATTTTAAATTATCTGGTAATGGTGAGACTGTAAGATTTAATTTGAGGAAGAAGACGAAGAACATGAGATGGCATTTTTTTGTATTGTATGATTGATTTGGTGATTTTGGTAAGATTTTTGTAACAAAGACTGTAAGATCCTTTTTAGGGGCCGAAAGAATCGTTTGCTAGAAACTCTGTTTATTGTTTGCTAGCAGCTAGATCTGATCAGTTTGGATATTATTTTTGTTTAAATTTAGTTTAAGTTAATATAAAATGTTATATTACTCTTTTGCCCTTTCAAGTCAATAAAATAATTTAAAGATTAGTTTTCTTTTAATAAATAAGCAGTGTATTGTCATGTGGTCATGTCATGTCAGCAATTTTTGACGTGACAGACCCATTTGAATGTAAGTGGAAAAAATTAATAATTTAATTATTTAATTGACAAAATTAAAAGGTGGATCACCGAAGTGGAATATGACTTATAGTTTAGGATAATAATTTATATTTAAGCCTACATTTTATATATAGCAAAGAATTGCAATTGTATAATTGACAACCGTGATACGCGCGTAGCACATATGTTAGTGGAGTCTAAAATGAACTTTACATAATGTAAAACGAACAGATTGCTTGAACAAAGGAATCTAGTCTTACCATGCTTATATTTTTGTAATATTTCCATTGGGGTAATTTTCAGGAGAAAAATATGGTCATTCGGATTTCACTGTGAAAATATATGGCTGCAAAGGTTTGGCACAACTTTCTGATTTGTTCTAGTAAACTTTCATGGGAGCCAATGTCTTGCTAAACAATTCAAATGCTTACTCATATACTTGTAAAAGATAAAAACTTGCATGAGTGAGGTAAATTAATTTGATTTACTAGCTTACCAATGGCCACTCTAGTATTGTTAGTAGCCTAGGCCAAAAAGAAGTAGAGTTTTTGAAATATTTATTCTCTTTCTTTACAAAAGATAAAGTGATAGTGTTATTTGGATATGCGAAATAGGTTAAAAATGCATATGATTAGGGGCAGATTCAGCCTCGCAATTCAGTGGGAGTAAATTCAAATTTTTTTTCTTAAAAATAAAATTTTAATAAATTAATTACAAAACTAAATAATTCTACAATTACATTCTCTCTTTGTGAGATATTGGTGGAGTCGGGCTCCTGAGTAAATAAGTTCTTCTAAAATTTTCTATTTCACTAACGGAATAAGAACTCATTGGTTGTCTTTTACCGAGATCCCCCTCAATATTAATTAAGGAAAGGAGATACCGGTGTATGAGTTTGGGTTTAGGTTTGGGGGTTAACTGTTAACATTTTGCGGGTGAGTTTCTTGGTAAATATTAGCAGTGACAGGTTCGTCACTAGTCCCTTCGACTTGAATATTTTCATGAATAAATTTAAATTTTGTACGTTCAGTGCCTAACAATCTATAAATATGTAAAAATTAATTCAACTTCAAAACAAAACCAATATATAATATGAATAGTCAAGTTTAATTAGCAACAACAATAAACAATCTCAATTAAACCACTAACAAGTAACAAGTAACATTACAAAATAAATTATAATTTTTAAAGAAAGTATAAATAGAATAGAATACATACTTGAATAACTTTTATTTGATGGAGTTCTCTTCATAAATAATTATAAAAATTCCTAAAGCAATTGTTAAATACTCTACAGTTTTTGAAATTGGGATATTCCGTAATCCGCAGTTTTTGAATGGAAAAGGATAGACTGAATCAGTTTTTGTTCCATTGAATTTAGACAATATTAAATAAATTTGACCAAGGTAGTGGGAGTGTGAGACTTGTAAGACTGTATTAAATAAATACTAGTAGCAAGAATGTGGGATTAATAGAATTAGTTTTTTAAGCTCTTCAAATATTTTTTTTCTAGCTTCAATGTTTGACTCCCTAGCCTTTTCTAGATTGAGGTAGCTAATTTCTTAAGGAATTAATTAGAAATTGATTTTTGAAAAATAGTAAATGAATTTTTAAAATTCGAGAAAATATATTTTCATCATGGGACTATTTTATGCTAAATCCCGGAAAAGAAATATTTTTGGGATGATTTGGTATTTTTCATGAAAATAGTTTAGTTCTGAACATATGAGTTAAATATGTTATGTGAAGTAACAAAGTTGAAAATAGGATTTTATGGCTAGAGAATCCTATATAGTAGTATATGCATATTTTTGAGAGATTTGATCATTGGTGATGATATCTTATGAGTATGGCATTTTTGAATGATTAAATGCATTATATGGTAAAAGCGTAAATGATTAAGATAAATTGTTTATAAATTTAAGAAGTGATTAAAATATTGTTATAATATTAATGATATTAGATTATGAGATTATTAAGTGATTGATAACATGGGGATATTCTTGAATCTGGATAAATTATATTATAAATGTTTAATATTTATTCTTTATCACATTTGATTGATTCTTTATATCATTATCCTCATTGCTTATATTATGTTGAAAGTCATCTGTGGCTTTGTAGTGCGTAGATGGACTTGGTATGATTATGACCGAGGATTGTTCGGTATAATCATAATCGTAATTGAAAACACAATTATCTTTAGGTAGTAGTGCATGGATAATTTGTGGTCGTGATATTAATGAATACACAATTATCTTTGGTAGTAGTGCATGGATAATTTGTGGTCGTGATACTTAATGAATACACAATTATCTTTCTTGTGAGTGCATGGATAATTTGTGGTCGTGATACTTAATGAATACACAATTATCTTTGGTAGTAGTGCATGGATAATTTGTGGTCGTGATACTAATGAATACACAATTATCTCTCGGCCGTAGTGCATGGATAATTTGTGGTCGTGATACTTAATGAATACACAATTATCTTTGGTAGTAGTGCATGGATAATTTGTGGTCGTGATATTAATGAATACACAATTATCTTTGGTAGTAGTGCATGGATAATTTGTGGTCGTGATATCTAATGAATACACAATTATCTTTGGTAGTAGTGCATGGATAATTTGTGGTCGTGATACTAATGAATACACAATTATCTTTGGTCAGTAGTGCATGGATAATTTGTGGTCGTGATACTAATGAATATCCTTGGCACGTAGTGCGGGGATAATTCGATGATGTGGATTAATTATTGAAATTTGAGTCTCAAAGAATGAAATATTAATTCATGGATGTGGTAAAAGTCATCTTTGGTAGTAGTGCATTGATAGACTTGGTATGATTATGACCACGGATTATTCGGTATAATCATGGCCAGTAATTGAAAACACGAATATCCTTGGCCAAGATGGTAATGGATAATTAGGTAGTCGCGTAATACTATTGTTTGAAGTTTCAACATTATTGGTTTTACATTTGTATATCTTTGGCTGTAGTGCAAAGATGAATTGTTAATGAATATCTTTAGTAGGATTGCAAAAAATGAATTTAATGTTTTCAACGATAAAGGTATTCAAGGTATCCTCATCTCTTTATCATATCGTATCGTACCCTAATTTCGAGGCGAAATTCCATAAGGAGGGAGATTGTGAGACCCCGCATTTTATCAATAAAGATTTAAATTTTAGTCGAAATAATTTTTAATATTATGGTGTGAATTTGAGATAATATTATAGTTGTGGGTAGTATTTATAAATTTTGCAAAAGTATGCAAGTGGTTATATTATATTCGATTGGTCGGGGAATATTTGGTTTAGCGAGGGAATATTCGTGACAACTACTCAATCATTGGTGGACCCCACAATGTAATTATTGTCGGATTGAGAAAAGCGACAAAAATATTTTATTGAAATAACGACGGAAGTTTTACTGGTTGATCTTGTTGAACTACTTCTCGGTAGTAAAAGTACAAGAATACGTGTGGTTGCATAAGTAGCACTACGGTATTGATTATTGATGCTTATGTGAGAAGTCACTCGGTTTGATTCCATTATTGTCGATTAATAATATGAATTATTATAGCGATAATGACGTTTTGTTTTATTCAGATTATTAACGTAATAAAATGTAGCGAAGCATCTTTATATAAAATAGAATACTTTATTAAAGTTATTCTATAAATAGAATATATTATATTTTATTATGCATAGTGTTGCATAGTGTTTTTGCATAGTGTTTTGCATAGTATTGCATAGTGTTTGCATAGTAAAATGTTTTTATATAAATAGAATATATTATATTTTATTTAAATGATTTTTCTTTAAATATGGACCGTCGATTAAAGTAAATCAATCTGGACCGCTTCATGGATTAGTTCTTATGCATTCCATTTTCCTATAAATAGAAGCTCATTCCTTCATTATTTTCTTACGAATTCATCAAAACTAGAGAGAGAAATTATAGAGAGAAGCTATAGAGAAAATTATAGAAAGAAGAAGAGTATTCTGCTACTTCACTACTTCTATATTCAGCCTCTTTTTTACGGTAGAGGGTGTTATTCTTTCTTCTTGAAGAGAACTTCATTATTCCAATCACTATTATTCATTGAATAACTTTGTAAAAAATGGCATACCCTATACATAACCTTGTGATACGCCAGCATACCCTATACTTGGTGAAATCCTTATGTTATTCCATTGCTTATTATTACATTGGAATAACTCGTATACGCTTTTACCCTATACTTGGTGACATTCTTCTATTATTCTCGTTGGAACATCCATGCGTGTGTTTTACACCGGACTGGTTCCGCCTTTATTATTATTCTGTTGGAACATCCTCATCATGTGTTTTACCGGACCACGGTTCCGCTCTTTATCATTCTACGCTGGAATATCCTATCGTGTGTTTTACACCTGATCCGGTTCCATCTTTATTATTCGGTGGAACATCCCAGCTTGTGTGAATTTCACCGACACCGGTTCCGTTATTATTATTCTCGTTGAATAACTCATCATATGCAAGTACCGCATGCATGGTGATTTCTTTTGTTATTCCATTCTTTATTATACCCAAATGGTTAAAACTTTGACTTCTATACTCCATGAAATTAGTAGAATATCCTTGATATTTGCGTTTCATCCAAAGATATCTTTTCACGAAAATATTCTTCCGATCATTCTTGAATTTTACTCTACTGAAACAAAGATTATGTTGACAATTTGACGTTAATAATTCATGGATTAAATAATTCTTGAACTTGTTTTATTGAATTATTATGTCATTGTCATCATCCTCATGTTATATTATGTTATCTTTGGCTTACGATGCATAGATGAACTTAGTATGATTATGACCCGTGGATCATTCGGTATAATCATGACTTGATATAAATGATGTGACAAAAGTCCTCAAATGGCTGTAATGCGATTGATGGATAGTTTTTGGTATGATTATGACCAGGGGTGATTCGGTATAGTCATGACCATTGATAATTTGATGAAAATCCTCGACCGTGGTACGAGGATAATTAGATGTGGTGGTTTATTTATTGTTTGAGTCTCAAATGATAAAATTGATGAAAACCTTTTAAAACCTAAAAGATAGTAGACTTTATTCTCTACTTGACTCTTTTAATGGATTGCTTATTCACCTGCAGCTTAAACCGGTTGTCTATTGTATTTTATCGCTTTAACGAGTCGAGAAACGTAAGTAATGGTCCGAGAGGATAACATTAGTAGTCCTCACTATTCTCGTGAAATAGTGTGATAATAAATGTAAATGAGGACTCCTTTTGAGTTTGTATAATATCTAGTAGACAATATTTGTATTCAATCTCACGGTTTATGTTGTATTGTACACGACAGTTATATTAGTAAGTTGTATTTGAATTTATGTACCATGTAAGTGGCGACCCAAGATGGGTGATGTATACCTAATTTTGGGCGGCGTCACATGGGACATGAGTCACAATTGGTATATATTTGTATCAAAACTTAATGTATATGTGTTGTTGTAGTAATAGAGTTGTAGTTGTTTTCTGTACCATGTATTTGGCGACTCAGAATAGGTTGGATGGATTGGAAATATTTTGGGGGCGTCATAGTTGGTATCAGAGCTTAGGGATATGATCTTTGACGGAGATCCGGGATTAGAACTAGGAAGGTAGAGACAAGTAATATCCTTCGCTAGTGTGTGTCCTACCTAAGCTGAATTTTCTTACTTAAGTTGACTAATTATGATATGTCAATTAACCTTTGTTTTGAAGCTATATTCTAGAATAAAATCTAAAATACAGGAGATGAGCAATGGAGAAATCATGATGACAGGGAAGATGGAATCTGAAATAAAAGCAAGGTATTCTCAACTCTTTGAAATATCAGGTACTTAAATTTCGGGGACGAAATTTCATAAGGAGGGGAGATTGTAAGACCCCAAATTTTATGAAATAAAAGTATTCAATTTTATTATTTAGTAAATGGTTAAATTGATAAAAAAGTTGAAGTTAAGGGTGATATATATAAAATTTTCAAAATATGCAAGTTGTGAGACCCCGAATTTTATGAAATGAAATGATTCAATTTTCTTATAATTATTCTATTTAGTAAATGTTTAAATTGATAAAAGGTTAAAGTTAAGGGTGATATGTGAAAATTTTCAAAGTATGCAAGTTGTTATAAAATATTCGTTTGGTCGGGGAATATTCTTTTTGTCGGGGAATATCCGTAGGACGGCACAATCATTGGTGGACCCAACAACGGAAGTATTATCATAGTAAGGAAACGACTGAATTATTTTTTTATAAAAATAACAGCGAAAGTGTTACCGTTAAAACTGTTGAACTACTCGGTAGTAAAAGTACAGTAATACACGTGGTTTCATAGTAGCACACGGTATTGATTATTGATGCTTACGTGAGAAGTCACTCAGTTATACTCAATTATTGTTACAGTAATTGTTGCATCATATCTCTCATATTATTGATTTAGTTATTATCACAATATCATCTGCATAATATTTTATATATTATTGAATCAATAATTGAGACGATAAAGTTATTCATATTATTATTTGTAATATTGACAATGTCTAGAAGTTACATCGGGGAGAGGTTTAGTCACCTAATTGTTACTAATAAGGAGAAATCCTTATCTGAAAGCCCCTTTTTCGGGAACGATCTGTTTGTTAAATATTGTGAGTTATAATATTAATGATGAATGTTATAAAAAAATTAAATTTGTGTTCGGAGTTGAATTTGGAGACGCGGACTTGATATTTGAGTCTGGAACGATGAAATTAGTACGAATAGACTACAAACATAAAATTTATCGGGGTTGAATTTTTGGTCAAAAAAGTCAACAGTTGACTTTTTCAGAAAAAGTCAAACTTCTAAATTTCAAAAATGAATTTTTTGAGAAAAATATTTCCATGGTGTTGGGATTGTTAGTGTTAGTGTAAATCGACATTTATTTCGATAATAATTGATGTCTGGAAGTTTTATTGATCAGTCGGGTAAATAATCGGATAAATGAGCAATTAATTGCTATTAATTCACATGATTATAACTATTTGTTCACATGTGTGTACTATTGATTCACATTCTTGTACTATTAGGAGAGTTGGTGAAAGATTGATAATACTTGCATGACTAAGTTAAAAATGGAGGTATAGATGGAGGTACTATACTGTAATTCGTATTTTCACATGATTATAACTATTGATTCACATGATTGAACGATTGATTCACATTATTTACTATTAGGGAGGTGGTGGTGCAAATTTGATAATACTTGCGGACTAAATTAAAATGAATATCCCGTCTGTAAGGATTACATACGACCTAGTTCCATTCTTTATTATTCTTTTGGGAATAACTTTGCTGCATGCGGCCTATCGCATGCATGGTGAATTCTTCATTATTCCATTCTTTATTATTCATTGGAATAACTTGTCTATGTGGATTACCGCATGCATGGTGAATGATCCTTGTATTCATTCCTTATTAAATTGTGGAAATGATCATCATCGTGAATTACTGCATAGCGAAAAAAATCCATTTCATAGCTTTAGTTAAATTTTCCGACCCTCAAAATTCTCGAAAAAATTAAAATGATGACTTGTTGAGTTTTCTAGATTGTGTCCAAAATAGCGATTTTTGGATGTATAGATTAGGAGTTATGAATTTTATGAAAAAACTATTTTTAAAGTAAACCCTTATAACTCCTTGTGGTTAACTCCAAAATTGGTGAAATTTTTATTGGGAATACATGTATATAACAGAGTATACCACAGTAAATTTTGAATTTTTGGATAATAATACGATTTATGATAAATGTCTAAATATTCGGCGAGCTTTGGCCATATGAAAATAGTAAATAAATTTTAAAAATTCTTTGAGAAAATATATGTTTAATATGGGACTATATTCTCGCTAAATCCCAAAAAAGATTAATTTTGAGACCGATTTGGTATTTTTATATAAAATGGTTTAGTTACTGACATATGAATTAAATATGTTATGTGAAGTTGAAAAATTGGTAAATAAGATTTTATGGCTTGGAAATCCTATATAAGGCATATATGCGCAGATTTTGATGAGGATTTGATCATTGGTGATGAAATCTTATGAGTATAGCATTTTGAATGATTAAATGCATTATTTGGTAAAGTGTAAACAATTGAAATAAATTATTTATAAGTTTAAGAAGTGATTATAATATTGTTATAATATTAATAATATTAAATTATGAGTTTATTAAGTGGTTGATAATATTTGGATAAATTTAAAGTCTTTAATATTTATCCTTGTTTTCGTTTGATTAATGCTTATATCATTGTCATCATCCTCATGCTTATATTGTGATGAAAGTCATCTTTGGCTTACGTGCAAAGATGGACTGTTGATTATTGATTTTATAATTATATATCTTTGATTTACGTGCAAAGATGGACTGTTGATTATTGGTTTTACAGCTGTATATCTTTGGCTTACGTACAAGGATGGACTGTTGATTATTGGTTTTACAGTTGTATATCTTTGGCTTACGTGCAAAGATGAACTATTGATTGATGAGTATCTTTGGCTTATATACATAGATGAACTGTTTATTGGTATGATTATGACCAGGGATCATTCGGTATAATCATGACCCGTAATGTTATAGATGATGTGGTAAAAGTCCTCATTGGCCTGTAGTGCATTGATGGACAGTTATTGGTATGATTATAACCAGGGATTATTCGGTATAATCATGACCATTGATGATTATATGAATATCCTTGGCTGTAGTGCAGGGATGATTCGATGATGTGGATTATTTTTTAAGTTGAGTCTCGACAATAAAATATTGATTATACACTTTTAATTCGTAAAAGATAGTAGATATCATGCTCTACTCGACTCTTCTAAAATACAACAGATGTGTCTTTGGCTCAGAGTAGCAAAGATGAATGAATGTTAATGAATATCTCTGGTAGTAGTGCAAAGATGAATTTATTAGTATGATTATGAAAGCGTGAATTTTGATTTGGTATAACCATGATGTTTGATGTTTCGGTGAAGATAGGTGATGAAAATTATCTTCGTCACAGGTGCGAAGAGAAGTTAGAATCACAATTATGATTATGAGTTATTCATATGATTGTGGATGAGAATTGTTGATTGATGTTACGAGGATAAAACATTATTGGTGGACTTTTAACATGGAGAAGATAGTAGATCTGATGGTCTATTTGACTCTTCTAATGGATTGCTCGTTCCGCTGCAACTATGGTTGAAAAGTTTTATCATCTACCATATGTTCTAAATTTCTGATTTATTAAAGATGAAGGCTATTGATGATGTAAGTTATCTTTAGTCATGATATTCTTTACTTGGCTAGTTCTTACCACCCTTTTTTTCACAATTCCTTTCGTAATAAGAGTGTAGTTGGATTGAAGCGGGGTAATGAGGAGAATAGAATCGGTGGTCTATAGTCGCTGAGGTTCTCCCTAAATAGTATGGAAATAATTTTATTGAGAACTTTAGATAAGTGTGTCGTATTGTATACGTCATTTAATATTTAATTTTGGTGAACCGAATAGGGTGAGGTGAACCCAACTTTGGAATGGTGTTTTGCCACTTTATCATACAAGATGTCTAATGACATACAACCTCATGTTATCATAAGATGTGGTTGTGCACATCTACTTCTTTGAGTATATCTACGAGCACTACCTATATAATCTTGGAGTTTGTTTGAAATATGATTCTCAATTGGAGACAATGGAGATAATTATAAGTCGAGAAGACTCACCATTGGAAAGAAGATGATAACAATCTTCTTATTTTCTTTAGGGACTATTGGGTCAACCAAGAATAATTACAGAGACATATGATATCTATCATAACCTGACGCACGTGGTCTCCCATGCACGAAGGTTTCCTTGAGTATTTTCCAAAGATTTTAATTTCTAAAATGAGTTATTGATTTGTACTTTTATGTAAAAAATACCATTGTAAGGTTGTGGTCGAGGCACCATGAGAGTTTCATACATTTGTATTAAAACTCATAGTTTAATTGTGGTCGTATTCTGCACGACAGTTCAACAGTTGTATAAATTAAGTTTGTAAATAATTTTTATAGTGTGATATCTGGCGACTCAAAATGGGTCGTGTGGACCTATTTTGGGGGCGTCATAAATGGTATCAGAGCTTAGGGATATGGTCGCTGGCGGAGATATGAGTCTAGAACTAGGAGGGGAAAGACGAGTAATATACTTCGCTAGTGTGTGACTTACCTAAGCTGAAATTATTTGCTTGATAAGTTGACAAATTATGATATGTCAATTAACCTTTGTTTTGAAGGTATATTCTAGAATGATATCTGAAATACAGGAGATGAGCAATGGGAAAATCATGATACAGAGAAAATAACTGGGAAGGTACAATCCGAAAAGAAAGCAAGGTATTCTAATCTCTTCGAACTATCAGGTACGTAAATTTCGAGGGCAAAATTTCATAAGGAGGGGAGATTGTGAGACCCCAAATTTTATGAAATGAAATTATTCAATTTTCTTATAATTATTCTATTTAGTAAATGGTTAAATTGATAAAAGGTTAAAGTTAAGGGTGATATGTGAAAATTTTTCAAAGTATGCAAGTTATTATAAAATATTCGTTTGGTCGGGGAATATTCTTTTTGTTGGGGAATATCCGTAAGAAGACACAATCATTGGTGGACCCCACAACGGAAGTATTATCGTAGTAAGGAAACAACATAATTATCTTTTTATAAAAATAATAGCGAAAGTGTTACCGTTAAAACTGTTGAACTACTCGGTAGTAAAATTACAATGAATACTGCATGTCAGTTAAGAAAGAGCACTGGTATTGATTATTGATGCTTACGTGAGAAGTCACTCGCTTATACTCAATTATTATTACGATAATTCTTTGCATCATATCTCTCATATTATTAATTCAGTTATTGTCACAGTATCATCTGCATAATATTTTATATATTATTGAATCAATAATTGAGACGACAAAGTTATTCATATTATTATTTGCAATATTGACAATGTCTAAGTTCCTGCACAAGGAGAGGTTTGGTCACCTAATTACGCGCTAATAAGGAGAAATCCTTATCGGAAAGCCCCCTCTTTCTTGGGAACGACCTGGTTGTTAAATATTGTGAGTTATAATATTAATGATGAATGTTATAAAAAAATTAAATTTAAGTTTGGAGTTGAATTTGGAAACGCGGACGTGATATTTGAGTCCGGAACGATGAAATTAGTAGAAATAGACTATAAACACCAAATTTGTCGGGGTTGACTTTTTGGTCAAAAAAGTCAATAGTTGACTTTTTCGAAAAAAGTCAAACTTCAAAATTTCAAAAATGAAAATTTTGAGAAAAATGTTTCCATTGTGTTGGGATTGTTAGTGTTAGTGGAAATCGACATTTATTTCGATAATAATTGATGTCTGAAAGTTTTATTGACCAGTCGGGTAATTAATCGGATAAATGAGCAATTAATTGCTATTAATTCACATGATTATAACTATTTGTTCACATGTGTGTACTATTGATTCACATTCTTGTACTATTAGGGATTTGGTGCAAAATTGATAATACTTGTATGACTAAGTTAAAAATAGATGTATAGATGGAGGTACTATACTGTAATTCATATTTTCACATGATTATAACTATTGATTCACATGATTGAATTATTGATTCACATTATTTACTATTAGCGGAGGTGGTGCAAGTTTGATAATACTTACAAGACTAAATTAAAAATGAAAGAAAAGTTGAAGGTATTGTACTGTAATATTTCGAGCCCCAAAACGTGCAATTATCGAAACTATATTTTTCTATAAATAGAAGCTCATTCTTCCTTCATTTCTCATCAATTCACTAAAGCTTTAGAGCAATTATTATAGAGAAAAATTATAGAGAGAAAGAAGAAGAGAAGTCTGCTACCTCACTATTCCAATATCCAGTTTCTTCTAAGGTAAGGGGTATTATTATTTCGTATTCATGAAGAGAGTTATTTTTTTCAATACTTGTAAGAGTTTTTATTCCATTCTTTATTATTATGTTGGAATAACTTGTCTATGCGAAGTACCGCATACATGGTGAAATTCTTCTGTTATTCCATTCTTTATTATTACATTGAATAACTTTTATCTGCGATCTATCTATCGTGCACGCCTCGTGAATTCTGTTGTTATTCCATTCTTTATTATTCTGTTGGAACTGGTTCCATTTTATTATTATGTTGGAACATCCTGTTTGTGCGGATTACGCATGACCTGGTTCCATTCTTTATTATTACATTGGAATATCTTCGTGCATGTAAGATTCACGCATGACCTAGTTCCATTCTTTATTATTCATTGGGAATAACTCGTGCTAATGCGGTCTATCGCATGCTCGGTGAATTCTTTTGTTATTCTATTCTTTATTATTCTGTTGGAATAACCTGTCTATGTGGATTACCGCATGAATGGTGAATGATCCTTTGTATTCATTTCTTATTAAATTATGGAAATGATCTGTCTACGTGGATTACTGCATGGCGAATGAAAATCCATTTGCGCTTTTAAGTAATTATTTTGACCCTCAAAAATTCTGGAAAAATTTGAAATGATAATTTGATGAGTTTTCTAGATTGTGTCCAAAAATGGCGATTTTTGAATGTATAGATTAGGAGTTATGAATTTTATGGGAAAAGTCTATTTTAAAAGTAAACCCTTATAACTCATTGTGGTTAACTCCAAAATTGGTGAAATTTTTATTGGGAGTACATATATATATAACAGAGTATACCCTGTAAATTTCGAATTTTTGGACAAAAGTACAATTTATGATAAATGTCTAAATATTCGCGCTTTTTTGGCCATATGAAAATAGTAAATGAATTTTAAAATTTCGAGAAAATATATATGTTCAATATGGGACTATATTTCGCTAAATCCCAAAAAAAGAAATATTTTTGGGACTGATTTGGTATTCTTCATGAAAATGAACTAGTTATGAGTAAATGAATTAAATATGTTATGTGAAGTTGAAAAATTGGTAAATAGGATTTTATGGCTTGGGAATCCTATATAAGGTATATGCAGATTTTTGATGAGGGATTTGATCATTGGTGATGAAATCTTATGAGTATGGCATTTTTGAATGATTAAATGCATTATTTGGTAAAGTGTAAACAATTAAAATAAATTATTTATAAGTTTAAGAAGTGATTAAAATATTGTTATAATATTAATAATATTAGATTATGAGTTTATTAAGTGATTTATAATATTTGGATAAATTTAAAGTCTTTAATATTTATCCTTGTTTTCGCTTGATTAATGCTTATCATCATCATCATCCCTCATGCTTATATTGTGATGAAAATCATCTTTACGCTTACGTGCAAAGATGGATCGTTGATTATTGATTTTATAATTGTATATCTTTGGCTTACGTGCATTGATGGACGATTGTTGGTATGATTATAACTAGGGATTATTCTAAGTATAATCATGACCACCATTTTCAAAAACACGAATATCCTCGGCCCGTAGCGTGCATAGATAATTCATGGTCGTAATCTTAGTGAATATCCTTGGTTGTAGTGCAGGGATGATTCAATGATGTGGATTATTTATTAAGCTGAGTCTCAGCGATAACATATTGATAATACACTTTTAATTCGTAGAAAATAGTAGATATCATGCTCTACTTGACTCTTCTATAATACAATTGTATGCTTTGGCTTTTAGTGGCAAAAAGATGAATTGTTAATGAATATCTTTGGTAGTAGTGAAAGATGAATTTATTAGTATGATTATGAAAGCGAGAATTGTGATTTGGTATAACCATGATTTTTGATGTTTCAGGTAAAGATAGGTGATGAAAATTATCTTCGTCCTGGGTGCGAAGAAGAATTTAGAATCACAATTATGATTATGAGTTATTCATATGATTGTGGGCATGAATTGTTGATTGATGTTATAGGGATAAAACATTATTGGTGGATTTTTAACATGGAGAAGATAATAGATCTGATGGTCTATTGGACTCTTCTAATAGATTGCTCGTTCCGCTGCAACTATGGTTGAAAAGTTTTATCATCTACCATATGTTCTAAATCTGTGATTTATTACTGATGAAGGCTATTGATGATGTAAATTATCTTTAGTCATGATATTCTTTACTGGGCTAGTTGTGCTCACCCTTTTTGCTTCACAATTCCTTTCAGGTAATAAGAGTGTAGCTGGGTCGAGCTGGGGTAACAGGAGAATATAACGGTGGTCTATAACTGTTGAGGTTCTCCTTAAATAGTATGGAAATAATTTTATTGAGAACTTTAGATAAGTGTGTCGTATTGTATACATCATTTGATATTTAATTTTGGTGAACCGAATAGGGTGAGGTGAACCCAACTTTGGAAGGGTGTTTTGCCACTATCATACAAGATGTCTAATGACATACAACCTCGTGTAATCATAAGATGTGAGTCAGTACACATCCACATCTTTGAGTATATCTACGAGCACTACCTATATAATCTTGAGTTTATTTGAAATATAATTCTCACTTGGAGACAACGGAGATAATTATATGTCAAGAAAGACTCACCATTGGAAAGAAGATGATAGCAATCTTCTTGTTTTTTTTTGGGACTATTGGGTCAACCAAGGATAATTATGTGGACATATGATATCTATCATAACCTGCACGCATGGCCTCCCACGTATGCGAAGGTTTCCTCGAGCACTTCCCAAAGATTTTAATTTCTAAAATAGTTATGGACCTGCTTTTATGTAAGGTACCATTGTAAGGTTGTGGTCAAGGCACCATGAGAGTTACATACATTTGTATTAAAACTCACAGCTTTAACTGTGGTCGATTCTCTCGCATTTGACGCTTCAACATTTGTATATAAATGAAGTTTGTATTTGATTTTTATAAGATAATATCTCATGACTCGTAATGGGTCGTGTGGACCTATTTTGGGGGCGTCACACTTTACCTGCTACTATTGCCACCCACCACATTTGAAATTCAATTTGAGCACATTTTTCACCAACCATAGGTGGGGCCCACGCATTCTAGAATTTTCCATCAAAATGATAAATTCAGAAACTTCAACAATTTCTGAAACAGTCACCTCTTAAAATTCATAACAAATCATACGTTCATTTTTAACGGTTCAAAATTTGTGGACATATACTCAACTTATATATGTATAACATATCAAAAAATCACAACGATCCAACGATCGGATTAAAATTATAACTTACGCAATAGAGCTTTAAGAACACCGATTTGACCTTTTAATACATCCAATCCGACAAAATACTGATAAAACACCTCAACATTAATTCCTTCATTTATAACCACATAAATAAATCCATCATTTATATCAACATCAAATAAATATTTCCTTATCATATAAATCAATAATTAATTATTCACAAATAATATTACAGAATTACAATTATGACAACCAGGTCATTCCCAGGAAAGAGGGGGCTTTCTGATAAGGATTTCTCCTTACTGACGCGTAATTAGGTGACCAAACCTCTCCTTGATAGAACTTTCTAGACATTGCCAATAATCCTATCTAATAATATTATTCAAATAATATGAATTATTGATCTAGTAATGGGAAATACTGTGCAGTGACAATTATTGAAACAACAATAATATAAAATATCAACGCAGCAATTATTGAATCAATAAAATAAAATATTGAAAAGTAATTACTGTAATAATAATTATTGAGTAGTGTCTTCTTACGTAAGAATCAATAATTCAAAAATTCTGTGCAATACCGTTTGCTACTGTGCAACCACGCGTATTACTGTATTTTAACCACCAGGTATTCCAACATTGTTAATGGTAACAATTACGACGTTTATTTATTAAACTCAAACTTGTCGTTTTCTTCATCCGACAGTTATTCTATTATGGGGCCCATAAATGGTTATAACTTGTCGTACTATACTGTAATTCGTATTTTTACATGATTATAACTATTGAGTCACATGATTGTACTATTAATTCACATTATTTACTATTAGGAGAGGTGGTGCAAGTTTGATAATACTTGCAGGACTAAATTAAAAATGAAAGAAAAGTTGAAGGTATTATATTGTAATATTTTGAGCCCCAAAACGTGCAATTATCGGAACTATATTTTTCTATAAATAAAAGCTCATTCTTCCTTCATTTCTCACCAATTCACTAAAGATATAGAGCAATTATTATAGAGAGAAATTATAGAGAGAAAGAAGAAGAGAAGTCTGCTACCTCACTATTCCAAAGATCCGAGTTTTTTCTAAGGTAAGGGTATTATTCTTTCGTATTCATGAAGAAAGTTATTTTCTTTCAATACTCGTAAGGGTTGGTATTCCATTCTTTATTATTATGTTGGAATAACCTGTCAATGCGAAGTACCACATACATGGTGAAATTATTCTGTTATTCCATTCTTTATTATTCTCATTGAATAACTCATGCATCTTGGCCTATCGCATGCTTGGTGAATTCTGTTGTTATTCCATTCTTTATTATTCTCATTGGAATATCACATGCATCTGGATTACGCATGACCTGGTTTCATTCTTTGTTATTCTCATTGGAATATCCTCATGCATGCGGATTACGCATGACCTCGTTCCATTCTTTATTATTCTGTTGGAATATTCTGTATATATGGATTACGCATGACCTGGTTCCATTCTTTATTATTCTGTTGGGAATAACCTGTCTGTGCGGTCTATCGCATGCATGGTGAATTCTTTTGTTATTCCATTCTTTATTATTCTGTTGGAATAACATGTCTATGTGGATTACCGCATGTATGGTGAATAATCCCTTGTATTCATTCCTTATTAAATTGTGGAAATGATCTATCTACGTGGATCACTGCATGGCGGGCGAAAATCCATGTATTTGTCTTATTTTTATACGACAGTTGTATTAAAGAAGTTTGTATTTAATTTCTATACCATGTATTTGATGACTCAAAATGAGTGATGTATACCTATTTTGGGGCGTCACATTAGGATCATCTCCATTTCAAATGAAATAGAGAGTCTTTATTTCATGATCCAAATTTAAAATGTGTTGGAATGTGACATCATGATGACGAGGGAGAGAAAGATGATGATGGAGAATAGGAGTTAACATTCGATTATAACCGAACCGAATAAGCTAATTCGGTTATAACCAAAAATTGAAACTAAACTATTTAGACTATCCGAATAAATAACCGAATTGTCAAATAACTGAATATCAAAATTATTATTCGTTTATTTCGGTATATAACTGAAATTGTAAATCATTTTTAGTAATTTTCATGAACAGAGTAACAAAGTACTATTAAAATTTGAAGTATTTATTTCCTTTGACTCCATCTTAAAAAACAGAGTGCTCTATCTTAAACACTTATATGAACAAACAGTAAAACATTAATGACAAGGATAGACTAGGCACAAAAGGGGAAAGCAAAAAAACAAATATACCCACATAATCCAATTGCAGAGTACTCTAACAAAATATTGGAATATAATAACACATAATTGCACACTAAAAGGTTTTATACTCATTGAATGTAACTAGATTCAGGCTAAACAAATCTATATCAACGAAGATTCACTAAAACAAACACTAGAAGGGCATAAAGGTGATCATTGTTCACTTTGTGAGAAATAAGATCTGAGATTTGAGAGTTAAGAGGCAGAGTCTAGAGAGGTCGATAAACGGAGAGCAGGTCGGAGGCGAAATCGCAGAGATTAGAGAGATCGGAGGTGGAGGTCGAAGTGGAGGAGATTCGCGATTTGTGAAGTCGAAATGGGTTGACTAGCTGTGGAGAAGAGAAATGAAGCTAGGGATTTGGTTATGGAGGAGAGTCGACAGAGTACTAACACTCTGTTTCTGAGTTTTGAACAAAAAAAAAGAATAGAAAACTTAAATTAGAACAGAAAATAAAAGAATAGAAAACTTGAAGTTTTCCTTGTGTTGTTTCTAAGTTTTTAATAGAAAATAATAGAAAATTTAAAATTTTTCTTTTCTTGCGTTTTAAGTTCTAATGAAAAGAAAAAAAATATCACTTTTACAAATTACCCTTATATTAATTATAATCATTGAACCATGAATAAAAATATGCAAGATAAATTTAAACAAAAAAAATTCCATAATCAAATACAAACGAACAAAATCACTGCGCAACTAGAGGCTCTTGGAAATATGAATAACCCATAAAATTGTTAGATATTTATTCAACTAGATAACACAATATACATATATAGACAAATATATGTGTGAGTTGAAGAGAGATTGCTAAGAGCAAATCGGGGACT
This sequence comes from Panax quinquefolius, assembly GCA_020205615.1. NCBI lineage: Eukaryota > Viridiplantae > Streptophyta > Magnoliopsida > Apiales > Araliaceae > Panax > Panax quinquefolius. Next base: position 136,994,009 of record CM035153.1, on the reverse strand, counting down.
ATATTTAGGCATGACTTTTACCGAAAAAAGAGACAGATTTGGCCGAAAAGTTACCGAAGAGGGAGAGATTGGGATGCCGGAGTGCTGACAAGAAAAATCTGGAGATGAATTTGTTCAGTTACACTGTTGCAGGGAGCTTGGGTTAGAACCGAAGAAGAGAATTTGTTAGCGGCAAGTTATTCGCGCCTATACTTTTCTCTTTATCAGATTAGGTTTAGTAGATAAAAACAAATTGAGGACATGAGTTGTAATTTAAAATTTATTATACTAAAAGTTGAGGATAATATGGGAATTATAAAAATATTACTTATTCCAATTTCTTTTCTGTCCAAATCATGCTAATTTTGGACGGAAAACTTTGACAGGAAAAGTGGCCAAGTTTTCTATCCATCTATTTTCTTTTCCGTTTATTAAAAAACTCATAAACATAAGAATTAGAAAGAAAACTTAAATTTTCGTCCATTTCTTTTCTTTTCTGTACATTTTAAAACTCAGAAATAGAGCGTAAGAGTTTTCTATAAAATTCGTATTTTTCTGATAAACGGACTATTTTCTATAAATTACTGAAGTTTGAAAAATAAAATGAATTTTTAATTGGGTGGGACCCACTTTTGGTTGGTGTTGAATGCATGTGGGCTGCTGAAATTTTCAGAAATAAGGGGCTGAAGATTGTCAATGAAGCATGCATAGGAAAAATAAGATTATATTATATTTTCTTATTTTAGTCTCCTATAGCGTTCTAGCATTTTTCTATACATAGGCGCTTAGGTTAGAATTGAAAATCACACCAGAAATAAGTTTTCTTTCTCTCTAGATTATCGAGCATATTTTTGTGAGTATTTTGATACTTTTAGAGTTGCTGTTCGGTACAAGTTTCTTTCGACTTTATATCCGATATTCCGATCAGAAGTCCCGTTATTTTGAGGTAAGGGATGCTATTTTCTTCTTAAATGATATTATTTTCTTCAATATCATTATGTCGAAATATTGGTTTGAACTTTTTAATAAAATTTGGAACTTTTGTGTCGGGGTAACTATTCACGTATACGGCACTATTCACGAATACTGCACTATTCACCGAAAAATGAAAATTTTCCTTTTTGTCCAAGATGTCTATTATGGTTATTATCTTTGATTATATCCATGTTTTGATCTTTATTTTTAAATTCTGCTGCTCAATTGGTTATTATGAAGTATTATTGATCTTGGATAAACTGTTATACCTAATCCCGATATTTGTCCTTCCGTCTCACCGGATTCGCTTTTCTTTTAAATATTTTTCATCATCCTCGGTCTTAAATGATGATATTCATCAATATCTTTGGCCCGTAGTGCAAAGATGAATGATTAATCGATGAATATCTTTGGCCCATAGTGCAAAGATGAACAGTGTTGAGATGAACACGACCATCGGGTGATACAAATGAATATCTTTGGCTGTAGTGCAAAAAGATGAATATTTGATTAAAAATGTATATTGATTGATGTTACGGGGATAAAATATTGATGATGGACTTTTAAATCTTAGAAGATAGTAGAAATCATTCTCTACGTGACTCTTCTAATGGATTCTTTATTTCACTTTGCGTGTGTTGATCTAAAACTTGTTGTCTATTATATTCTATCATATTTTTCCCTGTTGAAGACTAATGATAATTTGTTGTATATTATCTTAGTCATAATATTCTTTACTAGGCTAGTTGAGCTCACCCTTTTCCTTTTGTTCCATTTTTCTTCTCGTGAGGTGAGAGAACATAACAGATCTAATCGGGGTATGGAGTGATGGTTCTAGAAAGATGTTTTATCAGTCCTCACTATTTCGTAAAATAGTGTATGAATAATTGTAATGAGGACTTATTTGAGGGTGGATATTATCTAGAAGACAATATTTGTATTTAAACTCACAAAGACGTGTTGTCGTATTTTCACGACAATTGTATTATTGAAGTTGTAGTTTGCTTTCACATACCATGTAATTGGCACTCGAGAATGGGTGTTGTATACCTATTTTGGGGGCGCCACAGTTGGTATCAAAGCTTAGGATATGGTCTCTGGCGGAGATCGGAATAGAACTAGGAGGGAGAGATGAGTAAATCCTTCGCTAGTGTGTCCTATTTAAGCTTATTTGTTGGTGGGTCATAATATATAGGATATTATGTGATATGTTAATTTGTTTAATTAACCCTTGTTTTATGGCGAGATTTAGAATGGTCACGAGAACGTTAACAATGGAGTGTATGAGACGTGGAAACAACCTTTAACCACAAACCAGAGAACGTGTAAACATGAAGGCAATATTCCTCCTGTAAACAACACTACCGAGCAAACGATGAATGATGAAATGTTTAGGAGCTTTTTTGCGCTTCATAAAAAAATCGACGAGGAGACTTGTGTACAAAATACGGGTGGAAGTGATAGCAACGCTGCGTGGTCATCACAACCAAGGCTTCAAGGAGTTGGGACCACCAGATTTACAGGGGAAAGCCCGATCCGATTAAGGCGGAAACATGGGTCAAGAAAATTACCAAGATATTCGATGTCTTGGGATGCACGGAGGAACAGAAGGTTCCATTTGCCACCTTTATGTTCCGTGGTGAGGCATATTACTGGTGAGAATCAGTGAAGCATACCCAGCCAGCCGCACTCAATATGTATTGGGAAAGATTTCAGAAACTATTCAATGACAAGTACTTTCCTAAAAGTATTCGTTATATGAAGAAGGTAGAGTTTATTAGACCGAATGAATAACACGATTTGTCTCAAAGACGAGGCGAAGTTCATGGAGTTATCCAGGTTCACACCTCATTTGGTAGAAAATGAGGAACGATGCCACTTGATGTTTCGAGAGGTCTAAAACCCGATTCGTCCAATACCTTATCTCTCATAAATTTTTTCTATATTCAGATGTTGTCAACAGGGCTCAATTATTAGAGCGAGATAATGAGTATACTCAACCGAGGGATCACAACTGTGGTCATACCCATGACAATAGCTAAATCGATGGAGCTATGATAACCCGGTGAGAGGAGGAAGAATACGGACAAAAGCGGTAACGACTCGGGTGGTAATCGTGGACATGATAATAGAAGAGGTGAATCTAGTGGAAATTTCAAAAAAAGGAGATTCAACAATGACGGGAAGACATCAGCAGCAACACCAGCATCAAGTGTTGCTAGGGGAGGAGAACAACCACCTTATGTGTTATAAATCAAGGAAAAGGGACATATCATTGGCATCCACAACAATCCAAGGTATGTTATAACTGTGGAAAGGAGGGTCATATAGCCCGAGAGTGTTCTGTAGCAAAACCAAGTTCAGCGGGGATGGTGACTCCAAAAGCTGTCCCAGATAAGTCAAAATCAGCGGTTCCTAGAAGAACATTTGTCGTGACTAGCCAAAATGTGAGGAACCCGAACGAGGTGATCACGGGTAAGCTAATCATAAACTCTTACGAAGTTTATACTTTACTAGATATCGGTTCTACTAATTCTTTTATCTCTCCTACTTATGCTCAACGTTTAAACTTGACTCCGGAGAAATTGAACTTTAACTTATTTGTTGAAACTCCGTTGGGTGAAACCTTCGTTACATCTACAGTTTATAAATCTTGCTTGATCCAAGTTGGCACTATCACATTACCTGTTGATCTTATCTCTTTAAAGATACTTGCTTTTGATGTGATTTTAGGAATTAATTAGTTAACCACTCATCATGCCAAAATTGATTGCTTTCGTAAGGTAGTTAGTTTTCATATTCCTAACCAACCTGTTATGCGAATTCAAGCAACTAAACCACTAAAATCAATCACTGTCATATCCAGCCATAAAGCTATTCATTTATTGAAAAATGGATGTCAAGCTTTCTTAGCCCATCTTATGGATTTGAATAAAGACACGTCAGATTTGAATAAAATTTTTGTTGTTAGTGAATTTCCTGACGTATTTTTTGAAGAACTTCCCTGTCTACCCCCAGAACGTGATGTTGAATTCTTTATTGACCTTGAACCGAGTACAAAACCCATTTCTAAAACCCCATATCGAATGGCTCCTATTGAACTTCAGGAGTTAAAAGTCCAACTACAGGAGTTATTAGACATCGGTTTCATTCGTCCTAGTACATCTCCTTGGGGTGCTCTTGTTTTATTCGTAAAGAAGAAAGACGGGAGCATGCGACTATGTATTGACTACCGAGAATTGAACCATGTCACCATCAAGAATAGGTATCCGCTACCTCGCATTGATGACCTGTTTGACCAGTTGCAAGGAGCACAATTCTTTTCAAAGATCAATCTTCGCTCGGATATCATCAATTTGAAGATTAGAATCGAGGATATTCCAAAGACTACCTTCGTAACTCCTGATGCGAGAATTATGAATTCTTAGTCATGTCTTTTGGATTGACTAATGCTCCTCGCCGCCTTCATGGATATGATGAACCGAGTATTCAAGGAATATTTGGATCGGTTCGTTGTTGTCTTTATTGATGACATCCTCATCTATTCCAAAAGCCGTGAAGATCATGAGCACCATTTGAAGTCGATATTGAAAGGCTTCGTGAAAATAAGCTTTATGCCAAGTCAAGAAATGCGAGTTCGGCTTGAGGAAGTAGCATTCCTCGGGCACGTGGTGTCAAAACATGGAGTATCTGGTGACCCTTGCCAAGATTGAAGCAATACAAAGTTAGGAGCAACCGAAAGTCGGTGATCAAGTCACAGTAACTTTCGGGGCTTAATGGGTTATTATCGGAGATTCGTGGAAGGATTTTCTCGAATCACTACTCCATTAACTCAGTTGACTCGGAAAGATACAAAATTTGTATGGAGCGAGGAATGCAAGAAGAGTTTCCAAGAGCTCAAGAGAGACTCATTTCTAAGACTGCTCGGTAATACCATCTAGTTCGGATGGATTTGTTATCTACAAATGATGCTTCGTAAAGGGTTAGGATGTGTTCTCATGCAACATGGGAAAGTCATAGCCTATGCCTCACGACAACTCAAAGAATATGAGAGGAATTATCCTACTCATGATCCTGAGTTAGCGTGATCGATTCGCGTTGAAAATTTGGAGACACTACCGTATGGGGGAAAAGTGAGATCTATACGGATCATAAAAGCCTCAAATACTTCTTCACCCAAAAGGAACTCAACATGCGGCAACGACGTTGGCTCTAGTTTGCATTGAAAGATTATGATCATACCATTCAATACCATCCTAGAAAAGCAAACGTAGTAGTAGAATTTATTTATCGAGTGAAGATCGATGCGGCACGAAAAGATGTTGTTAACACAAAGACCCATTTTGTGCGATTTACAAAGGATGGAGATTGAGTTAAAGACCTCGAGGACCCACGTGATGATGGCGAATATACAAGTAGAACCGAGCTTTAATCGATAAAGTTAAAGCCGCTTGCTACGGACCAAATGGCGCGTATGAAGAAGAAAGTGCAAAAGAAGGAGCTATTCCAGGCGAGAATCGATAAAGAAGGAATACTTGAGTCAACTCTAGATTTTGCGTTCCTAACGATTCTCGACTTGAAGCATAGAATCATGATGGAGGCACACACACCCCGCTTGCAATCCATTCGGGAGTACCAAAATGTACCATGATCTTCGACATACATTTTGGTGGAACAATATGAAGAGAGAGATCATGAGTTTATCTTGAGGTGTTTAACTTGTTAACGTAGTAAAGCGCGAGCATCAAGTGCCAAAGGGTCCATCAAACCACTTGAGATTCCGAAATGGAAGTGGGAACATTACCATAGATTTCAATTCTGTGTCTTCCCAAAGTTTCTCAAGGCATAGATGCGATTTGGGTTATTGTTGATAGATTAACCAAGTCTTCTCATTTATTTCTATACGTGAGACTTATTCCCTTGAACGTCTTGCTCAGTGTATGCGTGAATGAGATTGTGAGATTGCATGGCATGCCAAGATCCATAGTTTCTGATCGTGACCCAAGATTCACTTCAAGATTTTGGGTTAGCTTGCGAAAGAAAGCTATGGGTACGCATTTCTGATTTAGTTCTACATATCATCCTCAAACGGACGGACAATCGAGGACTATTCAAACTCTTGAAGATCTATTAAAACTCTATGTCCTGACTTCAAAGGAGTTGGAATAAGTACTTGCCACAGGTGGAATTCTCCTACAACAACAGATTATCAAGCAAGTATAGGCATGGCTCCATTCGAGGAGTTGTATGGACGAAAAGTGTCGTTCTCCAAAGATCTTTGGGGCGAGGTGGGAGAAGCAATGTTGTTGGGACCAGAATTAGTATGCATGACTACAGAAAAGATCCAAATGATTCGACAACGTATTCAAACCTCACAAGATCGACAAAAGAGTTATGCTGATCTTCATCGAAAGGACGTAGAATTTAATATTGGAGATCATGTACTCAATCCACGATTTGTTGGTTCATTTGAGATTTTTGACCGAATAGGAAATGTGGCCTATAGACTCGCATTACCTCCAAGCATGTCTCATGTTCATAATGTTTTTTATATATCTATGCTTCGTAAATATGTGAAAGACCCAAACCACATTATTGTGTTAGAACCAGACGAGATAGCCGAAGATTTAACGTACGAGGAGGTACTTGTTAAGATATTGGATAGAAAAGAGCATGTTCTACGCACCAAGGTTATACCACAAGTTAAGATTTTGTGAAGGAATCATACTATTGAAGAAATGACCCGGGAGCTGAAATCTGAAATGAAAGCGAGGTACCCTCACTTGTTCGAAACACCAGGTACGTACGTCAATTTTGAGGACAAAATTTTATAAGGAGGGGAGGTTGTAAGACCTCAACTTATTATAAATAAAATTGAATTTTCTCTATTCATTATTTTAAATTAATAAGGTGTTAATTTGATATAATTCTTTGGTTATGGGTGAAATGTGCAAATTTTACAAAATAAGCAAGTGGTTATAAAATATTCATTTCTGTCGGGGAATATTAGTTTGGTCGTGGAATATTCTTGTTGTCGGGGAATATTCGTACGACGACGCAGCTATTTGTGGGCCCCATAACGGAAAACGGTTGGATGAAGGAAAACGACAAAGTATGAGTTTTTATGAATAACGGCGTAATTGTTACCGTTAACACTGTTGGAATACCTGGTGGTTAAAATACGATGTCTGCTGTGGTTCGCACGCGTGGTTACACATACCTGATATTGCATGTATTGTTGAATTATTGATTCTTATGTAAGAAGACACTACTCAATAATTGTTACAGTAGTTACTGTTCAATATTTTATTTTATTGATTCAATAATTGCTGCGTTGATAGTTTATATTATTGTTATTTCAATAATTGTCATTGTAAAGTATTTCCCATTATCAGATCAATAATTCATATTATTTGAATAATATTATTAGATAGCATTATTGGCAATGTCTAGAAAGTTCTATCAAGTAGAGGTTTGGTCACCTAATTGCGCGCTAATAAGGAGAAATCCTTATCGGAAAGCCCCCTCTTTCCTGGGAACTGTCTGGTTGTCATTATTGTGATTCTGTAATATTATTTGTGAATAATTATTTATTGATTTATATGATAAGGAAATATTTATTTGATGCGGATATAAATGATGGATTTATTTATGTGGTTACAAATGAGGGAATTAATGTTGAGGTATTTTATCAGTATTTTGTCGGATTTGAGGTATTAAATGATCAAATCGGTGTTCTTAAAGCTCTATTGCGTGAGTTATAATTTTAATTCGACCGTTGGATCGTTGTGATGTTTGGATATGTTATACATATATAAGTTGAGTATATATCCACAAATTTTAAATCGTTAAAAATAAACGTATGATTTGTTATGAATTTTAAGAGGTGTTGAAAATCATCCGTTTGTGGATTTCGGATATTTTCGGTTTAGAATTTGGAAAAACTTAAAGCTACAAAGTTGTAGAGAATTCGATTTCGTGTAGAATGGATATAAAATTCGTATTTTTCTGATAAACGGGCTATTTTCTATGAATTACTAAAATTTTGAAAAATAAAATGAATTTTTAATTAGGTGGGACCCACTTTTGGTTGGTGTTGAATGCATGTGGGCTGCTGAAATTTTCAAAAATGAGGGGCTGAAGATTGTCAATGAAGCATGCGTAGGAAAAATAAGATTATATTATATTTTATTATTTTAGTCTCCTATGACGTTCTAGCATTTTCTTATAAATAGGCGCTTAGGTTAGAATTGAAAATCACATCAGAAATAAGTTTTCTTTCTCTCTATATTATCGAACGTATTTTTGTGAGTATTTTGATACTTTGAGAGTTCATTTGTTCTATTTGAAGTTTCCTTCGACTTTATATCCATATTCCGATCGTAAGCACCGTTATTTTGAGGTAAGGGATGTTATTTTCTTCTTAAATGATATTATTTTCTTCAATATCATTATGCCGAAATATTGATTTGAACCTTTTAATCAAATTTGGAACTTTTGTGTCGGGGTTACTATTCATGTATACGACATTATTCACGAATACGACACTATTCACCGAAAAATGAAATTTTTCTTTTTATCCAAGATGTCTATTATGGTTACTATCTTTGATTGTATCCATGTTTTGATCTTTATTTTTTGAATTACGCTTCTCAATTGGTTATTATGAAGTATTATCGATCTTGGATAAAAAGCTATACTGAATCCACGATATTTGTCCTTCCGTCTCACCGGATTCGCTTTTCTTAAAAATATTTTCATCATCCTCAATCTTAAATGATGATGTTCTTGAATATCTTTGGCCAGAGTGCAAAGATGAATGATTAATCGATGAATATCTTTGGCCCGTAGTGCAAAGATGAACACGTGTTGAGATGAACATACGATTGACTGGTGATACAAATGAATATCTTTGGCCCTGTGGTGGAAAGATGAATATTTGATTAAAGATGTATATTGATTGATGTTACGAGGATAAAATATTGATGATGGACTTTTAAATCTTAGAAGATAGTAGAATTCATTCTCTCACGTGACTCTTCTAATGGATTGTTGTTTCATTGCATTTGTTGATCTAATACTTGTTGCTCTATTATATTCTATCGATTTTTCCTCATTGAAGACTAATGATAATTTGTTGTATATTATCTTAGTCATAATATTCTTTACTCGGGCTAGTTGAGCTCACCCTTTTCCTTTTGTTCCATTTTTCTTCTCGTGAGGTGAGAACATATAGCAGGATCTAGTCGAGGTATGGAGTTATGGTTCTAAAAGATGTTTTAGCGATCCCTCACTATTTCGTAAAAATAGTGTATGAATAATTGTAATGAGGACTTATTTGAGTGTGGATATTGTTTGAAGAAAATATTTGTATTTAAACTCACAAGATGTGTTGTCGTATTTTACACGACAATTGTATTATTGAAGTTGTAGTTTTGCTTTCGCATGCCATGTAATTGGCATTTCTCGGAATAGGTGTTGTATACCTATTTTGGGGGCGTCACTGAGACTCTCCATACTCTCCATTTCATTTGAAATGGAGAGGATCCTAATCCCCAATTTTCATGTCCACATAGAGTTTTTGGTTAATTAATATCCCCTAAGAACGGAATTAGGACCCTCTCTATTTCATGATCCAAATTTAAAATGTGTTGGAATGTGACATCAGGATAATGGGAGAGAGAGATGATGATGGAGAATGTTCTGGAATGGAGACTCTCAATTTCATATGAAATGGAGTGGACATATATTTTCACATGTATTTTTGATATTTTAACAGTTCTCTCTCACATGAGAAGAAAGTGGGTCTCACTTTCATATGAGAGGAGACTATGTGAAAATATCAAAAAACTCATGTGAAAATAGTGCTCCCCTATAGTTTATTCTTTGCGAATTAGGATCCTCTTCATTTCAAATGAATTGGAGAGTCTTCATTTTATTATTCAGATTTAAAATGTGTTGGAATGTGACATCATGATGATAGGAGAGAGAGATGATGATGATGAATGGAGACTCTTCATTTCATTTGAAATGGAGAGGATCCTAGTCCATATTTTGACATGCATGAATAATCACCAAAACCATGCGTCTTACATGCATATGCACAATGGCATTACTGTCTTGCGTTAATACCCTCAATTGCATCACTACACAAGCTCCCTTCTCTGCCATTTGCTTAACACTTGCCTCAATTTCCTCCATTGCCTGTCTCTGCATTCTTTCTCCCTTCACAATATGTCCAAACTTGCCGACTTTATCTCGTGAAAGCCTAGTTTGTCCTTAAGCAATTCCTAGTTCCCACCATGCTCCCCTGCTAGCTAGCTAGCTATACTTTTTACGATATTTATTATTTAACAAAGATTGGCACATTATATGTAAGACCCTTTTATTGCCTTTTTTTGATCCATATAGAAATTTCTTAATTTCAACTTTAGAATAAAATCAAGTGCACAGTATCTGTTCTCGTGTACAAAGACATCATGGTGGAGTTGCATGAGGAACTTGATCCTGTAAGTCCTGTTGGTGGAATTGAGGAAGAACAAGATGAAGCTGAAGAGCTCAGCTATGATGAGCTCAAGAAGAGGATGTGGAAGGACCGGACGAGGATGCAAAAGCTTAAGGCGAAGAGACAGGAAGAAGATTCCGAGGCTGAAGTTAGGAAAGAGCAATCGCGGCGAAAGAAGATGTCAAGAGCTCAAGATGCTATCCTCAAGTACATGGCGAAGATCATGGAGGTTTGTAAGGCACAAGGATTTGTTTATGGTATTGTACCAGAGAAAGGGAAGCCTGTGACCGGCTCGTCTGACAGTTTACGTGAATGGTGGAAAGAGAAAGTCCGATTTGACCAAAATGCTCCGGCTGCCATCGCCGAATTCTTACCTCCCATCCTTCAACAAGCTGGTGAGTTAGACAAGGTTTCTTCTATGCATTTCTTACAAGACTTGCAAGATACAACTTTAGGATCACTTCTTTCTGCACTCATGCAACATTGTGTCCCTCCCCAAAGGAGGTTTCCTTTGAAGAGGGGCTTAGCTCCTCCGTGGTGGCCCACTGGGAATGAACTTTGGTGGGAACATCAAGGTTCGGTTTTCCAAGAACAGGGGCCACCGCCTTACAAGAAGCCTCATGACTTGAAAAAGGCTTGGAAAGTTGGTGTTTTGGCTACTATTATCAAACACATGTCGCCAAACTTGGACCATATGAGACGGTTAGTGAGACAATCCAAGTGCTTACAAGATAAAATGACAGCCAAAGAAACTGCAATTTTGTCTAAAGTGGTTAACCAAGAAGAAGCCCTTGTAAAGATGGCTCAGAAATCACTCAAGATCTCAATATCCGAAGAAAGTAATACAGAGAATGAAGAAGGCCATGGCAACATTTTCGACAGCTTTAAACGAAAGTGCACGTTTGATCAAGAGGCCGAGGTTGATAAGTTGTATGGTCGTCAAAACTCTAACTGTCCACATAGTGACTTGTGGTTAGCCTTTGCCAATAAAGATTTAAGGACTGATCACGAATCCAGGTGCGTTTACCGCACAAATGATGGTGCAGATGAAACTTTCAAGAACTCTAATTTACATGCCTTAAATTTCCCATTGTTTGAACATCATCAAATTGATTAAGAAATGGCACGCTGTGACGAAAGAATGGAGAAAGGAAGGGATATGAATGATTCTGGTTGGATGAATGCGGATATAGGAAGGGCAGATGATGAGAACCATGGTGCACAAGATGGGCAAATGAGTGGCAGTTCAGTAGGAGATTATGGACACTACTGGGGAGAAAATGTAATCGAACAATTCCGGCTCAAGGCAATTTTTGGGAGGGGAAATGAACAAATGGATCTAAACACTTGTCCAAGTAAAGAAGATTTAGATGAAGATGGGACAACTTCAATTTGGGATTTGGGATTTGGGATATGAGTCCCCTGACCTAGAAAATTAGACTTTTGAGTACTTCTTTATATTGTGAGAAAAACATGCCAATTTTTGTTGCTGGTAGACACAATGACACAGTCTGCAAATTAGTTCAAATACATGGATAATTGATTGATATGTCTACCTGCGATGAAAATCAACATGATTTTATCACAATATAAATATTCTCCATTAGACTTTTCTGTAACTGCTTTCTCAATTATCTTTTCTTTTTCAACTCAACCTGAAGCTCATCCTTTTCCTCTTCTTTTGTTGCCTTTTCTTCTCTAACCTGTAGATTTTCTCTATTACAAGTAATATCTCTATTTGTACTATGTAACAAAACCTCGATTTATATTCATCCATATGCACAGTTAATTTGCTACAACTTATTACTGGCTTCTGGTAAAGCAAAAAAGAAAGCTGTAAAACAAAATACTAGTCATAAAATTACACAGGAGACGCTTTTCTCTTTAAGAAACTAATGAATTGTACAAGATTTAATGGTTTAATTGAAATTAATCTTCATGAAATTACGTTAATATCCATAAAAACTGTGCCTGCGTTGTATGCATTCTTCATATTCCGAACTCGCACCAATGCATGAGTTACCCTTTCTCATATACCTTGTGGCTTTGTTGTTCTTGGTCTCCACCTCTACTGCAAATACTGCACAAACTGGTCTGTGATCAGAGAATCTGGATTCTCCTCGTATATAAGATAATTGATCAATACCTTTGCCACGCCATAGTATTCTATCGCACCTGCAGTTCAATACCAAAATGATCAAGACTAGTTTAAGTTTATCAGCTATGTTACATGGACTCTTCACTTAAACCTCAAGTACCCATGTCAAGCACTTGATCTGAACTATTTTAGTGTTAAAAATTTGGCAAAATTGAGGATTAACCATGTCTAACTTTTAAAAATATCCGAGTCTGACTAGACACTATCTGAGTCCATATAACTTAGCCAACCAATTTACATTTAGTCATACGCAATTTCACAAACAAACAAACCATGCAGGTGTCCGTCGTTTTTTCTTGGACTTGCCAGTCTCTCCAGCATAGGAATCTGAATTGTGTGAGTACTTGTATGTGGGGGCAAATAAGATCCTTCCCTCACTCCATCCACTGAAAACTCTTCTGGCTTCTCTCTCAACATTCAACTGTGCTCAACAATTAAAAAAAATAATAAACTTAGTATAGTTTTGTTAATGATCAAATGAAAAAAAATTACCATATGAATTTTAAAATGGTGTGTTTGAAAGCAACTTTAAAGACAACTCAATGAGAATCAAGATAACAAAAATTAAAAGTTGGTTTCATCACCAGAAAGCCTAAACAAACATGATTGTTATTAAAAGTTTTCGATAATAAATAATTGAAAGGGATTCTAAGTTTGCACCAAAGGATATTGTGGACCTATTAACCATTATATCTGTACTATGTGTCCCCTTTGATTTGATCTTAAAGCCTAATCATCTCCTTAAGACTATTCTTCTTCTTCTTCTTCTTCTTCTTTCGTTTTTTTGCGTCAAAATAATCAAAAAATAACGTATTTGAATTCTATAAAGTTGTCACACTTTTAACAATATGCAAGTGTATAGTGTTAGCATTTGTTATAACAAATGTTACATAATTTGTCATCTAGCTATCTTTTATGGCCAACACAGATGCAACATTTGTTATAATAAGTGCAACAAAAAGTTATGAACTTAGAGATGGTCTGGTCAAGGAATGTGACAAATTCATGGAATCCGGATTCAAAAGTAACAAACCTGATCTTTCTCCAAGAGGGAATCCCAGTCATTATCCTCCAACAGAAGCCTTGCTTCCTCATAGCTCAAAGACACGCGATAATTCAAGTCTCCAAGCCAAATCATTCGACTGCAAACGTTTGATATTAGCATATTAGATCAAACAAAAGGTAAACACAATTTAATTTCACAATGATAATATTGACAAGAACTTACTCATGATCAATAATTCTTTCTGGAATTGTACTATTTGGATTCTTGCAAATCCTGGCGAACTGTGTGCTCTTTAGGATCTCAACTACGTCATTGTTCCTCCTCAGCTCATCTCCCTCCTTCTCACCGGAAGCCAAGTGGCTGCAGACAAAGCAAAAGCTCGTACGATGCAATGACAAACTTATTGATATACAACCCTGCAATATACATCCCATATGAAATTTTACTCTACAAACTCATCCATAATAACTACTAGACATCAATTCAAATCCGTGAAATATCAAAATCATAATTCATGCACCATAAAATAACTTTGAAAGATCAAATATACACAAAACTACTAGCACCAAATAAGATATAACTAACTTTGTTACCAAGACATCCCATAATTCCTCTGCCCACACAATCAACTCTGAGATGGCCAATGTGTTGCACTAATTCTTTCCGAGCCCATACAGAAAGAAAGAGGCCTACCATTTGCTTGCTTGATAAGACACAGTAATTCAACTCACTACGAGAAGAAGGTACTTCTGACTCTGAAACAAAGTCATCAACGCTACCTTCATCATGCGTTAGGGGAGAAGTGCAGGGGTCAGACAGATTTTTCGGCCTTTGTATATTTGAATATGGTGATTCCAAAGGGCAGTTGCAGGTCTTGAGAAGGGTATTATCAGCCCTGAGATTCATACTAAGCACTTTGAGAGAAGGCTTATGAAAGAAGTGAGACTTTGAGTCCTTGGAATTGTTGGACTTTGATACAGAACCTGACTCAGAAGAGGATGAATTTATCGAGTCATGGTATGATTTGTTAAGTGCATGGCTTATAAGGGCTAGCCATTTTGCTGCTGGCTCATTATCTTCAACCACAAGAACATTTCCTGCACTTAAGGGAACAATTTCCTGAAATCTGAAAATAGAAAACATTAGCTTACTTACAGATATTATATCTTACATATAAAATTAAAATTCAACCAATTGCTCTGAAACTAAATTGTTCATTAAACTCTGCTCTAAAGATTATTATATTCAGCATTTCAACTTCATTTAACGTTTTTTAAAGCATTGAGCTAAAAACTTGAAACCATGAGGATCAAATCATGAAACTATCATACCCTAATACATATATATCAGAAGATCCCTCCACCTGCAAGAATTCCTCTAGCCTGAGATCATGATCAGGAGTTGTTCCTCCTACATTCCACGTCGCAACAAATATCCTGAAATCGAACCAACATTTTTGTTAATAACACGTGCCTAACATTTTAGTTTATTGTGTACAAATTGTTAATTCCATACCTAATGTCTTGAATTATGGTTTGTGGTGCCATTGGTTGATCAAAATTTGATAGGTTAAGGCCTTCAATCCCCACACTACTTTGTCTTTCTGGGAGAAATATAAGAAATTAAGTCCATGACTCTAGTTTTTCAAATTTCAGGTCTGAATATATATATATATAATCAACTACAGAAAATTTCTTTTTCAATAGTTTACTTGCGTATTATATTATGTATCTTGAATTAATTAAATTGCACTTTAGTCTTCTGTTAGGTAAGCTACCATAATACACAAGAACAAAAAAATATGAGGAAAATATACATCTTTTGGTTTCATGACTTGAAACTACTGCACGGTACACATACCTAATCACACCGGATTTGACCCCTCACCAGTATTCTCTCTAATTTCTCTTAATTCGTTGTATATTTTAATATTTGATAATTATAAATGAAATTAACACCTATATTTAAATTGCATCGTTACACTAAAAATAAAACAATTTGATACTTTTTTTTATCATTTGATAAATATTCGTACTTATAATAAAAACTGATTTAGTTGAGAATTCTTAACCGTAAAAATACTTTTAATAATCATAATTTTTGTAAAATTGATCAAGTTATATTCATGTATGTGGATAGTAGTTAGCAATCCTACTATCATAAACAATATACAAAATTGAGAGAAATTTAAGAGATGTATAATGGAGAGAAGTCAAATTAAATCAAATATATAATGCTAACAAACTAATGATTAAAATTCTACTATTTTGACCTCAAATTAAATTAACTCAATATGTTTACATATGACTCACCACATAAACTAGAACTAGAATATAATTATTATATGTATTGATAATAAATTAATAATCTGGTATTAAGCAGATGAATAGTGCAGAAATATTTACGTGCATGCATGCACCAAATTGAGAAAATTATGTGCAGATTACCTACTTGGATAATTAATTTTCCTCATGCTCAGCTTCGTTTCCATGAAAGCAAAGCTTCCCTCTTTGAGGCCAATTTTCTATTAAAATCTATCCTCCAAACAACAAAGGAAAGGTTAATTAACAAAATAAATAAATTATAATACTACTTGTCTAAATTAATTGCTTCTTTCACCAGAGAGATAGAGATAGAGATAGATACCAGGCAGGAGGAACTTGCAAAAAATCCTCGTCTGAATTTTATGCCGATCGAATTTCTATTAGAACTAAAAATCGTTGGAATAATAGACTTCCACCCACAAAAAATAAAAGAAAAAGAGTTTAGAATGGGACCATTAAAAAAATCAAGAAATTAAATTCAATTCACAAAGAAAAAAAATTAAGAAAGATACCTTCTTCTTATTCTCACCCGACGGAATTTTCAGGATCGGTGGTGGTGGTGGTGGTGGAGGAGGTTGACTTATTCATATAATCGGATTTTGGTCAATGCTTTTCCGGCCACAACGTTCTCTCATTCCTCTTTTTTTTCATTAAAATTTTTGAATCAGTTTTTGATAAATGTGGTAATTTACCATGCATAAGAGGAATAGTATGTAGTATTTGATTACCGAAATCCAATTCCCGATGATTGTTGATTGCACGCACAAACTTCTTGATTTGATTTTTTTGTTTAGGTTTTTCTAATTTTTGATGATTTAATTTCTTTTTCCATTTCTTGTTTTTTTTTAGTAATTAATTTATGCGTTCTGTTGACCGATATGAGATTTTGCCGGCTAACCAGTCGGAATATTTGGCGCATTTTAGGGGATTTATTATACAGTTTACGATCAGATGATCCCCTTGTAACAACAGCTCATTTTAATACATGCCCAAACTAAATTCGAAATACATTTTTCAAATGATGGATTTTTAAGATAATTTTATGTTGCTTAATATACGGAATAATTGTACAGACACAAACTATTTTACAAATATTTTATAAATTTGTGGCATACTCCACCTCAGCTTTTTATGGGGGACTGAAGATTAAATTGAAGCAATTTATTGATTAATATGTTGAACTGGAGTATACCCCATCAATAGTTTATAAAATATTTGTAAAATAGTTGTGTCTGTAACATTACTCTAATATACGTACTCATAATATGGTTGGCTTTCTCTGACAAACCATAAGGAGCGAACTAAAAACGAATCGGCTATAATGACGGTTTTATCCGTAACTATAGAAAATCAGTTTTCTATGTTATAGCGACGACGGATAAAACCGTTGTTATAGTCAGTTCGTTTTTAATTCACTCCATATGGTTCGCTTAAAAGACAGACCGCTCATAATATTACTCTATTTGTTAGGAACTTAATAGTGCATGCGGGGAAATGATATAAAAATTAATGATAAATTAAGAATATTATCTCATTTCATATATAATCTATAAAATAATATATTTATTTAAAAAAAACTAAAAAAATGTATCCTTAAATTTAAAGAGAGTACTTAACGAAATGAATAAAGAAACTAAAATAAAAGGAAAATTATACTCCTTCTTTCCATTATATACTCCTATATGATGCTTAAGACATTATCACACATATTAAAAGGTTTTATTAATATTAATATTTGTTTGAAATTTTGTTACTACCCATGCATAATTAATTATACATTATCCTCTCTCTCTCTCTCTCTCTCTCTCTCTCTCTCTCTCTCAATTGCTCCATCTTGATGACAATTTTTAGGAAGTAAAGTAGGAAATGAATAAATATTTTTTCTTAGTTATGTAAACCAACTTATATTATAGGTCATGTTTGTTTTTATGGATTATATTTAGATATAATTATTAATTCCAAGTATCTTGTTTGTTTTTAAATTTAGATTTGAGATTATTAGTTCGTAGATTATAAAATAGCTTAATATAAGAAATTATTTAATATAATATTCAAATAGATATTATAATCCCGAATTATAATCCTAAGATTAATAGTTTTAAAATTATAATTATAATAATGGAAAACAAATATGACCCAGAAAAAAAAAACTTCTAAAACGGAATATATAATTGAAAGGAGGGAGTAGCCCACCTAAAGTAGATCGTTGGATCAATACGCTTGATATAATCTGTACCCAGTGAGCGTTTTGGTTCACTAAGAGGGGTAAGGTTTAGTGTATAGAAGTCTAATCATATTGTACTATAGTTGTGCATTTGAATCTCAAATAATGTATATATTCATGATATAAATAAATTATGTTTACATAAATTATGATAAAAAGTATTTCATATTCTTGTGCGAGCTATCCGTATATAGGGGTAAGTAATTCGGTTATAACAGAACCGAATAGTATATTCGATTATAACCGAAAGCTGAAATATACACATTTTGGATATCCGTATCAGTAACTAAATCTTGAGATATCCGAATTACCGAATAACCGAAATAAAAGCTTCCGTAATTAACATTCAAGTATTTTTGCCTTGCTGTCTTTGTCGCCTGTTTCGGGAGTTAGACAGGATCAATTTCCCACTGATAAGAAATTGAATTCCTTTGGTACTGATGATCTTGTGACTAACTTGCCTAGCCAGCCTAATATAAACTTCAGACATTATGCTGGTACATTACTGTGAATGAAATTAATGGACCCCTAATGAGTGATGATAAGCCCTTGGTGTTATGGCTTAATGGAGGTAAGAGAATGATATTAACTTATCTTTAGTTTTCACTCTAAATATGTTTCAAGTGATCCTGATTATGTATTTATGTTCAGTGAAATATGTGATGATTTCGACTTGAGAAAAGCTAAATTGTTGTTCTGTTTTAGTAGTTGCACCTATGTACCCTGTTCAATGTTCATTACTCAATAGTCTCCATTATGCATGCTAACCTTTACGTGAGAGCAGATCCTTTGTTCTCATTTTAAATAAAAGGTCAGGTCTCAAAATTTAAGTGGAAGACACAAAGGGGACAGAGAAAATGGGGATAGAGAATCTGTTCTCCCTTTATATACCTTATTCATTACTCCACAGTCTCCATTACTGTTTTAATTTTTTAGACTTAATTTTTTTTAATTTCTTATTCGGTTATTCGGTTAACCGAATAATAAAAAATCAAAATCAAATCCGAACCTGAAAATCGAATATAACCGAATTACAAAAATATCAGAATAACCGAAAAAGTTCGGTTAAATAATTTCGGTTTGATTTGGTTTTATCTATTTTTTGCACTGTAGAAGGTGTAAAACTCTAATTTTGTAAGACTATCCGTATGTAATTTTTTCTGATTTGGAATTTGTAAATGCACCAAATGGTAACAGACCAACAAATACTCAAAAAGTACCCAAAATCATTTATTGAAAAAGGGAGGGGAAAAATGAATATTTGGGCACCTTTTGTCTTTGGCCGACTATATTTTGTACTCACAAGTTTGTTACGTGCAGTTAATGCACTATTGAGTTGCTCCAATTTGCTTTAAGAAGATGTACCAACATTTTGTCCATCATTTTATTTTTAAAAAATTATTTTAATGGCAGAAAGAATGAAAAGAAAGTAGCATTAATACTTTTTCTTAGAAAAAAGTAAAATGAAGGTAAAAGACACGTACAAATAATCATTTTCGCACTATAGTTTATACGAGGGTGAAATATTATTTCAAAGTGGATACCTTTTGTAACATATACTTCTTCTACGATTATGTCCCAAAATTAGATATATAATTTAATTTTTGAGATTAAATAATAATATATTAAATTTTAAAATTGTCATGAAATATAAAAGTTTAGAATAAAATAAATTTTGTTATTATTAAATTTTGTTATATATTATACAATTATAATTATTATATCAATTAAAATTAAATAAATTCACATCAATTTAAATTTTAATGTGACGCCCCCAAAATAAGTATACATCACCCACTTTTGAGTAAATCGATAACATAGTATGTAAAACAACTACAACTTTATTAATGCAACATATAAATCGTGAATTTAAATACAAATATTGTCATCTAGTCAATATTCACACCCAAATAAGTCCTCATTACAATTATTGATACATTATTTTACAAAAATAATGAGGACTACTAAGACAACTTTCTAGAACCATCATTCCACACCCCGACTGAACTACTACATTCTCGCCTCACGAGAAGAAAAATGGAACAAAAGGAAAATGGTGAGCTTAATCTAGCCCGGTAAAGAATATTATGACTAAGATAATATAGAACAAATTATCGTTAGTCTTCAACAGGAAAAATCGATAAAATACAATAGACAACAAGTTTGGATCAATATTCGCAATGAAATAATAATTCATAGATGAGTTACGTAGAGAATGAAATCTACTATAATCTATGAATTTAAAAGTTCATCATCAATATTTTATCCTCGTAACATCATTCCATATTCATCTTGAATCAAATATTCATCTTTTGCCACTACAGCCAAAGATATTCATCACCGTCATATTCATCTCAACACTGCTCATCTTTGCACTACTCTGCCAAAGATATTCATCAAAATTCATTCATCTTTGCACTACAGGCCAAAGATATTCAGTAATATCATCATTTAGGACTGAGGATGATGAAAAATATTTTAAAGAAAGCGAATCCAGTGAAACAAAACAACAAATATTAAGGATTCGTACTTTAAACAATTCGAGTTCAAAAATACTTCATAAATAAATATAGTGGAGTAAAATTCAAGAATGATCAAAACATGAATACAATCAAAGCTAGTATCCATAATAGATATTTTTGATAAAAAAAGAATTAATTTTTCTGTGAATAGTGTCGTATTCGTGAATAGTGTCGTATACGTGAATAGTACCCCGACACTAAAGGACAAGAATTTCACAAGAAAAATCTTTCCAATAATCCGACATAATGATATTAGAAGAAATAATATCATTTTTAAAAAAATATAACATCCCTTACCTCGAAAATAATAGTACTTCTAGCTGGAATATCAGATATAACGCTGAAGGAACTTGCACCATATAGCAACACTCAAAGTATCAAAATACTCACAAGAATACGCTTGATAATATGGAGAGAGAAAACTTCAGTTTCTGGTATGATTTTCAATTCTAACCTAAGCACCCTATTTATAGGAAAATGCTTAGAACATCAAAGAAAAAAATTTAATAAAATAATATTATTTATTAAATTTTTCCTATGCCCACTTTTGAAGATCTAAATTCAACCATTAACATGTACAAGTGGGGCCCACAAAAGTGTAAAAAACATTTTTATTAAAAAAAATATTTAAAACTTCAAAAATTAATTATTTTGGAACACCGGAACTTCATTAATTCATAATAAATAGCTCTTTTATCAGAAAAAATCGAACCTTATGTCTTTTCCATAGAAAAATCCATTCTCTACAACTTTGTAAGTTTAAGCTTTTTCAAATTCCAAATAGAAATTGACCGAAATTCACAAACGGGCGATTTTACAGGATATAATCAAATTTCAGTCAAGAAATGGGGTCCACAAACATGTTTAACATGTTTTAAATATTTTTAGAAACAAAATACTCCTCCTCCTCATATATTCATATATTCCACATTTATTATAAAAATATCACCATTATTATATTATTAAATTATAATAATATATTTAAATAAATTATCTATCAGAAAAGATAAAATATCAATTTTTCAACAATTGTCGCTTTAAAATTTCTCCATCTATATCCACATAAAATGAATATTTTTCTTATCATATAAATTAATAATTAATTATTCACAAATAATATTACAGAATCACAATACTGGCAACCAGGCCGTTCCCAGGAAAGAGGGGGCTTTCCAATACGGATTTCTCCTTACTGGCGCGCAATTAGGTGACCAAACCTCTCCTTAGACAGAATTTTCTAGACATTGCCGATAATGTTATCTAATAATATTATTCAAATAATATGAATTATTGATCCGATAAAGAAAAATATTGTGTAGTGACAATTATTGAAACAACAATAATATAAATATCAACGTCGTAATTATTGAATCAATAAAATAAAATATTGAACAGTAATTACTGTAACAATTATTGAGTAGTGCCTTCTTACGTAAGAATCAATAATTGGTGCAATACCATGTGCTACTGTATTTTTAACCACAGAGTATTTCAACAGTATTAACGGTAACAACTACGCCGTTATTTAAAAACAACTTATACTTGTCGTTTTCTTCATTCAATCGCTTTCCGTTATGGGGCCCACACAAGGCTGCGCCTTCGTACGAATATTTCCCGACAGTAAGAATATTCCACGACCAAATGAATATTCCCTGACAACAATGAATATTTATAACCACTTGCTTATTTGAAATATTTGCGCATTTTACCCATAACTAACTACATTAATCAAATCAACCCTTACTATTTTAAAATAACAAATAGAAGAAATTCAATTTTATTAATAATAAGTTGGGGTCTTACAACCTCCCCTCCTTATGAAATTTCGTCCTCGAAATTGACGTACGTACCTGGTGTTTCGAAAAGGTGAGGATACCTCGCTTTCATTTCTTTTCAATTCTCGTGTCATTTCCTCAATAAGCATGGTTCCTCCACAAAACTTTGACTTGTGGTATGACCTTTGTCGTAGGACATGTTCCTTCCTATCCATGATCTTGACAGTACCTCTTCATACGTTAAGTTTTCGGCTATATCTCGTCCTGCTCTAACTTTCAATAACGTGGTTCGGTCTTTCACATATTTACGTAGCACAGATATATGAAAAATATTATAAACACGAGACATACTTGGAGGTAATGCGAGTCTATAGGCCACATTTCCTACTCGGTCAAGAATCTGAAATAGACCAATAAATCGTGGATTGAGCTTTCCTCTCTTCCCAAATCTTGTAACTCCCTTCCATAGAGCAACACGTAACAATACATGATCCCCAATACTAAATTTCACGACCCTTCGATGAAGATCCGCATAACTCTTTTGTCGATCCTGTGCCGTTTGTATACGTTGTCGAATCATTTGGATCTTTTCCGTAGTCATACGTACCAACTCGGGTCCCAACAATGTTGCTTCACCCACCTCATCCCAACATATTGGAGAGCGACACTTTCGTCCATACAATGCTTCAAATGGAGCCACACCTATACTTTCCTGATAACTGTTGTTGTAGGAGAATTCCACCAATGGTAAATACTTATCCCAACTCCCTTTGAAATCTAGGACACAGAGTCTTAATAGATCTTCAAGAGTTTGAATAGACCTCTCTGATTGTCCATCCGTTTGAGGATGGTATGTCGAACTGAATCGTAAATCCGTGCCCATAGCTTTTTGTAAGCTAACCCAAAATTGTGAAGTGAATCTTGGGTCACGATCCGAAACTATGGATACTAGCATGCCATGCAATCTCACAATCTCATTTACATATATATGAGCAAGACGTTCAAGGGAATAAGTCTCCCGTGTCGGCAAGAAATGAGCAGACTTGGTTAATCTATCAACAATAACCCAAATAACATTTATACCTTGAGAAACCGTGGGAAGACCCGTAACAAAATCTATGGTAATGTGTTCCCACTTTGTTTCAAGAAGATGTACCAACATTTTGTCCATCATTTTATTTTTTAAAAATTATTTTAATGGCAGAAAGAATGAAAAGAAAGTAGCATTAATACTTTTTCTTAGAAAAAAGTAAAATGAAGGTAAAAGACACGTACAAATAATCATTTTCGCACTATAGTTTATACGAGGGTGAAATATTATTCCAAAGTGGATACCTTTTGTAACATATACTTCTTCTACGATTATGTCCCAAAATTAGATATACAATTTAATTTTCGAGATTAAATAATAACACATTAAATTTTAAAATTGTCATGAAATATAAAAGTTTAGAATAAAATAAATTTTGTTATTATTAAATTTTGTTATATATTATACAAGTATAATTGTTATATCAATTAAAACTAAATAAATTCATATCAATTTAAATTTTAATGTGACGCCCCCAAAATAAGTATACATCACCCACTTTGAGTCGTCAATAACATAGTACAGAAACAACTACAACTTTATTAATGCAACATATAAACTGTGAATTTAAATACAAATATTGTCATCTAGTCAATATTCACACCCAAATAAGTTCTCATTACAATTATGATACATTATTTTATAAAAATGATGAGGACTACTAAGACAACTTTCTAGAACCATCATTCCACACCCCGACTAGAACTCGCTACATTCTCGCCTCCTGAGAAGAAAAATGGAACAAAAAGGAAAATGGTGAGCTTAACTAGCCCAGTAAAGAATATTATGACTAAGATAATATAGAACAAATTATCGTTAGTCTTCAACAGGAAAAAAAATCCGATAAAATACAATAGATAAACAAGTTTCGGATCAATATTCGCAATGAAATAATAATTCATAGATGAGTTACGTAGAGAATGAAATCTACTATAATCTATGAATTTAAAAGTTCATCATCAATATTTTATCCCTGTAACATCATTCCATATTCATCTTGAATCAAATATTCATCTTTGCACTACAGTGCCAAAGATATTCATCGATTAATCATATTCATCTCAACACTGCTTCATCTTCAGACTCTGGGCCAAAGATATTCATCAAAATTCATTCATCTTTGCACTACTGAATAAAAGATATTCAAGAATATCATCATTTAGGATCGAGGATGATGAAAATATTTTAAAGAAAGCGAATCCAAAGTGAAACAAAACAACAAATATTAAGGATTCAGTACTTTAAATAATTCAAGTTCAAAAATACTTCATAAATAAATATAGTGGAGTAAAATTCAATAATGATCAAAACATGGATACAATCAAAGCTAGTATCCATAATAGATATTTTTGACAAAAAAAAAATTAATTTTTTTTTACGTGAATAAGACCGTATTCGTGAATAAGATCAAGATATCGTGAATAAATGTCAGTATACATGAATAATAATTTCACACACTAAAGGACAAGAATTTCACAAGAAAAATCTTTCCAATAATCCGACATAATGATATTAGAAGAAATAATATCATTTTAAAAAAAATATAACATCCCTTACCTCGAAAAATAATAATACTTCTATTGGAATATCGATATAACGTCAAGGAACTTGCATCAGATAAAGCAACACTCAAAGTATCAAAATACTCACAAGAATACGCCGATAATATAGAGAGAGAAAACTTTAGTTTCTGGTATGATTTTCAATTCTAACCTAAGCACCCTATTTATATGAAAATGCTTAGAACACCAAAGAAAAAAATTTAATAAAATAATATTATTTATTAATTTTTCCTACGCCCACTTTTGAAGATCTGAATTCAACCATTAACATGTGCAAGTAGGGCCCACAAAAGTGTAAAAAACATTTTTATTAAAAAAAATATTTAAAACTTCAAAAATCAATTATTCTAGAACTCCGGAACTTCATTAATTCATAATAAATAGCCCTTTTATCAGAAAAATTCAAACCTTATGTCTTTTCCATAGAAAGTTCCATTCTTTACAACTTTGTAAGTTTAAGTTTTTTCAAATTCCAAATAAAAATTGACCGAAATCCATAAACGGACGATTTTACAAGCTATAATCAAATTTCAGTCAAGAAAAGGGGTCCACAAACATGTTTAACATGTTTTAAATATTTTTAGAAACAAAAATACTCCTCCTCATATATTCATATATTCCACATTTATTGTAAAAATATCACCATTATTATATTATTAAATTATAATAATATATTTAAATAAATTATCTATCAGAAAAGATAAAATATAAATTTTTCAACAATTGTCGATTTAAAATTTCTCCATCTATATCCACATAAAATGAATATTTTTCTTATCATATAAATTAATAATTAATTATTCAAAAATAATATTACAGGATCATAATACTGGCAACCAGGCCGTTCCCAGGAAAGAGGGGGTTTCCAATACGGATTTCTCCTTATTGGCGCGCAATTAGGTAACCAAACCTCTCCTTAGACAGAACTTTCTAGACATTGCCGATAATGTTATCTAATAATATTATTCAAATAATATGAATTATTGCTCCGATAAAAAAAAATATTGTGTAGTGACAATTATTGAAACAACAATAATATATATAAAATATCAACGTAGCAATTATTGAATCAATAAAATAAAATATTGAACAGTAATTACTGTAAAAATTAATAAGTAGTGCATTCTTACGTAAGAATCAATAATTGGTGCAATACCGTGTGCTACTGTATTTTTAACCACAGAGTATTTCAACAGTATTAACGGTAACAACCTGGTTAACTCTGCAAACTTTGCCTCATACTGGGACACCGTCATGTTGTTTTGTTCCAATCTAATAAACTCCACTTCCTTCATATGATGAATACTTTCAGGAAAGTACTTGTCATTGAACAGTTTCTGAAACGTCTCCCAAGACATGCTGAGTGCGGCTGGATGGGTACGCTTCACAGATTCCCACCAGTAATCTGCCTCATTACGGAACATAAAGGTGGCGAATGGAACCTTATGTTCTTCCGTGCATCCCAAGACATCGAATATCTTGGTGATTTGTTTGGCCTACCTTTCTGCCTTAATCGGATCCGGCTTTCCCCAAAATTCTGGTGGTCCCAACTCTTTGAACTGCTTGGCTGTGACAAACCGTGCGTTGTTATCATTTCCACCTGTATTTTGTGCACGAGTCTCCCTCGTCTGATTTTTGCATGAACTGGAAAAAGCTTCTAAACATACCGCTGCTCATCATCTGCTCGTTAACAGTTGTTCACAGGAGGAACATTGCCAGCTGTTGCACGTTCTCCTCGTTGGTGAGTAAAGGTGTCTCCATGGTCTCATTTACTCCACTGTTAGTTTAAATACAAATATTACCATCTAGACAATATTCACACCCAAATAAGTCCTCACTATAATTATTGATACATTATTTTACAAACCTCTCCTTAGACAGAACTTTCTAGACATTGCCGATAATGTTATCTAATAATATTATTCAAATAATATGAATTATTGCTCCGATAAAAAAAATATTGTGTAGTGACAATTATTGAAACAACAATAATATAAAATATCAACGTAGCAATTATTGAATCAATAAAATAAAATATTGAATAAGAATTACATCGTAATAATTATTGAAAGGCGTGCTTTCGTGCGTAAGAATCAATAATTAATTGCAATACCGCTGCTTCGTGTTTTTTAACCACCGAGTATTTCAACAACAAGATAATCTGTAACAACTACGCCAATTATTTAAAAACAACTTATACTTGTCGTTTTCTTCATTCAATCGCTTTTCACATGGGGCCCATTAAGGCGCTACATATTGCATTTAATATTTCCCGACAAAGAAAATATTTCACGACTAAACGAATATTCCCCGACAACAATGAAGTTGACAACCCTTATCTTAACATACTTAAGAATAGGAATCCTCCCGCATCCATAACTTTTATGGAGTCTTGAAATGGATTTTTGAGGTTACCTTTTCGTAGATATGCAGCCCATTTCTAGGACATGACCTGAAGGATACTTTGAATGTCGGTAAAATCATTATGGATCCCACCATGTTCAAATAGGTACAATTTTTCCTTTCGGATACATCAATCAATTATTATGTATCGAGAGGCGTCCATTATGAGAAAACCATTTGAGATGATCTAGAAACTTATTGCACAAGTATTCCTTCCTTGATCCGATCAAAGAATTCTAATACTTTGCCAATTTGTTTCACTTTTGAATTCTTTGAACCTTTCAAATAATTCACACTTGTATTCAAAGAAATACACACATTCAACTCTTTGAATGATCATCTCCTTTTCTTATACTAGTTTGTTCAATTTGTAAAATTATTTTCATGTAAGTCAAGTATACAAAATTTATTAAGTAATATTCCATTCTATACAAAACATTATTATTATAAATAGAACAACAATTGTTCTTAATTATAATACCAAAAATTTTATTGTCCAACAACAAAATTGAAATAATATTTCTAACAAGAACCTGAAATACAATAACAACTTATCGACTTAATAGATTTTCCCATAGGCATTGATAAACTATAAGTTTCTATGGCTAATGCAACCCTTTGCTTCATTTTCCACACATAGATTACTTATATTTGTTTAGCTTTACTTACTTGGTCCCTTTCATAAATCTATATTTATGATAACCAAAGCTCAGATCCAATACCCAAAGAGAACCTCGACTTAAAGAAAATTTATTTCAATCTATGAACAAAAATCAGATTGTAATGTAAACTTCACTAAGCTTTTTTCGTAACCTCCAATACTTCAGCTTTTTCTTCAACCTCGACTTTGTAGGGAAGCAAACCCTTGTTATCCGTATCGGTTTTGCTCTTATTATCCTTTGTTTACGCCTTTCTATTTACCTTCTTTGAATCGCTTCTTCTTTTGTAAGATCCTTTGGCCCCTACCAAGAAGAAGACTTGATCTTTCTTGGTTGAAAGTGACTCTCAACATTTTTAATATAAGTTACAAGCAAATCGGTAGGTGATATCTAGCTTGTTCATATGAAAAATTCACAACAATTATGAAAGGAGTCCGGAGTGAGTGCAAGATCAAATCTTGGCTCAACTCTCCATCCATGACAAAACTAGTTGTCCTAATTGATCAATCAAATTGATTATGTTAAGAACTTTTGTCTCATACTATAGTTCCATTGGCCATTCTAGATCGGAAGAGCTCCTTAGATATCTCGATATCTATCGGTCCACTTTCCTCACCATCAACTACTTGATGTGCGGGAGTATAGTAGAAGTATCCATAGTTTCAGTCGACGCTCAAGCTTATTACTCATGGATACGAGCATGATGCATTGAGCCAATCGTGCATCATCTTACCACTTTCTAAAAGTAGTAATCTCTTCCTCGAGGCATTGTTCGCAACCATTGCGTAGATAGGCGATATGACATAAGATAGCTTTTTCAAATTTGAGAACTATTCTCAAATTCCTTAACCAATCCGCTTAATTTGGCCCCGATTAATTTAGCATCTAATATGCTTCGCAGATGATAGTAATTTTAGACATTGTAAAATTACGTAAATGAATTTGTAATTAACAACATTTTAACATACATTCTTTTATTAATTACCAAAATAATTTAGGTCTTGTTTTAAATTGGTATCTCCCACTATTTTCTTCAAACTATATTACCTCACTTATATAGTTCTAAGGCAAAATCTAATTAAAGATTTGCTAGTGAGAATAAGGATCCCATTTCAAATGTATATAGCCTTGTGGTGACACACAACAAACTATATATAAATAAATAGGTAGACAACTTTTGTCAATTACATCAACTATGCAACTCCTTTTCTTTTGCCTCTTAGATTATTTTGATCAAGTGGTGGCACATCCTAATCAAAATTATCCAAGTTAAGTCCGACTCTAGCACTCCATATATTCAAAAAAGAAAAATATCATCCTTGTGGTGACACAACAAAATAATATTGTTCAATTTTCTTTATAAGCATCAAATGTGATAAATTAACATCTTAAATACTTAATACTTGCCTTGTGGTGACACAACAAACTCATATTAAATATTTAATACTCTATTAATTTTATCATGCTAGAAGGCTTACGCTCGATATTCCAAATATCTTTGAACGCTTAGGACTTAATATATAAATTGAGGGGTTTGTTATTAATTTGTCTCATCTTGTTTAAGCGCCATTTATATATATATATAAATACGCGTCGTTATATTAATAAACATGCTAAGCATGTTTGCATAATATATAATATATATAGTATAAGCATGCATATATAATACTATATTCTACCCGGATTGATTATGGACTTTTATTCTAGTTTGGTTCACTAGAGCCACCAAGTGAACCAAAAGGTCAAACCCTAGGGGTGCAAGAAATAATATTTAAATATAACTATTACATTTAAACCCGGCTCCATTACAAACGGGTCTTCAAGCGCTTTGCTTCGATCTCCAATTTTTCAAAATAATTCTAATTATTCCTATTACATAACTATTTTAAAATAAATAGAAACCTTGATCAGCAGTCAAGGGGAAGTACATAGGAGAGAGATCGAATTTACATTAAGAAAAATTTAGAGAAGACGAGGTACGCAGACCCCATTTAATAAAACCCATACATTCATGCATCCAACTAAAATAAAATCCAATCACATTGGTCAATAGTCCATAATCAATCCCATTTATTATCATACACATCACCATATGCATCAATAAATAACATTCATCTTATGAATAATAAACATTTAATATATATATTGATATCATTTAATGGGCAAATTTATTTAGTATAAAATCTATTTTTGAATCAAAATAAACTCCTTTATTTTAATCCAAATTTAAATCAAAATAAAACTATTTTATTTTAATTTATCTAATTTTGAATAAAATAAACTATTTTATTTTAATCAAAATCTTAATCAAAATAAACTCCTTTATTTTAATTAATTATGGAATCCAATTCCATATATATATAAAATAAAAATCTTTAATTAAAATAAACTCTTTTATTTTAATTAATTATGGAATCCAATTCCATATATATATAAAATAAAAATCTTTAATTAAAATAAACTCTTTTATTTTAATTAATTATGGAATTCAATTCCATGTAAAAAAAAAAAATTTTATTAAAGGAAACACGGATATTCTTTCCTATTCACAAATAAACTCTTTATTTTGAATAATATGAAATCTTATTTCATATTTAAATAAACTCCTTTATTTAAGGAAACATGGATTCTCTTTCCTATTCACAAATAAACTCTTTTATTTTGAATAATATGAAATCTTATTTCATATCTAAACAAACTCCTTTATTTAAGGAAAGATGGATTTACTTCCTTATTCACAAATAAACTCCTTTATTTTAGGAAAAAAATAAAATCCAATTTCAACTCCAATTAGTTATTATGGAATCCAATTCCAATTCTAATTAGTTAGCATGAAATTTAATTTTAAAATTAAAATAAATCTTTTATTTTAATATTAAAACAAACCTTTATTTTAAGATTAAAATAAACCTTTTTATTTTAATTATAAAATTATTTAAAATTAAAATAAAACTTTATATTTTAATATTAAAATAAACCTTTTATTTTAAAATTAAAATAAACTTTTATTTTAATTATATAATAATTAAGAATATATATATATATCCGTAATATATATATAATGTTCCAAGTTGCTTACTTTTTTCAAAAAAAAACGCATAACAAGAATCCTGGGATAAGATTCCTCGATTTCCGTGCTTTTCATAAAAAAAAAATAAAACCGTGGCCTTTTGAACTTGATTTCCGTTCCCGGATGCTTTTTTTTTTTTTTTTTTTTTTTTTACGAATTGCCTTTTTTTTATTTTATTATAAATTTTATACCATAAAATTATGCCCAATTAAATTGTTCTAAACACATATCAATATACATATCAAATCTGAACAATTAATAATTTGCATAAAGGTTTGGCTCGATGCCAATTGTTAGGTTTGTAATATTCTTGAACGCAATCAAATTGCATAAATTAGGCGGAAGCGTGTAAAATCGAGTTTAAAAATTTTTTACAAACCATATACCCGGATCACCCTTTATGACAAATTATTAATTAAACGAAAAGATAAAGAATAAATCATACCCTTGAAGATCGAGCTTCCTCGCATACAAGTTCACCTCCAAATCCTTTCGCGTTCAATCTTGAATCCATCGGGTTTGGTTCCTTCCTTTGATCAACGTTAGCCACCCAAATGTTTGGCCTCTGGAGGTGATCCACCAAGGAAGAAGAAAATTCAAGAAGATGGTGTATTGGCTCAACCCTAGTTTTCTATCTCTATAGAAAAGGGTACTCTCCCAACAATTGGAATTATATCAGTATGTTGAAAAAAATTCAACAACCCCACACACCATAATAAGACTCTTCTTATTAATAGATGTGGGCAACCCACCTAACAATTAAGGAATTGGGTTTTATTTAATTAATTAAATTCTTTTAATTAATTAAGCTCCTAATCTTATTAGGGATAATTAATTAAATTCCTTTAATTAATTTTCCTTCCTAATCCAATTAGAATAAATGAGAGTACTTATATTAAATTAATTCCTAAACTCTTTTAGAAATTAAAATAATAATAATTGTAATAATATTAATAAGACTCTCTTATTAATTTATATTTAATATTTATAAAATATTAAATAATAAATATTAAGCTATTTAACTTATTCTATCACCATAGATTAAATTAAATATACATAACATATTATTACGATTATGCCATTAACTTCTTAAATAATTATTCTTCCTTTTATGGTGTGACCCTTTAGGTTCTCCATATTAAACCTAGTTGTGAATAAATCAATTAGAACAATTCTAATCTTATTTAAATAAATAAATTAAACAATTAATTTA
This sequence comes from Panax quinquefolius, assembly GCA_020205615.1. Taxonomy (NCBI): domain Eukaryota; kingdom Viridiplantae; phylum Streptophyta; class Magnoliopsida; order Apiales; family Araliaceae; genus Panax; species Panax quinquefolius. The sequence goes on along the minus strand of CM035153.1, from coordinate 136,961,544 downwards.
TTTAAATAAATAATATTTATTCTACAATAGGATAAGCCTCCTAGCGATCAACGACTTTCCGGATAATATAGATTTCAACATTAATCATTAAAGAACCTTTGAGTAAATAGTTACCGTGATAATTCAATCCTTCCACCATACAATGTCCCAATTAAATATAAGACATTGGAATTCTTCATCAAGTCTTATTTTATTTAATTATATGTATTTCGATCCTTAAATGCACAACTCAAATAATGCAAATTAGAAACTCCTTTCTAATTTCATTCTCATATGCCAAGGACCTTTGGGTTGTCATTTATCGAATCACATAGACATTTCTCTTCTTTTATTAGAAGTGGTAGATTCTTTATTGATCATACATTATCTCCATAATACAACTTATTATACCCAAGCATACCCTTTGATATACCCTAAGGGTCTTAAGGAATAAGTCAAAGTATAACTCATCATACACAAGATACTATGATGATCTCAAGTCCAAGGATCACTTGTACTACTATCACTACAGAATTCCTATTGACAGCAAAATAAAACTCCATTAGGTATTCCTTAGCGAGCCACGTTCAAATGAACTTATTCTCTAATAAGCACCTACATACTTGCTTTAGTGTCTCCACACAAAATGATCACTGAGATCAATCATCCTCATCCAATGAAAGCAAGCAACGTATGTACCAATCTATCCGGATTCACTAATCCCCAATTTAGTAATCCAATGATTGGGAACTATTTTAGTTTTTAAGCTTTCTAAGAATTTAGATCTCATTAGAATGATCATCATCATTATTCTAAAAGCATTGCTTAAAACTATGGGTTTATCACATATTATAAAAACAAAGATCATGTAGATAATTCAAAGCCTTTAATAAATTAATACCTTTTATTAATAAATGAATAAGATTGTTACAAAGTATATGCTTTATCATCAAACATGATTGGCTTGTGTGCATACTACTTTCAATTAGAACTCAAAAATTCAGGTCAACTATTAATAGTAGCAGATGATGCTAAAATTAATATTGTATTCCGTTACTAACAGTAGTAGTGGATGTGAATTTTTCAGTTCTAATCTCAACTGTTGATTCTTATATTGAACGATAGAAATGATATATGGATGTATGATCATTTTAATTAATAACAAATATATACTTTAAATTATTATGGCAAAACTATGAATTTGGCCACTATACTTGGCAAGTTTTACGTAATGCATAACTGAACTTTTAATTTTTTGAATTACACCATTAAACAACTTAAAAAAATTTAATTGGCTCATTCTGTTAACTGTGCCTCAGTTCTGTTAATATCAACGTTAGTTTTTTCCTACGTGGCTTTTTTAAAAAGAAAGATAAATGACTCGGCCACTATCGATATATAACAACTCAGCTTCTCTTTCATTATAAACTTACGAATTTGGTTATCTCAGACAAGGAATCTATTGCTCCAAAACCAACTTGGAGATCAATTCGCCCAAAATCTGCTTGGGAAATTTGGGTTATTGCTATATTTCATCTCTTCAAAGCTTTCGAACACCCAGAGGAAGGTTAATGGCATCTTGTCTAAGTCGATCGGCATTGATTACTACAAAAAGGATGGAAAATAACCCTATTTTTTTCGCATCAGCTTAAGTCTCCACAAGAATCAAAAATCAAAGGTATGTATTATTTTCTGGTTATACTCCTCTTCACCTCACTGATTTCTTCATTCGTTTAATACTGCAAACTAGGGTTCTAACTCAGTCTACCTCAAATAAGGAGATTGATTCGGCCAGAATCAAAGGGGAAAATTAAGGGTTTTCATCTTCTCAAACCATTTGAACACCTAAAAGGTTGTTAATGGCATCTTCACATAGTAGATCCTCGTCGGTTATTAAAAAGAGGGTAGAATATTTCTGTGGTGTATCTGCATCTATTTATGTCTCCACAAAGAACAAATCATTGGGACGAAGATTCTATGGATGTCGTTTTTATCCAATAAGTACATAAATTCATATTCATATTTGATTCTTCATTTACATGAAAAAATAAGCATGCCCAGTTGTTGTAATTTATGACTGTTAAAGGGTGTGAGGGTATTCACAAATGATTTTTAAGCACCATTATATCATGAAGACAAACTCAAATGTTCATGAATTATTCCTCTAAACAGTTAGTTTTTGCTCATTGTCATTGAGTTCTTATGTTAAAATAATAATTATGTCTTAATATTATTATTGTAATGTATATTGGATTTAAGTTGCTTGAAATTTTTCTTTTGTAGGATGTTAATAAATATTGTGGATTTTTTCAATGGTTGGACATAAGTTCCCAAAATGAAGGTCATGATAGTGGTTGCAGTGAAATGAGTTCTATTTCAATGAATGAAGATGAACTCGATTTGCTGAGGAACAAAATAAGAAAGTTGAAAGAGAAGTTGAATAATTTGAAAAGGGATGCCTTAAAATTGGAGTTGGAAACTGTTAGACTAGGAGAGGCAAATAAGAAATTACAAATGTATGTGATATTGTCATGGATGGTGACTTGTGTTGTACTAAGTTATGTATTCATGGAATTTTAAGCATTCAAAGTTATGTAATGAAGTTATGAATTCATTTTATGTATGCCATGTTAATGCAATGTAATGTCTATTATTGATCAACAAATGGCATGTTGTGTTGTACTAAGTTATGTAATGAATTTATGGATTCATTTTATGAAGTTATGGATTCATTTTATGAAGTTATGGATTCATTTTATGTAAGGTCTATTTTAATGCACTGTTAATGCAATGCATTGTGTATTGTGAAAAGTCTCTGCTCAATTAGGATGCCTTTTGTTGATCAAATGTCTAAATGGCATCCAAACTGTTAATGGGTCTTACAAACACATGCAGTTTAGAAAAACCAAACCTGAGCATATAAAACTGTCATTACCTGACCAAATCAAACCATTGCATATTAAAATTCCCTGCTAAACCAAACCTATCAAGTCATATTAAAATTCCCTGCCATGACATACCAAACCATGACAAATAAAACTGCCAATACCATTACATACCAAACCATTGCATATAAAACTGCCAATACCATTACATACCAAACCATTGCATATATAAACTGCAAATACCATTACATACCAAACCATGACAAAAGTATCCAAAGTTACAACCAAAGTTAAATATCCAAAGTTACAACCATGACAAAAGCAAGCCAAATCAGACCCAAAAATATACTAAAACTGCAGTTAACAGCTCAAAGGGTTACAACCATGACAAAACATTCTAAAATAACCCCAAAAAGATACTAAAACTAAAACAGATCCATATGAAAGAGCCTTCACTGTCCCCCATCTGCAGCAGTGCTGTAGCCAGATTGTGTTCCACCACAATTGCCTGATCCTTGCCTCACAGTTCCAGTCCTCTCCCCAACTGTACCACCTTATTTTCTTTTCACCTATAATTTGAGTATATGTTAGTATGTACATTTCATAATGCAAGTAAACATATAATTGATACAAATTTAAAAATTAAATAACTCACACTAAGCTTTGGCCTTTTGGCAGTATGTTGTGCTTCTGGACTATGTTGTGCTTGGGCAGGTGTGTTCTTACAACCTGCTTTATTATGTCCATATTACCTGCATTTGGAACATATCATTGGAGTCCCTTTCCTTGAAATTTTACTAGTCTGCTTTGGTTCTTCAGTTAGATCTTTCCTTCTACATCTTTTTGGCCTTTCAGCCAATCTTTTAGTCAATGGAGGCAACAAAATTGGTAAGTCAGTGGTAGGCCAACCATTGCTACCACTCATGGGCTTTAACAGGTGGTTATATGACTTAAAATAGGTTTTAATGTAGTTACAAGGGTCCACAAAATCCTCAACAGGCCTCTCTTGATGAAGTATCCCAGTAGCAGCATGATGGCAAGGTATTCCGGATAATTGCCATACCCCACAAGAGCAGGTTTTTTTTACTATATCCACCATATATTTACCATACCTGTCACTCACCTCATACATATGCCCCCCATCCCAATGGTGATCACAGTTACTTGTCAATTCAATGGACCTATTCATTTTAGTTAGTATCGTAGGACACAATTTTCCATCTCTTTTTAGCATCTGATCTCTCTTGATATGGATTCTCTCCATTACCTGAGTTTTTATGTCTTCAAACATTGTTAAGATGGGTTTATACCTAGCCTCTAGGATCCAACTGTTAAAACACTCTGACATATTGTTTGTCACTACATCACATTTGGTGGTGGTATCAAAGTAAGCCTTACTCCAAAGTTTAGGAGGGATACCTATCAAGGTAGTGTGGGCATCCTTTGATTCCTTCCTGATGTCCTTCATTGCCTTTCAAAAATCAGCAGGATTGTTGGCCTTTGATGCCTTCCAGAACATCACCTTCAAAGCTGCCCCAGGGAACTTTTTTCTCCAATTTGCATATATGTGTCTTGCACAACATCTATGCTCTGCTTGGGGTAGTAACTCCTGAATAGCAGGCACCAAACACTATGAAAATAAGTAGTATTGTTAGTATAATGATATATAAATGTGTAATGCAAATTATTGTTAAGATGTAATAAAAATAAAATCAAATTATTGTTAAGATACAAATTATTGTTAAGATGAAATTATTGTTAACTGTACCTTTTGTTGATCAATAATTAATGTCCATCCCCTTCCTTTTTCTAATCCAACATCATTGCACAATAAATTTAAAAACCAACTCCAACTATCTTTATTTTCACTTTCCACCACAACCCAAGCTATTGGGAACATCTGGTTGTTAGTATCTCTATCTATTGCAGTTAACAGCTCCCTTCTACAATATGTCTTTAGAAAACAACCATCAAGCCCAATAATAGGCCTGCATCCCTCCAACCAATTCTTCTTCACAGCATCAAAACAAATATACATCCTTTGAAACCTTTTTGGAGTGCCCTGATCAATCCTAATTTGTACAGTGCTACCTAGATTGGTATTTAGTATCTCTTGTCCATAGTCCAAAACACCTTCATAATGCTCTGCCAGTGTTTTTTCTATCTCTGATAAGGCCAATTTTTTAACTTGCAAACACTGTGCAATAGAAGATTTCAATCCATACCTTTTCTTTATTGCCTCTTGTAATTCCCTCAACTTGATCCTTGGTTTTTTTTTTAATTTTCCCTCCAAACTTATCCACCAACCACCTACATCTAATAATCTTTATCTTGTTGGCCCTAATACAACTGTGGAACTTAGTAGGGTAATCCTTAATTTGAAACCATTTTTCCCTAGGAACATAGCTTGCCCAAAGCTGCCATGGACATCCTGCTGCATACTTAGCTTGAACTCTGGTAGCTTCATTAAATTTAAACCAAATTCTTTTCCCCTTCTCAACTGCATAATTTTGTATTGATTCTCTTAGTTGGTTAACCCCAGTGAAAGTCATGTATAACTCAAATTCAACATCTTCGATTGCATTGTTTAGATTATACACAGGAACAACTCTCCTCAGTTTAATCCTTGGCTCTTCACCTTCCCAATCACTATCACTACTTAAAGGAGGAGTTGCAGGAACTTCAAAGTCAGAATCTTCATATATTTCCTCCCATGGTTTCATACCCCTTGTACCAAATTTAGTGATGACCTCATCATCAGATGAAAAAGTAGGCTCCAAATTATCTTCATCAATAATTTTCTGCTTCTTGTTAGGTGTGTTCAGGCTTGCCCTTTTCTTCATCCTGACTTTTTTCTCAAGTGTCTTAGTATTATCTGATGCCTTGTTAACATGTACTGAGCTAGAAGCTTGAGTCCCTGTAGGTTCAGGTACTTGGCCTTCAGGTACTTCACCACACTCCACTTCAACTTCATCATCCAATTGAACTTCATCATCTAATTGAACTTCATCTTCCAATTGAACTTCACAAACAACTTCCAACTCTTTAATCTTTGATTTTATAATCTCTTCTTTATATAGCCTAGCATTGATCAACTCCTCATTCCCATCATCATCACTTTCTTCACTACAGTCAGTATCTGTTTCTTCATCTGTAGATTCATCATCATCTCAATTTGGTGCATCAACTTGCACATCAACAACATTAACTTCCTTCTGGATTAGCTGCTCAACTTTCCTCTTACCTACTTGACCAACTTTTATCTCAAATGGTAAGAGTTCATCAGTAGAGTGGTCACAATATAGATCAACTAGACCAGTTCGTTCACCCTCTTCAACTAGTAACCTAATACTATGGTCATCATGTATCAACTCTAAACCATAACGAATATCCATACGACCAACTTTGAAATACACTGCAATATTCTTTTTGTAACCATACTTCTTAGGTAAGTTGTATATTTTGTCAACATTCAACCAGTCACCATCAACGTCATGAAGTAATTCTATAAAACCTCCTCCATAGTGGTATATTGGTTCTTCAATGAACCTACCTCCATGATTAAACTCCACAGAAAACAAACTCATGCTGCAAAAGGTACAGGGCACAACATTAGATAATAAACATTGTAAAATTGAACAATCAGTGGAAGAAATTTACATATAAATCCAAATCATACATACTAGAACAAATAAAGCTATTACATTTTAACCCAAATCACCGAACAATCATGTACCTCATCTGAGTCATAACTTAAACCCAAATCGACATATAAACCCAAATCAAAGAATAATCAGTGGAAGAAAAAAAACAATCTGAATATTTACATCAGTTATTCTAAGCATGTACCATGAAAAGTCCAGAAAAACACATAAGGGTGTTACATTTAAACCCAAATCGATATATAAACCTAAATCGAAAACCAATCAGTGGAAAAAACATCTTGTTTAGATATTTGCAGGAGATATTCTAAAGGTGTTATATTTAAACACAAATCGAATAATAATCAGTGGGAAAAAACTCTAACTCAGATATTTGCAGAAGAATCTCGACAAAGAAAAAAAAAATTAAACACAAACTCATACATACCTTCGACTTCACCAGAGATTTGCATAGAAAAACCCTAGCAGATCAAATCCCCCCTTCGTCTTCTTCGCCTCTCTCTCTCTCTCTCTCTCTGTGTGTGTGTGAACTTCGACTATGTTGGAACCCTAGTTTGTGTAAATCATCTTCTTCGCTCGCTCTCTCTCTCTCTATGAACTTTGCCTCCGACTTCGTTTGATTTGGTTTGATAATACTTTTCTTTTTTTGCCGCGTAATCCACCTTGGATTGGGCCATCGTGGCTGAGTCATTTAATTTTTTTTAAAAAAAGACACGTAAGAAAAAGCTAACGTTGATATTAACAGAACTGAGGTAAAGTTAACAGAATGATCCAATTAAAATATTTTAATTTGTTTAATGTTTTAATTCAAAAAATTAAAAGTTCAGTTGTGCATTACGTAAAACTTGCCAAGTATAGTGGCCAAATTCATAGTTTAGCCAAATTATTATATATATATTACAAGTGGCTGCATGTTACTTTTGCCAAGTTAATGCCTCCATCATTCTATATATATATTACAAGTGGCTGCATGTGACTTTTGCCACTGCATGTGACTTTTGTCAAGTTAATGCCTCCATCATTGTATATATATATATATATATATATATATATATATATATATATATATATATTACAAGTGGTTGCATGTGACTTTAGCTAAGTTAATGCCTCCATCATTTTCCATTAATAATTTTTTTTTTAAATCAACATTTTCTTTATATTTCTTTTCGTGGCATATGTCATTATTTGGTGCGAAAGAAAAAGGAAAAAGGAAAAAGGAAAAACTATACGACAAATGTTATTTAAGGATGCCTTACTCAAATTTAGTTAAATTTATTTAACAAAATGATGTAATTTTATCACTTAATGTTAATTTTTTATTTTGAAATTTTATAAAATAAAATTAGCTATAAAATTTACACAAAATTCCATTGTTTTATTAAGTAGTAGTCAAACTCAATTAAGGGACTATTTGTTTACTTTTTGAACAAGTGTGAATAAGTCTGAATATAATCGAATAAGTCATTCAGACCGTTATTTTAATAATTTTTAAAATCTGAATGTATCTAAACGAGTAAGAAGTTGTGTTGAATGATATTTCTACTTATATTCTCTCATAGACAATTAAAATTTACATTCAATATCTATCTTGTTTAGTATTGTAAACAAATTTTCCTATGCACAAATTATTTTTGATTTTTATTTATCAAAGTGGATACCAATTTAATAAATGTTATTGTAGTTTTTATTTTGATTTTATGTATTATAAAATATTATTAATATTTTTAGTATTTTATTTTAAATTATATTTTAATAAGATACTTCATTAAAGATTATTCAAAAGTTTATATTTAATTTTTTTAGATATAAGATAAAATTTTTAATTTATAACTATATAACAAATTTGTTCATAATAACCCAAAAGGTTAAAATAGAATAATTCATGTATTCAGATATTTTAAACAGATAATTATCGAACACATCATTTTATTGCGTATTCACATCTTTTATTCCATTTAGTTAATTCAAAATTTCTTATATATTAAGATTTTATCATTAGATTTATCAAAATAGCATCTAAGACGAGGGTTAAAATATCTTTCCCCAAAATAAGAACATAATAAAAATATTGTAATATCTCAGTCCTATATCGAAAGATAGGAGAAAAAATTGACTGCATATAAGGAAATAAGTTATTACCAATAATACTTTCAAGTCATGACCTTTTTGGTGAGCCTGTATTGGGCTAGGAAGACCCAAGAATATACTATTGGGTAAGTAGTTTAAGGTCTTATTTGGATGAATTCGATTTGGAATTGGGATTTGACCCAAGATTATTTCGGGCCGAAGATCTTGGAAGGTCGGGAAGGACGATGACGATGCTAAACGACCAAAAGTTAAGGGATCGGCGCCAAGGTATCGGTTGACTTGAATTGAATATCTTGGTCTATATCTTGAGCTCTGGGTTCGCTTTTGGATATCGTTATGACTTCAAAGTGATTTAACTTCTTCCGAAGAGGCGTCATAACTTCAGAGTCGATGGACCTTATTATTATTATTATTATTATTATTATTATTTAGTTCTTTATAATAAATGTATTTTATTAGGCAGTAAATCTTTTATAATAAGTTATTATTTTTGTTAAGATATCTTTTCGTATCTCTAGGAAGTTTGTTAGAATCTTTTTCACATCCCTAGGAGGATTATATTTCTATTTCTTATTTCCCTATCTCTAGGAAGATTCTAGACTGACTTGGAGAGAAAGTTTTGTTAGCTATATAAATACCCGGCTTGTGGGTTGAATGGGGGAGACTTTTGATTTTATAAATATATTATACACGTTAGAGAGAGATTTCTCTGTGTTTTCCGGTAAACTTCTTGTTCCTTTATTTGTGAATTCATTTGTTTACCCGCCAGCAGGATAATCGATATCCCGCCCGGCATCAGTTGGTATCAAAGCTCAAACATCTTCTGGGAATTATAGACTCATCAATTTTAATGGCTGATAGTCGTGATTCTGGTCATGGAGGCGATTTCTACCGAGGAAGACCTTTGACGGGATCGTAACATTCAAGACGCGATGATTGAGGATTTACAGAGACAAGTTACAGAGTTAACCAAAGTCTTAAAGCCACCGACTCGGGTCGACGTGGATGTGTTCTCGAAGGAGGAAGTCCTCAAGACTTGATCACTATCGTGATGCTTTTACCGAGAAGTCCCACACCTTGAACACGATGAAGAATCTTATGATTCTAAATCGAGTTATGACAAGGAAGGATTTTATTTTCGTGGACAGTATCCGACCGAGGAAGTCCCGGAGTATTTCCCACACCTTGATTATGACGAAGAAGAGTATTATTCTTATGGACAGTATCCGACCGAGGAAGTCCCGGAATATTTCTCACACCTTGATCGTAATGAGGAATTTTATAATTTTAATTCTGATTTTGATGATGAACAGTTGGTTGAGGAAGAAGTAGATGAATATAGAGAACCTATATATAACGAATATACAGATGAAGAAGAAATTGAAGAAGAATTCTATAACGAATATAAAGATGAAGGAGAGCCTTATGGAGAACCCGAATATGATTATGATGATGACGGTGACGAAGAGAGAATGGATCGTATGAAGATAGCCAAGAGACCCTGATCGTTCGCAAGAGTCTACCAAATTATAAAGGTGATTCCGAAGAGGATTGGTTGAGAATCAATATCTTTCGAACAACTTGCACCATAGCAAATAAAGTCTGCAAGTTAATCATTGACGGTGGCAGTTGTGAGAACATAGTGTCCGAAGAGGCTGTCAAGACATTGCAGTTGAAAACGGATCGGCATCCTAAACCATATAAGTTGTCGTGGTTAAAAAAAGGTAATGAAGAAAGAGTGGATAAAAAGTGCTTAGTATCTTTTTCTATCGGTAACAAGTATTTTGATAAAGCTTTGTGTGATGTGGTGGCAATGGACGCATGTCATGTGTTGTTGGGCCGACCTTGGCAATATGACCGAAGAGTCATTCATGATGGTCGAAAAAACACGTATTCCCTTCATTTTAAAGGAAATAAGGTTGTACTAGCACCTCGGCGAGAAGGGGACAGTTCGGCTCGAGCAGTTGGGAGTCCGAACCTATTATCAATGACTAGATTCCTAATAGAGGTCGATCGTGAAGGTGTGGTGTATGTCCTACTTTCTTGTAGGAGTGGTTCGACAGCTGAAAGCACTGAAGTGTCAGCCGATGTACATGAATTACCCGAAGAGCTTCCATCAGGACTATCGGCGATGAGGAACATTCAACAGCAGATAAATCTTGTCCCAGGATCGAATCAAAAGGATAATATTTCAGTTTTCAAAATATCTTCTTGTACAGTTTCCACTCCAACACGGAGAGACTGATGCAGGATGGTTTCGGGCCGAAGATCCTGGAAGGTCGGGAAGGACGATAACGATGCTAAAGGACCAAAATTTAAGGGATCGGTGCCAAGGTATCGGTTGACTTCGGGGTCAGAACGTTCGGTCTATATCTTTGGGGTCGAGGTTGGGCTTCGGATATCGTCATGACTTCAGGTGTGACGAACTTTTTCCGAAGAGGCGTCATAAATTCAGAAGTCGATGGACCTTATTATTATTATTATTATTATTATTATTATTATTTAGTTCTTTATAGTAATAGTATTTTATTAGGCAGTAAATCTTTTATAATAAGTTGTTATTTTTGTTAGGATATCTTTTCGTATCTCTAGGAAGTTTGTTAGAATCTTTTTCACATCCCTAGGAGGATTATATTTCTATTTCTTATTTCCCTATCTCTAGGAAGATTCTGGACTGACTTGGAGAGAAATTTTTGTTAGCTATATAAATACCCGGTTTGTGGGTTGAATGGGGGAGACTTTTGATTTTATAAATATATTATACACGTTAGAGAGAGATTTCTCTGTGTTTTCCGATAAACTTCTTGTTCCTTTATTTGTGAATTTATTTGTTAACCTTGCCAAGAAGATAATCGCTATCCCGCCATCGAGACGGACTTTCTTGACTTGGATTTGACGCTGGTTATTTCATATGGTATCAGAGTCTACTCTCGAAAACTCAGGTCGAGTCATCCTGCAAAATCCCAAATTTTACGAATAAAGATTTAATTTTCTTGAAATATTTTTTTTCAAAATTATGGTGTGGATTTGAGATAATGTTATAGTTGTGGGTAATATTTATAAATTTTGAAAAGTATGCAAGTTGTTGTATAATATTAGATTGGTCGGGGAATATTCGTTTTAACAGGAAATATTCGTAAATCGACACAATCATTGGTGGACCCCACAACAAAATTATTGTCAGATTGAGAAAACGACAAAAATATTTTTTATGAAAATAACGGCAGAAGTTTTACCGTTAACTGTTGAAACACCCGGTGTTAAAAGTACAGTAATATGCGTGGTTGCATAGTAGCACACGGTATTGATTATTGATGCTTACGTGAGAAGTCACTCGCTTTTGTTCAATTATTGCTACAATGAATTATTGCATAAAGATCTCACGTTATTTGATTCAATTATTGTTGATATTTTATATATTATTAAATCAATAATTGAGATAAAAAAGTTATTAATATTATTATTTGCAATATTAACGATGTCTAGAAGTTCTGTCAAGGAGAGGTTTGGTCACCTAATTGTGCGCCAATAGGTAGAAATCCTTATTAGAAAGCCCCCTCTTTCATGGGAACGACCTGGTCGATTAATAGTGTGAATTATAATAATGATGATGAATTTTGTTTTATTATTATTATAAATGTAATAAAACAGAAAACTTTTTATATAAAATAGAATACTTTTTATAAAATTTTGTTTTATTTGATTGTAAATAGAATATAATATATTTTATTATGCATAGTATTTGCATAGTGCCTGTGACGCCCCCAAAATAGGTCCATTCCATCCAACCTATTTTGAGTCGCCAAATACATGGTACAGAAACAACTACAACTTTATTATTACAACAGTAAAACTGTGAGTTTGAATACAAATATTATCTTCTAGACAATATCTATACTCAAATAAATCCTCATCACATTTATTGATACATTATTTTACAAAATGGTGAGGACTACTAAACAATTCTTTCTAAAACCTTCATTCCATACCGCGACTTTCAGACTCGCTTATATTCTCACCTCCCGAGAAGAAAAATAGAACAAAAGGGAAAGGGTGAGCTCAACTAGCCCAAGAAAGAATATTATGACTAAGATAATATACAACAAATTTATCGTTAGTCTTCAACAGGAAAAATCTAATAGAATACAATAGACAACAAATTTTAAATCAATATTCGCAGATGAAATAATAATTCATTAGAAGAGTTAAGTAGAGAATGCAAACTACTATCTTCTATGTATGAATTTAAAAGTTCGTCGCCTCATCTTTTATCCCCGTAAACATCAATCAATATATACATCCGAATCAAATATTCATCTTTGCACTACAGTGCCAAAGATATTCATCATTAGTCATGTTCATCTAAACACTGTTCATCTTCTTTGCACTACTGACCAAAGATATTCTTCAAATCATTCATCTTTGCACTACATGTGCCAAAGATATTCAATAATATCATCATTTAAGACTGAGGATGATGAAAAATATTTTTAAAGAAACGAATCCAGTGAAACAAAATGACAAGGATTAAGGATTAAGGATTCGTAATACCTCAAAAATGATCATAGTAGTGTAAAATTCAAGAATGATCAAAACATGGATACAATCAAAGCTAGTATCCAGAATAGATATTTTGGACAAAAGAAGAAATTTTATTTTTCAATTGAATAGTCTGCCAGATATCGTGAATAGTGTCATATATCGTGAATAGTGCCAGATACGTGAATAGTAACTCTACACCAAAAGATAGAAATTCCACAAAAAACATCTTCACGCTTACATGAATAGTACTCGTGAATAGTAACTCATGAATAAGAACTCATGAATAAGTAACCCCATATGAAAAAGTTCCAAATTTGATAAAAAGTTTCAACCAATATTTCAAAGATAATGATATTGAAGAAATAATATCATTTGAGAAGAAAATAACATCCCTTACCTCGAAAGATTAAGACTTCTAGTTTAATATCGTATATATAGTCTTTGAAGGAACTTGCACCGCCTAACAATACTCAAAGTATAGTCACAAGAATACGCTCAATATATCGAGAGAAAATAGAGAGAAACTTCGATTTCTCAGGTGTTTTTTTCAATTCTAACCTAAGCACCCTATTTATAGAAAATGCTTAGAACACTAAAAGCAGAAAATTTAATAAAATATTAATATATATTATAAATTTCCTTAGCCCATCTTTGAAGATCTGATTTCAGCAATTAATATCACATGTTAGCCCACTTAAATGCAAAAAAACGTTTTTCTTTAAAATAATAATTAAAACTTCTAAAATCAATTATTTTTGAGCTTCTAACTTCAATAATTCATAATAAATAGCCCTTTCATCAGAAAATTCGAATCTCATGAGTTTTTATAGGAAATTCAATTCTCTACAACTTTGCAGAAGAAAGTTTTTCCAAATTCCAAATAGAAATTGACCAAATCCATAAACGGATAATTTTACGTGCTATAATCAAATTTCTATTAATAATTGTGTCCACCAACACACAAAACATGTGTTAAACATTTAATGCCACAAAATACTCTTCCTCCTCATATACTCATATATCCCACATTCATTGTAAAATATCATCGTTAATATATTATTAAAATAATATATTTAAATGAATTATTTTATCAGAAAAAGATAAAATATTAATTTTCAACAATTGTCACATTAAAAATTTTCTCCATCTATATCCTCATAAAATCAATATTTTTCTCATCATATAAATCAATAATTAATTATTCATAAATAATATTACAGAATCACATTATTGACAACCAGGCAGTTCCCAGGAAAGAGGGGGCTTTCCAATAATAATTTCTTCTTACTAAGCAATTAGGTGACCAAACCTCTCCTGAGATGTAACTTTCTAGACATTGCCAATAATGTTATCTAATAATATTATTCAGATAATATGAATTATTGTTTCGATAATGAAAATACTTGTATAATGACAATTATCAAACAACAACAATATAAAATATCAACGCAAAGAATTATTAACTCAATAAAATATCTTTGAGCAGAATTATCGTAACCATTATTGAGTAGTGCCTTCTTACGTAAGAATCAATAATTGGTGCAATACCGTGCTATCTTGTTTTTTAACCATTTGGATATTTTAACAAGATTAATCTGTAACAACTACGTCGTTATTTTTAAACCACTTATATTTGTCGTTTTCTTCATCCAATCGCTTTTTCGTTATGGGGCCCACATTATGGTCGTCACTACTTCGTCGCATTTAATATTCCTCGACAAAGATTTAATATTCTCCGACAAAAATGAATATTTTATAACCACTTGCTTATTTTTTGAAATATTTGCGTATTTTACCCCTAACTATCCACATTAATCAAATCAACCCTTACTATTTTAAAATAATAAATAGAAAAATTAAATTTCATTAATAATAAGTTGGGGTCTTACAAAGGTACTGCATAGTATTTTGCATAGTAAAAAAATCTTTTTATATAAAATGTAAATACTTTTATAAAGTTATTTGTTTTATTAGATTATAAATAGAATATATTATATAGTAAAATCTTTTATATAAAAAAGCAGAATATATTTTATAAAGTTATTTATTTTATTAAATTTTAAATAAAATATATAAATATATATATATAGAATATATTATATTTTATTAGATAAGATCCTTTCCATTCTCCTATAAATAGGATGCTTGGTTAGAATTGAAAATCACACCGTAAGTTTAGAGAATTCTTCTTCTATAATTTTGAGTGTATTTTTTGTAGTTTAAGAAAGCTTTGAAAATGTAGAAAGCAAAGATAAGTTTTCTTCAAGAATATCCTCGCACTACCAAATTGAATACTCTTCTTTCTAAGGTAAGGGGTATTATTCTTTCGTATTCATGAAGAGAATTATTTTCTTTCAATACTCGTAAGAGTCATTTATTCCATTCTTTATTATTATGTTGGAATAACTCGCCTACATCTGAAATACCGCATACATGGTGAAATTATTCTCATTATTCCATTCTTTATTATTCATTGGAATAACTCATCTATGCTGGATCTATCGCATGCCTGTGAATTCTATTGTTATTCCATTCTTTATTATTCTGTTGGAATATTCATGCATCTGCGGATTACGCGTGACCGTTCCATTCTTTATTATTCTCATTGGAATATCTTGTGCATGCGGTTTCTTTACGACACGTTCCATTATTTATTATTCTCGTTGGAATAACATGTATGCATCTTTGATTACGCGCGCCTGAATTCTTCTCATTATTCCATTCTTTATTATTCTCTTGGAATAACTTTGTCTATGTGGATTACTGCATGCATGGTGAATGATCCTTCGTATTCATTCCTTATTAAATTATGGAAATGATCTCATCTACGTGGATTACTGCATGGCGGCAAAAAATCTATTCTTAGCTTTCATATATTCTATTATACTCAATTGGTTAAAGTTTTGACTTCTATACTCCATGAAATTAGTAGAATATCCTGGATATTTCAACTTCATCCAATATCTTTTCATAGAAATATTCTTCGAAAGCATTCTTGAATTTTACTCCACAAAGCGATGATCATGTCGACAATTTGGACATTATTGAGTTCGGGATAAATTAACTTATAAATCTTTAAAATTTATTCTTGAACTTGTTTTATCAATTATTATGTCATTGTCATCATCCTCATGCTTATATTGTGATGAAAGTCATCTTTTGGCTTACGTGCATAGATGGACTTGGTATGATTATGACTAGGGATTATTCTATAATAATCACGACCGTAATGTTATAAATAATGTGGTAAAAATCCTCAGTGGCCTGTAGTGCATTGATGGACAATTTTTAGTATGATTATTACTAGGGATTATTCGCTATAGTCATGACCATTGATGATTTAATGAATATCCTTGGCCCGTAGTGCAGAGATGACTCGATGACGTGGTTTATTTATTAAAATTTGAGTCTCAACGATAAAATTGATAAAATATTTTTAAATCATAGAAGATAGTAGATATCATGCTCTACTTGACTCTTCTAATGGATTGCTTATTCACCGCAGCTTAAACTTGATGTCTATTGTATTTTATCGGTTTAACATTGTTGAAGACTAATGATAATTTATTCTGCATTATCTTAGTCGTAATATTTCTTCTTGGGCTAGTTGAGCTCACCCTTTTTTGCTTTCATTGGTCTCTTGAGAAATGAGAACGTGGTCGGGACTAGTCGGAGAGAGCGGAGTGATGGTCCGAGATGGTGTATTAGTAGCCCTCACTATTCTATAAAATAATAGTGTGACAATAAATTTAATGAGGACTTATTTGAGAGTGGATATTATCTGTAAGGCAATATTCTGCTTAAACTCTCGGTATATGTTTTGTCGTATATTACACGACGTTTGTATAATTAAGTTTGTATTTGTATTCGTATCACGTGTATTTGGCTGCGTTCGAATAGGTGATGTATACCTATTTTGGGGGCGTCACACATCCGATCGGGTTGTCAGAGCTGGGGATACGAAGGCTAGTGATATTATCCCACAATGGAGATATGGAGGCCCAGAGGTGGGAACACAAAGCCGACCGGTATTATTCCACAATGGTTAGAAATGCAAAGATTTGTGGACCGTGTGTGTGATCGATTTTGACTAGGATGTCAGAAATTTAAGTGGAAAATAAGTTACTACCAATAGTATCTTCAATTCATATTTTTTTGGTGAGCATATGGTGGGATAAGATAACCCAAGAAGATACTATCGGGCTAGTGATTTAAGGCCTAATTTGGATGATTCTATTTGGACTTGAAATTTGACCCCAAATTCGTTTTGAACTCGAAATTTGACCCGAATTATTTCAAATATGTTCCTAATTAAACATCAAAAAAACTTCAGTTTGTTACTATAAGAAAAAGGTTATTTTTCACGAAATTTTTCATTAGTCCAAAATATTCGTTGAAAAAGTTCGTCAGAAATTCGGCCAAAATCTATCAAAACTAACTATTTCAGACGTAATTTATTTGTAACCAAAATTCCGTCAAAAAATCTGTCAAGAATAATTAATTCCGGCCGAATTTCGTCGAAAATAAATTTCATCAAAACTACAACCTGACACGTGTTCGATCCTCAAATAATTGGATTTTTTATTTGGAATTAACACATTCAGTAAAAAAAACTTTTAATTTTTATTTTTTCTTTTTTCAAGTTTTTAAATCGCAAATTTGTATTTATTTTTGTTTTCAGTTGGCACATTCCCAACGACAACAATATAAGTATCCCAACAACGACAAAATTCACGTTCTCAACAACGACAACAACATTAAATGAAACATATCACATGTATGCACATACATCATAATACTGAAAACTTTGATAATGTATAACTTGACTTGTTTTAAATATATTTTAAAGCAATGTAAGTTATGCAGGAAGGCCATCAATTTTTCGATGATTTGGAAAAAGACAGGTTGAATACGTACACTCAGATAATTACCCGTGAAGACGTGGGCGTGGGCGTGGGCGTGCAAAGAGCTTCTTGTGCACTAAATAATTACTCCATCTGTCCCTAATTATTTAACATTTTAGAGGTGGGCATAAGAATTATAAAAATGATTGAACATCATTAAATATAGTACTCAATTGTCTATAATACCCTTAAATCTTTTGTTGGGATAAGGAGAGAGAATAGTTTAATGAGGGGTAATTTTGAAAAAATTGTCATTAATTCTCCTAGATTTAAACAAACGTCAAATAATTAGGAACAAATAAAAAACTCTAAAACGTCAAATATTTAGGGAGGGAGGGAGTACTATTAAAATTTGGAGAAAAGATGGCGCGAAAACTGTGATTATGGTGCAATAAACAAAATAATTGGACTGTTAATAAGTCTTAACTAAAACATACTTTGATTATGATATACACACATCTATTAATCTTGTTCATTGAGATTTCATAATATCATATATTATACTAGTTTTATTGGTTTTTTAGAGGGACTAAATTTGTATGGTTCTTCAAAAACAAACTACTATGCCCTCCTCCGATCCTGGATGTTGGATCCCCGACAAATTTTTTTTTAATTTTTACTTTTTTGAAAAATAATTTAACTTTTTGATTAGTCTTGAATTCCCTCCATTTTTTACTTTATACTGTTGGTTCCCGGCCATAGTTTCAAGAAAAACTTTGCTTGTTCATTCCCTTCCATATATTATATTCACATAAAACATTATTTTTATGTGTAATTTTTTAATATTTGTACAAAGACGTGATCTCTCTGCGTACAGGAATAATCGTCCTCAAGTCTTTGACCGATAAAGTTAAGGCAGAGATACCGAGACCTAATAGTTCAATAGTTTTGTGACCCTCAATTACTAGTTCAAATCTTTTATTGTGAATTTTCATGTTAACGTGCAACTTGACTTTATTCAAACAATACTCTCTTCATTTGCTAAACTATCAACTGTAACATAATTTTTTCTTACATAAGTGGAGGCTTAATTTATTCAAGAGGAAGTATCAATTCTCTAAATTCAATAGAAATGAAGAAGAAAAATTGTACCAAGCTTGGGTCCATAGAAAGACCAAAAACCAGTCTCCTAACAAGTACAAGAAGTAAAGTAACTCTAATAATAATAATGAAATTATAAAAAAAAGATTGGGAGTTGTACAAAAACCCACAACTAATGGGCCAATTATCACAAGTAGATAACCTAAATCCCAACATTAGAGTAAGAAAAACAAACAATTATTGTAAAGCAAAAGCAATTAAGAACATCATTCATCAGTTTCCAAGTAGAGTTTGAGGAGCTGGGTGCAGCCAGACAAGGGCTGAGCCTTGAGGAATCCCATGTTATTAGCAAATCGAAGATCCGAGACCATTCCATTCGATCGGGTGAGGATGACACGGGCACGGTCACGTCCCCTGTTTGGCACAGCGCACTCTGGATCCGGGCTACTCACTAGAACTGCGTCGCAGATTTGCTCCTTGTGATCGTCGGACACCTGAATCTTGTATGTTCCGGTGGAGTCAGTTATACCCTCAATGCTGTATTTAATATTTAAACTATCCATGTCTTTGCACTCGATTCTCACCCTTGCACCTGCCACCGGAAAAACAAAATATCAAACACTTGTGTTTTAAATTAGTAGCATTCAATCAAATTCAGCACAACAAATATTGCGATTACAAAGACATTATCCATATCATCAAATTAATTAAGGTAGAAATAGGAAATTAAGTGCAGCGATGTGGGGGGCATTTAATTATTAAGTAGAGTAAATAAAGTAAATTACCGGCGATGTATTTGGTGGCAGTGGTCTCAAAGCCGCAACGGCAAGAATCACAGTAAACGCGGCCCTTAACTATGAATGGGTTCCCAACATAATGGGCGGTGACGATTGCAGGGAGGATACAGAGAGCAAGCAAGAGTACCAATTTAGGAGGAGATTTGGTTTTGGTGAATATAAGAGGAGGAGAGGAGATGAGAGGAGATGGGGATGTATTTATTTATTTAGTGGCTAGGACTTAGGAGCCTAGGATAGGATATGTAATGGGCGGGCGAGCTGGCTTGACAGGACAGAGGACTAGAGGAGAGGGGGAAGGGTCACGTCACATGCAGCTAAAGCGCGTTCAACGCCGTTATTTTTTCTGTAATGTTACGTGGAGATCTGTGCACATTAATACCCTTACAGCTGACTTCCAAACTAAATCGTCTTAAAATTTACAAACTACTACTCCCTCCTTCCGTTAACATAATTAGAATTGTGCATAACTATTAAAAAAATTATTATATATTATTAAATATAATATTAATTGTTTATATTATTTTTATATTAGAAAGAGAATGTATTAAATAAAAAATAGTGAAAAAATCAAAATTATATTTAATATTTGGCATAATATTAGAAAGAGTTTTTTTAACTTGTGTACTTAAGGCACATGCTAAACACGGAATTCAATTGATGACCAATGAATACAAAGGATGGGATCTATTGAAATATAGTACTCTTCCGTTCTTTAATATAAGTCATTTTAGAGTTATGCACAAGTATTAAAAAAATAATTGTATAGCATTAAATGTAATATCAATTGTCTATATTGTCCTTGTATTAAAAAAAAAGTGTTATTTATTGGGCAAAAGATAGTGAGAGAACCAAAGTTATATTTATTATTTGAGATAATATTGGAAACTAAATAATTAATGTTTATTTGAAATTTTCAAACGGCTTATATTGAGGAACAAAAATAATTTTCTAAAACGACCTATATTAAAGAACGAATGGAGTAATTTTGAAATGCATAAAATAAAATTTCAATGGAACCATACGCATTTAAAAATTATATTTCAATGAACCTCATCCTTTAATTCAGTGCTCATCCCTTAAATTATGTGCTTAGCATGTGCCCTTAGGGCACATGTTAAGAAAACCCTATTGGAAATTAAGGTTATGTTTGTTTGCAAGAATTATAATCTCGATATTATAATTCTTGTGATTATAATCCCAAGACTATTAATCTTAAGATTATACTCCCTTCATCTCATTATATCTGACGTTCTAGATATTTTCACATAAATTAAGAATAGTTGTAGTTTTACTATTTTACCCTTAATTAATACTTTAATCTCATTTAATTCTCCATTAACACCAAACTTGATTTCACTCTCTCTCTCCTAATTTTCTCTCCTAATTAAAGAATAGAATTTAAATTGTTTTTTGAAAACAGAGAAATAGTCATTAATGGTGGTGGAGAAGGAAGGGTAGAAAAAGAAACAAGTAGGCAAAATATTCTTGATTTTGTAAAATGTCAAATATTTTGGAAAGAAAAAAATTCTCTAAAATGTCAGATATAATGGGATGGAGGGAGTAATTACAGAATTATAATTATAATCTCAAGACTATTAAGTCATTTTATAATCCTAGATTAATAGTTTCAAATTTAAATTTGAAAAATAAATAAGACACTTAGAATTAATAATCATATTCTAAGTAGTATAATCCTTGTAAATAAGCATAGTCTAAGAAATTAATATTTACTTGAAATTCTCAAATAATTTTTATTAAAAAATATAAATATTTTTTTAAAACGATTTATATTAAAAAACGGAAAGAATATTGTTGTCATAGTAGCTGCATGTGCAGTAGCTGGCTTAATGGATCCAGAAATCATGAACATTATTAGTAAAAAAAGTTAGACGGATCAAGCAACATGCATGCTGAGGACGAAAAAATTTGATTCTAATGATAAATATATAATTAAAGTAAGCATAGTCTATATCCATCCATCAATGGTTGATAAAAGTTGAAGTTGATTTTTTGAGTATATTAAAAAAAGATAATAAAAATGATAAAATTATTTATATTTAAAAATAAATAAATAATATTATTTAATACTATTTCCAACTCTAAGTATTTTAATTCCTTCAAAATATCATTTAACTTCTCATCTAGTTGTATAATTTTATGTACATGACAAATAATGTTTCATAAATATGTATAGAAAATTAGAAATATGAAACAATTAATACTAAAGATATTATAGGAAAAAATTATATAAAATAAATTATTTAAGATAAATGGACATTTAACTTAGAACTGTCCGAAATAATTATAAAAATTTTAATCTTAGTAAGGGTCGCTGGGTGGAGTTGTGTAGTAAAATTTTGTCCTCCAACTCTCTATATACTTCTCTCAATTTCCTTAAATTTTATATAATATCCGTCATATTATTTTTATTAATAAAGATTCCAATATATCAATGAAAATACCACAATAATGTGATCAATTATTTATAAAAATAAAATAAAATTCCAAAGTTTTATTAAAAATGTCTCCTATTGCTCTGAGTTTTGGTCTAGTGATGCAACTAAAGATAAATCAAGTAATAGGTGACGATTCTCCTTTATAATATCTTACATTTTATATATTTAAAAAATCGACAAAGACAAAAATCAATACTGAAGGACTAATCAGATGGTATATATATGAGCGCATCTCTATCGTCTCATTTTGGTCGAGGAAAAAAGATGAAGAATAATCCGAAGGTATATGAGCATATATTAGGGATGCACAACAGGTCGGTTTGGTCTGGTTTGATCTGGATTTGTTGAACTTTTGAAACTTTGACTTTAGATCGGTAGAACAGCTTAATTTTTGGCCTCCAAGTTAGGCCAAACCAGCCTTGATGGTTGAATTTGTAGCTGGTAGTAGGCTTGAAAGCCGGCTTGCGCCTAGGCCAACAAGGCAGGACTGCAATCCCGATGTCTTGGGTTTGGTTGGTCCCTTTTTTTTAATGTTACATATTAAATATTAAAATATAAATAATAAAATATAAATTAATAAATTTTGTAAAAATGATGCAAGATTTTTGAGATTTATTTTATTTTAACATTCTACTACACACCAATATAAGTTGAATGATTAGAACAAAAATAAATATATTCATCCTAAATTACAAAAAAAATATAATTTAGATGTAACTGGAATATAAAACAAATTAATTTCTTAAATATATGTCTAATTATACTATGCACATCGTATTAATATTTAATCAACTATGTAACTAACTTATCATTAATATTAAATATACTAACTAGTTATATTCATTGAAGATGTATATTAATTAAATGTATCAACAAGAAATCAAGAATGAATAATTAAAATTTTAAATTTTATTGATGTATTAATTAAAACTAATGTACTATAATATATAAATTACAACAATGAATAAGTAAAATTTTATACTTTATTGATGAATAAAGTTTAAAAATTACAAATAATTGGATAATAATCATGTAAGGTCTCGGGCCGTGCCGGGCAGGACCTCGGCCGAACCCAAGGCCAAAGGACTGCAGAGACCTTTGCAGCCGCATTAAAGGGCCGATTTTTGTCTAAAAAAAGCGACCTTTTCAAGTCTTCCAGGCCAGGCCTGACCGGACCAGACCTTGACCGGGCCGGGCTTTGACCAGGCCGGGCCCAGACCAGACCAAGGCCAGGCCTTAGGCCTTTTGTGCATCTCTAGCGTATATCTATCCCTCTGTTCCGAGAATCAGGATCCTCTATGAGGTCTGTGAGGATCTTGTGAGCGTTTTGTTGTGGGGTTGACAACCAATTAAAAAGAAGATCCAATAGCTCACAACGTTTTGATAAGAATTTTTTTTTACAAGTTGACATAAAATTAAAAGCCACCAAACGCGTTTATTTTTACATATAATTTTTTTAAATTTCTTGATAAAATTTGTGAACTGTTGGATCTCCTTTTTAATGTGTTGTCTACCCCGCAACAAAACTCTCACAAGATCCTCACAGAGAAATCCTCATAGAGGATCCTAATTCCTGTTCCAATATATTGGATTAATATTGATTTTTTTTATTATTTTAAAAAAAATTAAAATTAACATAAATTTTAATACAATTTTAAATTACATAAAAGTATTACTAATTTCATAATTTTTAATTTAAAAATATGTCATAATAATTTTAAAAGATGAACCATGTTTTTATTAACTTTAGAAAAGATGATTTTGAGATAAACCTAAAACAACAAAAGAGAATAAAATATTGGGTAAAATGTTACTCTACTAAGATATGCTTGGTGCCAACCCAGCCCGCCTTACCTGATACTAAGGCCCGCCTAATTCATGGATTTTAGTTGTAGTCATAAGCTTCAGAAAGCTGGCCCAATCTATACTTATATATATACATATAGGTTATACACCATCTTATACAGTTGAAAAAAAAAGGAGCATGATTAGAAACTTAAAATCGATATCCACTACTATTAATAGTAGCAGACGGTAAAAAAACAATTGGCATTCACTAATCAGAATAAAAGTTTGACTTATTAACAAAGGTTTAAGATTTATTAATCAATATTTAGAGTTTATTAACTAGGGATTATGATTTATTAACTAGGATTAATTTAGAATTTAATAATCAGGTTTTCGAGTTTATTAAAGCTTAAAAAGTACAAGTTGCGAATATATAATTGTAAAATGTAAACTTTGCTTAATAAATCCTAAACCTTGGTTTATAAATTTTAAATATTTATTGGTAAAACCAAACTCATTATGATAAGTGTCTGTTATTATTAGTAGCGGACATTAAATATTATTTATTTCCGTTCGCTACTGATAGTAGCGGTCGTCGATTTTCAGTTTTAATCTTGATCGTTCTTTTTTTATTTTTAATAGTATAGATGATATATCTTATAAAGTATTCATATGAATATATCTTTATGAATTGTTTCATATATATATATATATATATATATATATATATATATATAATAAGCAGTAAGACGGTCCCAATTTGAATTGACTCGTAATTAATTAGGAATCAATTTCATTGGTACGAGTTATTTTACCGAATTAACAAGAATAAATCAAATTGGGTTTGTCATAAGTCCAATTATATTAAAAACGTTAAAATATATCGAGTCATTTTCGTTCAATTTAATATCGAAGAGTCATTCCCTCGCAAAATTGTCACTTCCTCTTGGTTTCCTTCACCCCGAAAATTATATATTCCTAAACTATTCAGGAGAATTACGACTCACAGAATCCTAATTAACTTATGATCACCGATTGTCATAAGTTTCACACTGTCATAATAATTATCTTATGATCACCAACTGCCCCCACAAATCCAACATATTGCCCCCTTCCATTCTCCTAATATAGTTTTAAGATTATTAACTAATATTTAAATGTTATAAAACTTTAGCTAAGTGTATAATATATTCTTATAATTGCTGCATAAATTTAGAGAGAATAAACAAGAGAAAAGAGAGAGAAATTCTTCAGGGGAATTCTTAATATTCATTCAGCAGCATGCACTGCCTTTTATAGGCAAAACTGGGAGAAGAGAAGAAAGGAAAAGGGAGAGTCACGGGAGGAAAGGAGTTCACGAGAGGAGGAGGAAAAATGAGAGAGGGTGAGCAGGGTTCCCTCATCATGAGGGAATCACCTTTTAACACTTTCCCTTATTCCCTATGATAGAAGATTATGTCTCATTAAAAATCTTGTTAAGAAAATCCAGTGGAAAAAACTTAACGAAGGAGAAAAGAGTACATATCTTTTACATAAATATCTTAATTGACTGCCTCGTTAAAACCTTGTCAGGAAAAACCCATTGGGATAAAAACCGTGACTAAGAAAAAAGGGTACAGTCTTCCCCTCAAAAGTAATTCATTACTCCTTGATGAAATGTTGTCATAAGTCTTTCAGTCGACACATTCCGATCCTTTTCCGAAGTTTTTCAAACGTTGCATTTGGTAGCGACTTTGTGAATAAGTCGGCTAGATTATCACATGATCGAATTTGATGCACATCTATATCACCCTTCTTTTGTAGCTCATGTTTGAAGAAAAATTTAGGTGAAATGTGCTTTGTTCTATCTCCCTTGATGTACCATCCTCTAAGTTGAGCAATGCATGCAGCGTTATCCTCATACAGAATTGTAGGAATGTCTTTGATTGATGGTAATCCACATGACATTTGAATATGCTGAATAATTGATCTCAACCAAACACACTCTCTACTTGCCTCATGTATAACGAGAATCTCTGAGTGATTTGAAGATGTAGTTTTCATAGTTTGATTTGTGGATTTCCAGGATATAGCCGTGTCACAATATATAAATACATAACTTGTTTATGATCTTCCATTGTGTGGATCTGATAAATATCCTGCATCGGCATATCCAACCAATCGCGACGTTGAATCTCTTGGATAAAATAACCCAAAATCTATACTTCCACGGAGGTATCTCAAAATGTGTTTGATCCCATCCTAATGACTCTTAGTAGGAAAAGAACTGTATCTTTCTAACAAGTTGACAGCAAAAGTAATATCAGGTCGTGTACAGTTTGCAAGATACATAAGAGCACGTATTGCACTTAGGTATGGAACTTCAGGTACAAGAACTTCTTCCCCACTTTCTAGAGGCCGAAATGGATCTTTATCAACTTCTAAAGATCGAACAACCATCGGGGTAGTTAAAGGATGAGCTTTATCCATATGAAAGCGACTGAGAATTTTTTCAGCATATGTGGATTGATGAACAAAAATTCCAGATGCTAAATGCTCCATTTGTATTTCCAAACAGAATTTTGTCTTTCCAAGATCTTTCATTTCAAATTCATCTTTTAAATAAGTAGCAGTTCTTGTGAGTTCTTCAGGAGTACCTACAAGATTCAAATCATCCACATATACAGCAATGATGGAAAATCTACTTTATGATTTCTTAATAAAAACACATGGGCATACTTGATCATTTATATATCCATCTTTTCTTAAATAATCACTAAGTCGATTATACCATATACGACCAGACTGTTTCAACCCGTACAATAAACATTGTATCTTGATTGAATATATGTGACGTGGCCTTTGTGATTCAGCCATTTTCAATCCTTCAGGGATTCTCATGTAAATCTCACTGTCAAGTGAGCCATATAGGTATGTTGTTACAACATCCATCAGACGTGTTTCCAAACCTTCCATGGTTACCATACCTATCAGAAAGCGAAAAGTGACTCCATCCAATACTGGAGAGTATGTATCCTGATAATCAATACCAGGTTTTTGTGAAAACCCTTGAGCTACAAGTCGGGCTTTGTATCTCACAATTTTATTTTTCTCATTTCGCTTTCGTACAAATACCCATTTGTTTCCAATCGGGATTACACCCAACGGTGTTTGGACTACTGATCCAAATACTTCTCTTTTCAATAGAGATTGTAGCTCAGTTTGAATAGCATCTTTCCATTTTGGCCAATCTTTTCTTTTCCGACATTCTTCCACGTTTTGTGGTTCAGGATCCGTGTCAGGAATCAAAGTAATATCTGTAAGACCCCAACTTATTATTAATGAAATTTAATTTTCTCTATTTATTATTTTGAAATAATAAGGGTTGATTTGATTAATGTGGATAGTTATGAGTAAAATACGCAAATATTTCAAAATAAGCAAGTGGTTGTAAAATATTCATTATTGTCGGGGAATATTCGTTTGGTCGAGGAATATTCGTCTTGTGTGGGAATATTAAATGCGACGCCAGTAGCAACCATGTGTGGGCCCCATAACTGAAAGCGATTGGATGAAGAAAACGATGAATATAAGTTGTTTAAAAATAACTACAGGCGTAGTTATTACAGATTATCTTCGTTAAAATACTCGATGGTTAAAACACATGTAGCAGACACGATGTTGCACCAATTATTGATTCTTACGTGAAGAAGACACTACTCAATAATGGTTACGATAATTATTGCTCATAGATTTTATTGATTTAATAATTCTTTGCGTTAATATTTTATATTGTTGTTTCAATAATTGTCATTACACGCGGTATTTTTCATTATCGAAGCAATAATTCATATTATCTGAAATAATATTATTAGATAACATTATTGGCAATGTCTAGAAAGTTACGCATCAGGAGAGGTTTGGTCACCTAATTGCGCGCCAAGATAAGAGAGAAATTCTTATTGAAAGCCCTCTTCCTGAACTACTTACTGGTTGCAAGATCTTGTGATTCTGTAATATTATTTGTGAATAATTAATTATTGATTTATATAATGAGGAAAATATTGATTTTATGTGGATATAGATGGAGAAAATTTTAATGTGACAATTGTTGAAAATTAATATTTTATCTTTTTCGATAAAATAATTCATTTAAATATATTATTTTAATAATATAATAATGGTGATATTTTACAAATCGAATATGGGATATATGAGTATACTGAAGAGGAAAAGTATTTTTGTTGTAATAAATGTTTAAAACATGTTAAACATGTCGGTGGACCCCATTTATTGACTGAAATTTGATTATAGCCTGTAAAATCGCCCGTTTGTGGATTTTGGTCAATTTTTGTTTGGAATTTGAAAAACTTTCTTCTGCAAAGTTGTAGAGAATTGAATTTCCTATAAAAACTCGCGAGATTCGAATTTTTCTGATAAAAGGGCTATTTATTATGAATTATTGAAGTTCCAAAGCTCCGAAATAATTGATTTTTGGAAGTTTAAAATAATTTAAATTAGAAAAACGTTTTTGATATGTTTGGTGGGCTTGGTTGGTTGTTGAAATGAGCTGATTTCAGTTTATAAGAGTGTGCGTAGGAAAAATTTTATATATATTAATATTATATTAAATTTTTTACTTTGGTGTTCTAAGCATTTTCCTATAAATAGGGTGCTTAGGTTAGAATTGAAAATCACACCGAAATCAAGTTTTCTCTCTATATTATCGGCGTATTCTTGTGAGTATTTTGAGTATATTTTGAGTATTGCTATACGGTGCAAGTTCAAGTCATAGCCTTTATATCCTGTTTTTACTAAGATCTGTCTTTGTGAGGTAAGGGATATTATTTTTTCGTAATGATATTATTTCATCAATATCATTATCTTTGAAATATTGATCTGAAGTTTTTATCAAATTTGGTACTTTTGGTGTTCGGAGTTACTATTCACGATACTGTGACTATTCACGTATCTGACAATTATTCACGAATCTGGCATTATTCATCGAAAAATGAAAATTTTCCTTTTAAATCTAAAATATCTATTGTGGATACTAGCTTTGATTGTATCCATGTTTTGATCATTCTTGAATTTTACACCAATATGATTATTTTTGAGGTATTTTTGGACATGGATAAAACAAAGTACTAATCCTTAATCCTTAATCCTTATCATTTTGTTTCAATTTGATTCGTTTCTTTAAAATATTTTCATCATCCTCGGTCTTAAATGATGATATTATTGAATATCTTTGGCTCGTAGTGCAAAGATGAATGATTTCTAATGAATATCTTTGGCCGTAGTGCAAAGATGAACAGGTGTTTAGATGAACATGACCAACCGATGAATATCTTTGGCCTGTAGTGCAAAGATGAATATTTGATTCCGGATATATATTGATTGATGTTACTGGGGATAAAAGATGAGCGATGAACTTTTAAATTCATACATAGAAGATAGTAGTTTGCATTCTCTACTTAACTCTTCTAATGAATTATTATTTTCGCTGCGAATATTGATTTAAAATTTGTTGTCTATTGTATTCTATTAAATTTTTCCCTGTTGAAGACTAACGATAATTTGTTGTATATTATCTTAGTCATAATATTTTTTACTAGGCTAGTTGAGCTCACCCTTTTCCTTTTTGTTCCATTTTTCTTCTCAGGAGGCGAGAATATAGCGAGTACGAGTCGGGGTATGGAATGAAGGTTCTAGAGAGAGTTGTTTAGTAGTCCTCACAATTTTGTAAAATAATGTATCAATAAATGTGATGAGGATTTATTTGAGTATAGATATTGTCTAGAAGATAATATTTGTATTCAAACTCACAGTTTTACTGTTGTAATAATAAAGTTGTAGTTATTTACGCACCATGTATTGACAACTCGTAATGGGTTATGTATACCTATTTTGGGGCGTCATGGTTAATTATCGAGCTTAGGGATATGATCTCTGGCGGAGATCAAGGAATAGAACTAGGAGGGAGAGACGAGTAAATCCTTCGCTAGTGTGTCCTACCTAAGCTTATTTGTTAGTTGGTCAAGATATAGGGATATTATGTGATATATTAATTTTATTAATTAACCCTTATTTTATGACGATGATTTGAGAATGTCGATCGAGAATATTAACAATGGAAATGAGACCGTGGAGACGCTGTACTCACCAACGAGGAGAACGTGCAACAGTCGGCAATGTTCCTCCCGTGAACAACACCACCGAGCGAGATGATGAACGAGGGATGTTTAGAAGCTTTTTGCAATTCATGCAAAATTAGGCGAGGAGACTTCGTGTTCAAAATCTGAGGAGAGAAATGATAGCAATTCACGAGTTGTCACAAACAAGCAGCTTCAAAGAGTTGGGACCACCGAATTTAAGGGAAAGCGAGATCCGATCACGGCGGAAACATGGGTCAAGCAAATTACCAAGATATTCGATGTCAGGGATGCGGAGGAACAAAGGTTCCATTCGCCACCTTTATGTTCCGTGGCGAGGCGGACTCTTGGTGGGAGTCTCAGAAGCGTACCCATCCAACATTTTCAAAGATGTCTTGGGGAGACATTTCAGAAACTATTTAATGACAAATACTTTCACGAAAGTGTTAAATGCGTATGAAGGAAGTGGAGTTCATCGATTAGCAAAACAACATGACGGTGTCTCGATGACGAGGCAAAGTTTGCGAGTTATCGTGTTTGCACCTCATTTGGTGGAGAATGAGGAACGTATGACGCGGATGTTTCTTAGAGGTTTGAAACCCTAAGATACGTCGAAGATCTCAATTCTCATAAATTTTCTCTCTATTCGATGTTGTAAAACAGGGCTCAATTATTAGAAGCGAGATAATGAGTACGCAGGTCAACCGAGGGACCACAATCGAGGATCATCTAGGAGATAGCGATCAACAAAACAACGATAATCACGGAGAAAGAAAAAAACGGACAAAAATGGTAACCACTCTGGTGGTAATAATGGCCATGAAAATAGAAGATGCGAGTCCGAGGAGATTTTAAAAGAGGAGATTTAACAACGACCATGTGAAGACGCAAAGACCAAAGAAAGAATCGGTTCCAGGAGGAGAACGACCACCGGTCGTATCAATAAATGCGAAAAGAGGGACATATCGACCAAACCGCCCACAACAACAGATTCAAGGTATGCTATAATTGTGGAAAAGAAGGACATATCGCTTCGGGATTGTACGGTGGCGAAACCTAGTTCAATGGGACGGTGACTCAAAAGATTGTCCCGAAAAGTCAAAGTCAACGGTTTCGGAAGAAGCGTTTGTTGTGACTGGTCAAAATGCGAGGAACCCAAACGAGGTGATCACGGGTAAGCTAATCATAAATTTTTGTGAAGTTTATACTTTACTAGATCTGGGTGCTACCCATTCATTTATCTCTCCTACTTGTGCTCAACGTTTAAATTTGACTCCGGAAAAATTAGAGTTTGACCTATCTGTGGAAACTCCGTTAGGAGAAACTTTCATCACATCCACTGTTTATAAATCTTGTTTGATTCAAGTTGGCACCATCACCTTACCTGTTGACCTTATCTCTTTAAAGATACTTGCTTTTGATGTGATTTTAGGGATTGATTGGTTAACTACTCATCATGCCAAAATTGATTGTTTTCGTAAGGTTGTTAGTTTTCATATTCCTAACCAACTGTTATTCAATTCAAGCAACTAAACCATTAAAATCAATCAACATATATCTAATCATAAAGCTATTCGTTTATTAAAAAAGCGGATGTCAAGCTTTCTTAGCCCATGTTATGGATTTAAATAAAGACACGTCAAATTTGAATAATATTCTGTTGTTATTGACTTTTTGACGTATTTCTGAAGAACTTTCCTGGTCACCCCGAACGTGAAGTTGAATTCTTTATTGATATTGAACCTAGTACAAAGCCCATTTCTAAAACCCCATATCGAATGGCTCCTATTGAACTTCAGGAGTTAAAGGTCCAACTACAGGAATTGTTGGACATCAGTTTCATTCGTCCTAGTACATCTCTCCTGTTTTATTGGTAAAGAAGAAAGACGGGAATATGCGACTTTGTATTGACTATCGGGAATTGAACCATGTCACCATCAAGAATAGGTATCCTCTACCTCGTATTGATGACTTGTTTGACCGATTCAAGAGGCATAATTTTTTCAAAGATCGATCTTCATTCGGATATCATCGACTAAAGATTAGAATCGAGGATATTCAAAGCGCCTTTTTAGAACTCGATGCGGGCATTATGAATTCTTAGTGTGTCTTTGGATTGACTAATGCTCCTGCTGCGGCTTTCATGGATATGATGAATCGAGTATTCAAGAAATATTTGGATCAATTCGTTGTTGTCTTTATTGATGACATCCTCATATATTCCAAAAGCCGTGAAGATCATGAGCACCATTTGAAGCTGGTACTCCAAAGGCTTCGTGAAAACAAGCTTTATGCCAAGTTAAAGAAATGCGAGTTCTGGCTTGAGGAAGTAGTAATCCTTGGGCACGTGGTGTCAAAACATGGAGTATCTGTTGATCTGGCGAAGATTGAAGCAATCTGAAAGTTAGAACAACCAAGTCGGTGGTCAAGTCACGTAGTTTTTGGGCTTAGCTAGTTATTATCGGAGATTTGTGGAAGGGTTTTCTCGAATAGCTACTCCATTAACCCAGTTAACTCGGAAGGATACAAAATTTGTTTGGAGCGAAGAATGCGAAAAGAGTTTCCAAGAGCTTAAGAGGAGACTTATTTATTTTGTTCTAACAATACCATCTGGATCGGATGGATTTGTTATCTACAATGATGCTTGAGCAAAGGGTTGGGATGTGTTCTCATGCAACGTGGGAAAGTCATAGCCTATGCCTCGCGACAACTTAAAGAGTATGAGAGGAATTATCCTACTCATGATCTAGAGTTAGCGGCCCAATCGTTTTGCGCTAAAGATATGGATGCACTATCTATATGGGGAGAAAGTGGAGATATATTCGGACCATAAAAAGCCTTAAATATTTCTTCACTCAAAAAGAACTCAACATGCGGCAATGACGTTGGCTCGAGCTATTGAAAGACTACGACCACACTATTTCAATACCATCCTGAAAAGCGAACGTGGTAGGCGTGAGCGTTGAGTAGAAGATCATATCACGAAAATGAGTGCGATGATGTCAAGTATACGCGTAGAGCCAACTTTAATAGAAAAAGTTAAGGTTGCTTTCGAGCCACCAATCTTGAATGATGCATATGAAGAAGAAAGTACAAGAAGGAGTTATTAGGAGGCGAGAATTGATGAAGAAGGAATACTTGAGTCCACTCCAGACTTTGTGTTCCTAATGACTCACGATTTAAAGTACAAGATTATGATGGAGGCACACAATACACCATTTGCAATCCATCTGGAAGTACTAAAATGTATCGTGATCTTCGACATACATTTTGGTGGAACAATATGAAGAGAGAGATTGTAAAGTTTATCTCGATGTGTTTAACTTGTCAACGTGTAAAGGCGAGCATCTAGTACCTAAGGGTCCGTTGCAACCACTTGAGATTTCAAAATGGAAGTGGGAACACATTACCATGGATTTCAATTCTGGGTCTTCCTACGGTTTCTCAAGGCATCAATGCCATTTGGGTTATTGTTGATAGATTAACCAAGTCTGCTCATTTCTTGCCGTATTTGGAGACTTATTCCTTGAACGTCTTGCTAGTATATATGTAAATGAGATTGTGAGGTTGCATGGCATCTAGTATCCATAGTTTGGATCGTGACCCAAGATTCACTTCAAGATTTTGGGTTAGCTTGCAAAAAAGCTATGAGCACGGAGTTTGATTCGATTCGGCATACCATCCTCAAACGGACGGATAATCAGAGAGGACTATTCAAACTCTTGAAGATCTATTAAGACTCTGTGTTCTAGACTTCAAGGGAAGTTGGGATAAGTATTTACCATTGGTGGAATTCTCCTACAACAACAGTTATCAGGAAAGTATAGGTGTGGCTTCATTCGAAGCATTATTTGGACGAAAATGTCGCTCTCCAGTATGTTGGGACGAGGTGGGTGAAGCAACATTGTTGGGACCCGAGTTGGTACGTATTACTACGGAAAAGATCCAAATGATTCGACAACGTATACAAACGGCGCATGGATCGACAAAAAGAGTTATCACGGATCTTCATCGAAAAGATGTGTGAAATTTAGTATTGGGGATCACGTATTGTTGCGTGTAGCTCCATGGAAGGGAGTTACAAGATTTGGGAAATGAGGAAAGCTCAATCCACGATATATTGGTCCATTTCAGATTCTTGACCGAGTATGAAATGTAGCCTATAGACTCGCGTTACCTCAAAAGTATGTCTCGTGTTCATAATGTGTTTCACATATCTGTACTTCGTAAATATGTGAAAGACCTGAACCACGTTATAGAGTTAGAACCGGACGAGATAGCCGAAGACTTAACGTATGAGGAGGTACCTGTCAAGATCTTGGATCGGAAGGAGCATGTCCTACGCACGAAGGTTATACCACAAGTTAAAGTTTTGTGGAGGAACCATGCTATAGAGGAAATGACCTGGGAATTGGAAACGGAAATGAAAACAAGGTATCCTCACCTTTTCGAAACACCAGGTACGTACGTCACTTTCGAGGACGAAATTTCATAAGGAGGGGAAGTTGTAGGACCCCAACTTATTATTAATGAAATTTAATTTTCTCTATTTATTATTTTGAAATAGTAAGGGTTGATTTGATTAATGTGGATAGTTATGGGTAAAATACGCAAATATTTCAAAATAAGCAAGTGGTTGTAAAATATTCATTATTGTCGGGGAATATTCGTTTGGTCGAGGAATATTCGTAATGTTGGGGAATATTAAATGCGACCACAGTACTTGACCGTGTGGGGCCCATAACTTGAAAGCGATTGGATGAAGAAAACGCACAAATATAAGTTGTTTAAAAATAAAGGCGTAGTTATTACTGAATAATCTCGTTAAAATACTTTGTGGTTAAAACACGAAGAAGCACCGGTATTGCACCAATTATTAATTCTTACGTGAAGGCACTACTCAATAATGGTTACGATAATTCTTTATCAAGATTTTATTGATTTAATAATTTCTGCGTTGATATTTTATATTATTGTTGTTTCAATAATTGTCATTACACGCATTTTTTCATTATCGAAGCAATAATTCATATTATCTGAATAATATTATTAGATAACATTATTGGCAATGTCTCGAAAGTTACATCTAAGGAGAGGTTTGGTCACCTAATCATTGCTTGAAGAATGTGAAAAATTCTTATTGAAAGCCCCTCTTTCCTGGGAGCGACACAGTTGCAAAAGATCTTGTGATTCTGTAATATTATTTGTGAATAATTAATTATTGATTTATATAATGAGAAAAATATTGATTTTATGTGGATATAGATGGAGAAAATTTTTAATGTGACAATTTTGAAAAATTAATATTTTATCTTTTTACGATAAAATAATTCATTTAAATATATTATTTTAATAATATAATAATGGTGATATTTTTACAACGAATGTGGGATATATGAGTATACGAGGAGGAAGAGTATTTTTGTTGCAATAAATGTTTAAAACATGTTAAACATGTCAAGGACCCCATTTATTAGTCGAAATTTGATTATAAACAGTAAAATCGCTTGGTTTATGGATTTTGGTCAATTTACATTTGGAATTTGGAAAAACTTTCTTCTGCGCAAGTTGTAGAGAATTGGATTTTCTATACAAATTCGCAAGATTCAATTTTCTGATAAAAGGGCTATTTATTATGAATTATTGAAGTTCAAGCTCAAAATAATTGATTTTTGGAAGTTTAAAATAATTTAAATTAGAAAAACGTTTTTGATATGTTTGGTGGGCTTGGTTGGTTGTTGAAATGAGCTGATTTCAGTTTATAAGAGTGTCGTGGGGAAAAATTTTATATATATTAATATTATATTAAATTTTTTACTTTGATGTTCTAAGCGTTTTCCTATAAATAGGTGCTTAGGTTAGAATTGAAAATCACACCGTAAATCAAGTTTTCTCTCTATATTATCGAAATGTATTCTTGTGAGTATTTTGAGTATATTTTGAGTATTGCTATACTGGTCAAGTTCAAGTCATAGCCTATATCCTGGTTTCAACTAAAGATCTTGTCTTTTTGAGGTAGGGGATATATTATTTTTTTTCGTAATGATATTATTTCATCAATATCATTATCTTTGAAATATTGATCTGAAGTTTTATCAAATTTGAAACTTTTGGTGTCGAGTTACTTATTCACGATACTCTGACTTTATTCACGATATCGACCTTATTCACGAATCACGACATTATTCATCAAAAATAAAATATTTCTTTTTTAATCTAAAATATCTATTGTGGATACTAGCTTTAATTGTATCCATGTTTTGATCATTCTTGAATTTTACACCACTATGATTATTTTTGAGGTATTTTTGGACATGGATAAAACAAAGTACTAATCCTTAATCCTTAATCCTTAATCCTTGTCATTTTGTTTCAATGGATTCGCTCTTTAAAAATATTTTTATCATTCTCCGTCTTAAATGGTGATATTATTGAATATTTTTGGGCCTTGAAATGAAAAGATAATGATTTCTGATGAATATCTTTGGCCCGTAGTGCAAAGATGAACATGTGTTTAGATGAACATGACCAACTAATGAATATCTTTGGCCTGTAGTGCAAAGATGAATATTTGATTCCAGATATATATTGATTGATGTTACAGGGATAAAATATAGACGATGAACTTTTAAATTCATACATAGAAGATAGTAGTTTGCATTCTCTACTTAACTCTTCTAATGAATTATTATTTTCGTTGTGAATATTGATTTAAAATTTGTTGTCTATTGTATTCTATTAGATTTTTCCCTGTTGAAGACTAACGATAATTTGTTGTATATTATCTTAGTCATAATATTTTTTACTAGGCTAGTTGAGCTCACCCTTTTCCTTTTTGTTCCATTTTTCTTCTCAGGAGGCGAGAATATAGCGAGTATGAGTCGGGGTATGGAATGAAGGTTCTAGAGAGAGTTGTTTAGTAGTCCTCACCATTTTTATAAAATAATGTATCAGTAAATGTGATGAGGATTTATTTGAGTATAGATATTGTCTAGAAGATAATATTTGTATTCAAACTCACGCTTTCTTGTTGTAATAATAAAGTTGTAGTTATTTCTGTACCATGTATTGACAACTCAGAATGGGTGATGTATACCTATTTTGGGGGCGTCACAATATCTTATGCTATAGAGAAAGCAAATATGTCATCAATCATGACTTTGCTTCGATCCCATATTTTTTCATCATGTACATAATTTATTGATATCTCTTGGTGTTCATCTCTTATCCCTTCACTGAGATTTTAAACCTCTTCTGGGGCTATTCCCACTCTTGGAATAAGTGCTACTTCTGGAGCGGGTATTCCTTCTGGGATTCCCTTATTTTCTTTTGATTTTCGTGGTACAGTGTCTTTTGCACCAACCGGTCTTCCACGCTTCTGGCGTGCTTTAGATTCTTCTATTACCTTATTCGTCAATTCTCCAGGAATTAATTTTTCAATAGGTATTTATATCTTTGCTGGAGTATTCACTGCAGGTGTATGTGACTTTATCACTTTTCTAGCATCATTAAATGCATCTGGCATTTGATTTGCAATATTTTGTAAATGAATAATTCTTTGAACTTCAATTTCACATTGTCTTGTACGAGGATCAAGTGAATTTAAATCTGATGCATTCCATGATATTTCAGAGGGTTTTTTATTTAAAACTCTCCCTCCTCCTAATGTTGGAAATACAGATTCATCAAAATGACAATCTACATAATGTGCGAGAAAAACATCTCCGCTAAAGGTTCAAGATACACGATAATAGAAGGAGAATCAAAACCAACATAAATACCTATTCTTCGTTGGGCTCCCATTTTAGTTCTTTGTGGAGGTGCAATTGGAACATATACTGCACTTCCAAAAACTCGAAAGTGTAATATGTTGGGTATCTGTCCAAGAACTAACTGTAGAGGAGAGAATTTATGAAGAGCCGTTGGTCGTACTCGAATGATGGATGCAACATGAAGAATTGCATGACTCCAAACTGAGGTAGGTAAGTTGTGACGCCCCCAAAATTAGGTATACATCACCCATCTTGGGTAGTCAGATACATGGTATAGAATTTAATACAACTTACTAATATAACTGTCGTGTACAATACGACATAAACTGTGAGTTTGAATACAAATATTGTCTACTAGATATTATACAAACTCAAAAGGAGTCCTCATTACAATTATTATCACACTATTTCACATAATAGTGAGGACTACTAATGCTATCCTCTGCAGACCATTACTCCGCTCCCGACTCGTCCCAAATATATTCTCATTTCACGAAGAGAACGAAGAAAGAAAGGGTGAGCTCAACTAGCTCAAGAAGAAATATTATGACTAAGATAATGCGAATAAATTATCATTAGCTTCTGAATGTTGTTAAACCGATAAAATATAATGAACATCAAGTTTAACTACAAATGAACCAAAGAATCCATTAAAAGAGTCAAGTAGAAAATAAAATCTACTATCTTTTATGATTTAAAAGGTTTTTCATCATCATTATAGCCGAGACTCACTTTAATAAATATTCCACATCATCGAATCACCCCGCACTACTACGGCCAAGGATATTCTTTAAGATCACGACCACAATTATTCATGCACTACGGGCCAAGAATAGTTATGTATTCATTAATGGTCATGATCATGCCAACAATCATCCATCAATGCACTACTACCAATCGAGGATTTTTATCACATCATTTGTAACATTACGGGCCATGATTACACCGAATAGTCTCTCGTCATAATCATACCAAGTCCATCTACGCACTACTGAATACGGATGACTTTCAACATAATATAAACATGAGGATGATGACAATGATATAAGAATTCAATAAAACAAGTTCAAGAATTATTTTATCCATGAATTATTAACGTCCAAATTGTCAACATGATCTTTGTTTTGTAGAGAGTAAAATTCAAGAATGATCGGAAGAATATTTCCATGAAAATCTTTGGATGAAATGCAAATATCAAGGATATTCTACTAATTTCATGGAGTATAGAAGTCAAAGTTTTAACTTACTGGGTATAATAAAGAATGGAATAACAAAAGAAATCACCATGCATGCGATAGACCACAGGCGAAGTTATTCCAATGAATAATAAATAACGGAACCAGTCCCAAGAAAAGCGCATGCATGTGATGTTCCAACGAATAATAATAAAGATTTTACCAGTCCGGTGTAAAACACACACGCATGTGATGTTCCAATGAATAATAATAAAGATTTTAACCAGTCCTATTAAAACACACGCATGTGATGTTCCAAATGTATAATAATAAAAGATTTAACCAGTCCAAAGTAAAACACATGCATGGGATGTTCCAATGAGAATAATAGAAGAATGTCACCAAGTATAGGGTAATCCATGTATACAAAGTTATTCCAACAAAATAATAAGGAATGGAATAACAAGTTCTCTTCATGAATACAAAAGAATAATATCCCTTACGAGTACAACAAATAATATTCCCTACCTTAGAAGAATGAATATTGGAAAAGTGAAGTAGCGAATACTTTTCTTCTTTCTCTATAGTTTCTCTCTCTAGAGTTTGAATGAATTAAATGAAGAAATAATGAAGGAATGAGCTTTCTATTTATAGAAAAAGCGAGGGTGGCTCTTGAGTCTTAACGAAGGGGTCAAAATGACTCTTGGTAATATTGAAGAGATAACTACTATTTGCGAAGGGGTAATTAACCTTTGGAACACCGAAGAGGCAGTTAACTCTTGGTAATATTGAAGGGACAACTACTATTTGCGAATGGGTAATTACTATTGACGAAGGTAATTACTATTGACGAAGGTAAATACTATTGAAGAAGGTAATTACTATTGACGAAGATAAATACTATTGAAGAAGGTAATTACTATTCACAAAGGTAATTACTATTGACGAAGAGACTCTTAGATGATGACATATGGGCCCCCCATAAAATAATCAAACTTACCACAAACGTCTCATAACAGACTCTTTATATACATCAAGGATTGAATAAATATTACCACAAATCATTTTATTTTTAATCAACACATTTTTAATCTTTCAACAATTATTAATCATTTATAACTTGTCGTCTCAATTAATAATATAAACATATTATACGGATGATCTTGTGACAATAATTGAATCAATAATATAAGAGATATGATCACGCAAATTCTTATCGTAAGAATAATTGAGTATAGCTAAGTGACTTCTCACGTAAGCATCAATAATCAATACCGTGTCTACTATGCAACCACGCCAGACATCGTACTTTTTTACCACCGGGTAGTTCAACAGTTTTAACGGTAACACCTCCGTAGTTATTTTTATAGAAAGATAATTTTGTCGCTTTTCTAACTACGACAATACTTCCGCTAATGGGGTCCACTAATGATTGAGCCGTCGTCATGAATATTTCCCACAAAAAAGAATATTCCCAGACCAAACGAATATTTTATAACAACTTGCTTACTTTGCAAAATTTATAAATATTACCCACAACTATAACATTATATCAAATTTATTCCATAATATTCAAAAATAATATTTATAGAAAATTCATCTTTATTTATAAAAGTTGGGGTCTTACAACCTCCCTTCTTATGAAATTTCGCCCTCGAAATTAGGTACGACTGGTATGTCGAAGAGGTAAGGATACCTTGATTTCATTTGATTCTAACTCCCAAGTCATTTCCTCAACATCGTGGTTCCTCCATAAAAACTTTGACTTGAGGTATAACCTTAGAGCGT
This sequence comes from Panax quinquefolius, assembly GCA_020205615.1. Classification (NCBI taxonomy): domain Eukaryota; kingdom Viridiplantae; phylum Streptophyta; class Magnoliopsida; order Apiales; family Araliaceae; genus Panax; species Panax quinquefolius. Next base: position 136,920,530 of record CM035153.1, on the reverse strand, counting down.
AGAATATGTTCCTTCTTATCCATAATTTGAACAGAACCTCTTCATACGTCAAATCTTCCGCTATTTTCGTCCGGTTCTAACTCAATAATATGGTTCGGGTCTTTCACATATTTACGTAACATGGATATGTGAAAAACGTTATGAACACGAGACATATTTGGCGGTAGAAAGCGAGTCTATAGGCCACGATTCCTACTCGATCGAGGATTAAAATGGACCGATGAATCGAGGATTAAGTTTTCCTCTCTTTCTAAATCTTGTAACTCCTTTCCATGGAGCAACTCTTAACAACACATGATCTCCTATATCGAATTCCACGTCCTTTCGATGAAGACCAACATAACTCTTTTGTCGATTTTGTGAGGTTTTTATACGTTGTCGGATCGTTTGAATCTTTTCCGTAGTCATACGTACACTCAACTCCTGGTCCCAACAACGTTGCTTCACCCACCTCATCCCAAAGATACTAGAAAACGACACTTTCTTCCATACAACGCTTCGAATGGAGCCATGCCAATACTTGCTTGATAACTGTTGTTGTATGAAAACTCCACCAATGGTAAGAACTTATCCCAACTCCCCTTGAAATCAAGGACACAAAGTCTTAATAGATCTTCAAGAGTTTGAATAGTCCTCTCCGATCGTCCGTCCGTCGTCTGAGGATGATATGCCGAGCTAAATCGTAAGTCTCGCGCCCATAGCTTTTTGCAAACTAACCCAAAATCGTGAAGTGAATCTTGGGTCTCGATCGAAACTATGGATACCGGCGATACCATGCAGATCTTACAATCTCGTTTATGTACATATGAGCAAGACGTTCAAGTGTATAAGTTTCTCGATCGGTAATAAATGAGCGGACTTGGTCAATCTATCAACAATGACCCAAATCGCATCAATGCCTTGAGAAACCTTAGGAAGACCGCCAGAATCGAAATCCATGGTAATGTGCTCCCACTTCCATTCGGAATTTCAAGTGGTTGCAATGGACCTTTTGGTACTTGATGCTCGCTTTAACTCGTTGACAAGTTAGACACCTTGAGATAAACAAAGGCAGCTATCTCTCTCTTCATATTGCTCCACCAAAATGTATGGCGAATATCATGATACATTTTGGTACTCCTGTGATGGATTGCAAATAGTGTGTGTTGTGCGCCTCCATCATGATATTATACTTTAAATCGTGGTCGTTAGAACACAAAGCCCGGAGTTGACTCAAGTATTCCTTCTTCATCGATTCTTGCTTCCCAAGATAGCACCTTCTTGCACTTTCTTCCTCATACGCATCGCCTCCCAGTGTCCGTAGCTTGAGCGCCTTTAACTTTATCGATTAAAGTCGGTTACTACTCAGATACTCGCTATCATCACACGCGTCCCTCGAGTCTTTAACTCTATCTCCATCCTTTGCAAGTCACACAAAATGGGCCTTTGCGTTGACAATAACGCACTCGTTCTTCTGCATATGATCTTCTACTCAATCGTCGCCTACCACGTTCGCTTTTCCGGGATGGTATTGGATGGTATGATCATAATCTTTCAACAGCCTGCCAACATCGTTTATCGCATGTTGAGTTCCTTTTGAGTGAAGAAATATTTGAGGCTTTTATGATCCGTAAAGATCTCCACTTTCTCCCCATACAAGTAATGCCTCCAAATTTTAAGTGAAAAGACAATGACTACTAACTCTAGATCATGAGTAGGATAATTCCTCTCATATTCTTTGAGTTGTCGTGAGGCATAAAGGCTATAACTTTTCCATGTTGCATGAGAACACATCCCAACCTTTGCTCGGCATCATCAGATGACAAATCCTCCGAGCCGATGGTATAGTCGAACAAAAGTGCTAAAATAAGTCTCCTCTTGAGTTCTTGAAAACTCTTCTCACATTCTTCGCTCCAACCAAACTTTGTATCTTTTTCGAGTCACCGAGTCAATGGAGTAGCGATTCAAGAAAATCCTTCCACGAATCTCCGATAATAACCAAATTAAACCGAGAAAGCTACGTGATTTCATCATCGATTTAGGTTGTTCCCGACTTTGAATAGCTTCAATCTTTCTTTGGGTCAATGATATTCCATGACTTGATACCACGTGCCCAAGGAATACTACTTCTTCAAGCCGAACTCGCATTTCTTCAACTTGGCATAAAGCTTATATTCACGAAGCTTTTGGAGTGTTAGCCTTAAGTGTTGCTCATGATCTTCACGGCTTTTGGAATAAATAAGGATGTCATCAATAAAGACGACCACAAAGTGATCTAAATATTCCTTGAATACTCGGTTCATCATATCCATGAAGGCGGCGGAGCATTAGTCAATCTAAAGGACATGACTAGGAATTCGTAATGCCGTCTGCATTTTGAGTTCTCGAAAGCCGCCTTGGAATGTCGTGGGTCTAATCTTCAATTGGTGATATTCTAACGAAGATCAATCTTTGAAAAGAATTTGGCTCCTTGCAACGGGTCAAACAGTCATCAATACGTGGCAATGGATACCTATTTTTGATGGTGACATGATTCAACTCCCGATAATCAATACAAAAGTCGCATACTCCCATCTTTCTTCTTCACGAATAATGTAAGGGAGCACCCCAAGGAGAAGTACTAGGACGAATAAAGCCAATGTCTAACAATTCCTGCAGTTGGGTCTTTAACTCACGAAGTTCAATAGAGCCATTCGATATGGGGCTTTGGAAATAGGTTTTGTATCGGTTTAAGGTCGATACAAAATTCAATTTCACGCCTGGGGTAGGCGGGAAGTTCTTCTGAGAATACGTCAGAAATTTATTAACAATAGAAATATCGTTCAAAACCGGCGTATTTTTGTTTAAATCAGTGACATGAGCTAAGAAAGCTTGACATCCGCTTTTCAATAAACGAATAGCTTTATGGCTTGAGATGACCATGATTGATTTTAATGGTTTGGTCATTTAAATTCAAGCATAATAGGTTGATTAGGAATATGAAAGCTAACAACCTTACGAAAATAATCAATTTTTGCATGATAAGTAGTTAACCAATCAATCCCTAGAATCAAGTCAAATGCAAGTATTTTTAATGAAATAAGATCGACAGGTAATGTGAGGGTACCGATTTGAACCAAACATTGAACAGCTCCTGGAACTTCTCCCAAGATATCTTCATCTGACAAAGAATTTTGAGTACGTTTTACCGATTCCCACCAAGAATCCGCCTCTCCGCCAAGAACATAAAGGCGTGAAGGGAACCTTTTGCTCCTCGGAGCATCCCAAGACATCAAATATCTTGGTAATCTGCTTTATCCATGCTTCCGCCAGAAGTGGTTTTGGCTCTCCCTTATGTTAGGTTTGTAATATTCATAACGCAATCAAAATTACAAAAATAATGCGGAAGCGTGTAAAAATCAGAGTTTAAAAATTTTACAAACCATATACCCGGATCACCCTTTATGCATAATTATTAATTAAACGAAAAGATAAAGAATAAAATCATACCCTTGAAGATCGAGCTTCCTCAGGTATAAGTTCACCTCCAAATCCTTTCGCGTTCAACTTGAATCCACCGGGGTTTTGTTCCTTCCTTTGATCAACGTTAGCCACCCATATGTTTGGCCTCTAGAGGTGATCCACCAAGGAAAAATAAAGAATTCAAGAAGATGGTGTATTTAGCTCAAACCCTAGTTTTCTATCTCTATAGAAAAGGGTACTCTCCAACAAATTGGAATTATGTCGTTGTTGTAAAAGTCAACAACCCCCACCACCCATAATAAGACTCCTCTTATTTATAGATGTGGGCAACCCACCTTAACAATTAAGGAATTGGGTTTTATTTAATTAATTAAATTCTTTTAATTAATTAAGCTCCCTAATCTTATTAGGGATAATTAATTAAACTCCTTTAACTAATTTTCCCTCCTAATCCTATTAGGAATAAATGAGAGTACTTATATTAAATTAATTCCTAAACTCTTTTAGAAATTAAAATAATAATAATTGTAATAATATTAATAAGACTCCTCTTATTAATTTATATTTAATATTTCTAAAATATTAAATAATAAATATTAAGCTATTTAATTTATATTATCACCATAGATTAAATTAAATACACTTAACATATTATTACGATTATGCCATTAACTTCTTAAATAATTATTCTTCCTTTTATGGTGTGACCCTTTAGGTTCTCCATATTAAACCTAATGTGAATAAATCAATTAGAACAATTCTAATCTTATTTAAATAAATAAATTAAACAATTAATTTATTTAAATAAATAATATTTATTCTACAATAGGGATAAGCCTCCCTAATGATCAACGACTTTCCGTATAATATAGATTTCAACATTAATCATTAAAGAACCTTTGAGTAAATAGTTACCGCATAATTCAATCCTTCCACCATACAATGTCCCAATTAAATATAAGACATGGAATTCTTCACAAGTCTTATTTTATTTAATTATATGTATTTCGACTCTTAAATGCACAACTCCAAATAATGCAAATTAGAAACTCCTTTCTAATTTCATTACGCCTTAACCAAGGACTCTTTGGTTGTCATTTATCGAATCACATAGGACATTTCTCTTTTTTATTAGAAGTGGTAGATTCTTTATTGATCATACATTATCTCCATGTACAATTTATTATACCCAAGCATACCCTTTGATATACCCTAAGGGTCTTAAGGAATAAGTCAAAGTATAACTCATCATACACAAGATACTATGATGATCTCAAGTCCAAGGATTACTTGTCTACTATCACTACAGAATTCCTATGGACAGCAAATAAAACTCCATTAGGTATTCCTTAGCGAGCCACGCTCAATGAACTTATTCTCTAATAAGCACCTACATACTTGCTTTTAGTGTCTCTACACAAATGATCACTTAGATCAATCATCCTCATCCAATGAAAGCAAGCAACGTATGTACCAATCTATCCGGATTCACTAATCCCCAATTTAGTAATCCAATGATTGGGAACTATTTTAGTTTTAAGCTTTCTAAGAATTTAGATCTCATTAGAATGATCATCATCATTATTCTAAAAGCATTGCTTAAAACTATGGGTTTATCACATATTATAAAACAAAGATCATGTAGATAATTAAAAGCCTTTAATAAATTAATACTTTTTATTAATAAATGAATAAGATTATTACAAAGTATATGCTTTATCATCAAACATGATTGGCTTGTGTGCATACTACTTTCAATCTCCCTACTTGCACTAAAGCCAATCGTCATGGTAACTCATACTCTTCTTCTCTAAGTGACGATTATCCCGTCCGTTGGATAAGCTTTAGTTAATGGATATGTAATGTTGTTTATGAGAGTCCACTATCTCTATAGTGATTTCCATCTTCAATGATTCTAATAATCAAATGAAAGTGCCACAACACATGTTTAGATCCAAGATGAGACTTAGGAACTATTCCTAGTTCTGTAATGAACTTTTAATCCAAATAATCAACTTGCAGCTTCATTTATAGCTATATACTTTGTCTTTATCACTAAACCAGCAACTCTTTGCTGTTTAGAACCTTTCCAATTCACTACACCACTGTTCAAGGTAACATTTTACCTTAAAGTGTATTTTTCTGTTGTCTTGTCTCATTCGAAAAACTTGAGTCTGTAAAGCCCTCTAGTTTTAATTCGGACCCACCATGTATGCTCACATCCTTAGTGCTTAAGTTAAGAACTTTAAGATGTTTTTCACCGACTTTACAGTTGATCTTCTCCGAATATGACCGATCAACATCGGTCTCGTACATTTCATTGCATACATGATTGCTCACTCATGCGATCTCTCTTCTTTGGAGTCTATGGGGACTATTAAGAGAGATACACTCCATAGCTCATCGACACGAGACATCTCTTGAGTTTGCCATGCTAAACGACTTTAGCATCAAATGAATATACGTTCCTTGGGTTAAGTCGAGCATCCTCTTAAATCTATCTATATAGATTTATATCCCCAATTAAGATACTCTTCCAAATCATTCATGGAGGAATGTTTGAACAACTTTATCTTTACTTGATTGTAGCATTGGTATGTCATTCCTTATCCGTAGTATATCAATATATAATATTAGGAATGTCACGAAGGCTCTACTTTTCCCCTTTGTACACGCTTAGAACTCTTTTTTGACTCATCGTATGTAATCGGATCATCATCTTCTATGATGAGTACCTCATCATCATCATCATATGATGATGAATCCATACCTCCTAGGTATCTTCTTGATCTTATTCCGTATTTACGATTCGGTTGTGTGATCAATAGGTCTATCTATAGGTTCCTCTTATTTGACTTATAGTGTTTTGTGGTTCTTGAACTCTTCAAGATCTATTATCCTCCCACTAGTCCTTCAATGATAAACACCTTTATTTTAGAAGGAAGCGTGTTTCAGAATAAACACCTTTTTGCTAAGTGGGATTATAGAACATATACCCTAAACTTACTTTAGGATGTCCCACAAATTTGTACTTGTCAAATCTTGTCCCAAGCTTATTCTTTGAAACCTTTTCACATAAGTTGGACAACCCTTTATCTTAACATGCTTAAGATTAGGAATCCTCCCGTCCATAACTTTTATGGAATCTTGGGGCCGCATTTTGAGGTTACCTTTTTCAGAGATATGCAGACCATTTCTGTGGACATGATCCTGAAGGATACCGGAATGCTCGGTAAAATCATTTTGGACCGCACTATGTCCAACAAGGTACGATTTTTCATTCGGATACATCAATCAATTATTGTGTATCGGGATGTGTCCATTATGAGAAAAAACATTTGAGATGATCTAGAAACTTATTGCAGACAAGTATTTATTCCTTGATCTAATCAAAGAATCTTAATACTTTGCCAATTTGTTTCATTTCTCGAATTCTTTGAACCTTTCAAATAATTCACAATTGTATTTCAAATACACACATTCAACTCTTTGAATGATCATCTCCTTTTCTTATACTAATTTGTTCAATTTGCAAAATATATTTTTCACGTAAGTCAAGTATACAAAATTTATTAAGTAATATTCCATTTCTATACAAACATTATTATTATTATAATAGAACAACAATTGTTCTTAATTATAATACCAAAGATTTCATTGTCCAACAATAAAATGGAAATAATGTTTTAACGAGAACTGAATACAATAACAACTTATTGACTTAATAGATTTGCCCGTAGGCATTGCTAAACTATAAGTTTCTATGGCTAATGTAGCAACCTTTGTTACATTTCCCATACTTAGATTACTTATATTTGTTTAGCTTTCTACTTCGCTTGGTCCCTTCATAAATCTATATTTATGATAACCAAAGTCGGTATCCAATACCCAAGTAGAACCTCGACTTAAAGAAAATTATTTTAAATCATGAACAAATTTGTATTTGTAACCAAAACTTCACTAAGCTTCTTTGTTAGCCTCTGCAAGATGCTTCTCGCAGCTTCTTTCCAAAGGTCCAAAGCTTATTGCAGTGGAAGCAAACTCCTTTGCTATCCATATCGCTTTTGTTCTTATTATCCTTTGTTTTTTGCCTTTCTATTTACCTTCTTTGAATCGCTTCTTTTTTCAAGATCCTTTGGCCCCTACCAAGAAGACTTGATCTTTCTTGGTTGTAAAGTGACTCTCAACATTTTCAACATGTTAAGCAAATCAACAGGTGATATCTAGCTTGTTCATATGAAAAATTCACAACAATTGTGAAAGGAGTCCCGGGAGTGAGTGCAAGATCAAATTTTGGCTCAACTCTCCATCCATGACAAAACCAGTTGTCCTAATTGATCAATCAAATTGATTATGTTAAGAACTTTTATGCATCTTTATAGTGCCATCGGCCATTCTAGATCTAAAGAGCTCCTTGATATCCGATATCTATCGGCCCCACTTTCCTCACCATCAACTACTTGATGTGCAGGAATATAGTAGAGTATCCATAGTTTCAGTGACATTTGAAGCTTGTTACTCATGGATGCGAGCATGATGCATTGAGCCAATCGTGCATCATCTTGCCACTTTCTATTAAGTAGCAATGTCTTCCTCGAGGCATTGTCGCAACCATCAAGCAGGATAGGCATATTAAGGACATAAGATAGCTTTTCAAATGCATGAGAACTATTCTCAAATTCCTTAACCAATCCGCTTAATTCTTGGCCCCGATTAATTTAGCATCTAATATGCTTCGCAATGATAGTAATTTTAGACATTGTAAAATTACAGAATGAATTTGTAATTAACAACATTTTAACATACATTCTTTTATTAATTACCAAAATAATTTAGGTCTTGTTTTAAATTGGTATCTCCCACTATTTTCTTCAAACTATATTACCTCACTTATATAGTTCTAAAAAATCTAATTAAAGATTTTTAGTGAGAATAAGGATCCCATTTCAAATGTATATAGCCTTGTGGTGACACAACAAACTATATATAAATAAATAGGTAGACAACTTTTGTCAATTACATCAACTATGCAACTCCTTTTCTTTTGCCTCTTAGATTATTTTGATCAAGTGGTGGCACATCCAAATCAAAATTATCCAAGTTAAGTCCGACCTAACACTCCATATATTCAAAAAAGAAAAATATCATCCTTGTGGTGACACAACAAAATAATATTGTTCAATTTTCTTTATAAGCATCAAATGTGATAAATTAACATCTTAAATACTTAATACTTGCCTTGTGGTGACACAACAAACTCATATTAAATATTTAATACTCTATTAATTTTATCATGCTGTAAAGGCGACGCTCGATATTCCAAATATCTTTGAACGCTTTGGACTTAATATATAAATTGAGGGGGTTTTGTTATTAATTTGTCTCATCTTGTTTAGCGCCAGCGCATTATATATATATATAAAATACGCGTCATATATTAATAAACATGCGAAGCATGTTTGCATAATATATAATATATATAGTATAAGCATGCATATATAGAATACTATATTCTACCCGGATTGATTATGGACTTTTATTCTAGTTTGGTTCACTAGAGCCACCAAGTGAACCAAAAGGTCAAACCCTAGGGGTGCGAAGAAATAATATTTAAATATAACTATTACATTTAAACCCTGCTCCATTACAAACTGGGTTCTTCAAGCTCTTTGCTCCTTGATCTCCAATTTTTCAAAATAATTCTAATTATTCCTATTACATAACTATTTTAAAATAAATAGAAACCTTGATCGCAGCCAAGGGAAATACATAGGAGAGAGATAGAATTTACATTAAGAAAAATTAGAGAAGACGAGGCACGCAGAATTCATTTAATAAAACACATACATTCATGCATCCAACTAAAATAAAATCCAATCACATTGGTCAATCATCCATAATCAATCCCATTTATTATCATACACATCATCATATGCATCAATAAATAACATTCATCTTATGAATAATAAACATTTAATATATATATTGATATCATTTAATGGGCAAATTTATTTAGTATAAAATCTATTTTTGAATCAAAATAAACTCCTTTATTTTAATCCAAATTTAAATCAAAATAAAACTATTTTATTTTAATTTATCCATTTTGAATAAAATAAACTATTTTATTTTAATCAAAATCTTTAATTAAAATAAACTCCTTTATTTTAATTAATTATGGAATCCAATTCCATATAAAAAAAAATCTTTTATTAAAGGAAACACTTGATATTCTTTCCTATTCACAAATAAACTCCTTTATTTTGAATAATATGAAATCTTATTTCATATTTAAATAAACTCCTTTATTTAAGGAAACATGGATTCTCTTTCCTATTCACAAATAAACTCTTTTTTTTTGAATAATATGAAATCTTATTTCATATCTAAACAAACTCCTTTATTTAAGGAAAGATGGATTTACTTCCAATTCACAAATAAACTCCTTTATTTTTAGGAAAAATAAAATCCAATTTCAACTCCAATTAGCTATCTATGGAATCCAATTCCAACTCTAATTAGTTAGCATGAAATTTAATTTTAAAATTAAAATAAACTTTATATTTTAATATTAAAATAAACCTTTTATTTTAAAATTAAAATAACTTTTTATTTTAATAATAAAATTATTAAAATAGGTTTATTTTAAATATTAAAATAAATATTATTTTAATTATAAAATTATTATAAATAATATATTATATATATATATATATATATATATATATATATATATAATATATTATAAAATAATAAAATAACCGTGGCCTTTAATAATTGTAAATTCATTTGCCCAAGAAATATCCTGTAATCTCGTCTTCCTTGAATTCGCGGCACTTCTAAAATCTTTTCCCAAAGAAACAACACTTATTACATGATTATTGTTGATTTCAGCTTTTGTTTCTTTAATTTTTTTTTTTTTTTTTTTTTAATATTTAGTCATGAGGCATACTAATATATATAAATATATATATTAAACCCTAATAAAAATTAAATCAGTAGGAGTTTATATATATAATATATATTATATATATATAAACCGTAGGAATGAGCATCGAAAAAAAAAAAACCATGCGTATTTCATTTTTTTTTTTATTATTTTTTTTAAAATTTTATACAATAAAATTATGCCCAATTAAATTGTTATAAACACATATCAATATACATATTAAATTAAAACAATTAATAATTTGCATAAAGGTTTGGCTCTGATACCACTGTTAGGTTTGTAATATTCATAACGCAATCAAAATTGCAAAAATAATGCGGAAGCGTGTAAAAATCAGAGTTTAAAATTTTACAAACCATATACCCGGATCACCCTTTACGCATAATTATTAATTAAACGAAAAGATAAAGAATAAAATCATACCTTGAAGATCGAGCTTCCTCGTATAAGTTCACCTCCAAATCCTTTCGCGTCAACTTGAATCCACCGGGGTTTGTTTCCTTCCTTTGATCAACGTTAGCCACCCATATGTTTGGCCTCTAGAGGTGATCCACCAAGGAAAAATAAAGAATTCAAGAAGATGGTGTATTTAGCTCAAACCCTAGTTTTCTATCTCTATAGAAAGGGTACTCTCTCCAACAAATTGGAATTATGTCGTTGTTGTAAAAGTCAACAACCCCCACCACCCATAATAAGACTCCTCTTATTTATAGATGTGGCAAACCCACCTTAACAATTAAGAATTGGGTTTTATTTAATTAATTAAATTCTTTTAATTAATTAAGCTCCCTAATCTTATTAGGGATAATTAATTAAACTCCTTTAACTAATTTTCCTCCTAATCCTATTAGGAATAAATGAGAGTACTTATATTAAATTAATTCCTAAACTCTTTTAGAAATTAAAATAATAATAATTGTAATAATATTAATAAGACTCTCTTATTAATTTATATTTAATATTTCTAAAATATTAAATAATAAATATTAAGCTATTTAATTTATACTATCACCATAGATTAAATTAAATATACTTAACATATTATTACGATTATGCCATTAACTTCTTAAATAATTATTCTTCCTTTTATGGTGTGACCCTTTAGGTTCTCCATATTAAACCTATTGTGAATAAATCAATTAGTAATAATTCTAATCTTATTTAAATAAATAAATTAAACAATTAATTTATTTAAATAAATAATATTTATTCTACAATAGGGATAAGTTCTCCCTAAATGATCAACGACTTTCCGTATAATATAGATTTCAACATTAATCATTAAAGAACCTTTGAGTAATTAGTTACCATGACAATTCAATCCTTCCACCATACAATGTCCCAATTAAATATAAGATATGGAATTACCGCTGTCAAGTCTTATTTTATTTAATTATATGTATTTCGACTCTTAAATGCACAACTCAAATAATGCAAATTAGAAACTCCTTTCTAATTTCATTCGCTTGCCAAGGACTACTCTTGGGTTGTCATTTATCGAATCACATAGACATTTCTCTTCTTTTATTAGAAGTGGTAGATTCTTTATCGATCATACATTATCTCCATGTACAATTTATTATACCCAAGCATACCCTTTGATATACCCTAAGGGTCTTAAGGAATAAGTCAAAGTATAACTCATCATACACAAGATACTATGATGATCTCAAGTCCAAAGATTACTTGACTACTATCACTACAGAATTCCTATCGACAGCAAATAAAACTCCATTAGGTATTCCTTAGCGAGCCAATGCTCAATGAACTTATTCTCTAATAAGCACCTACATACTTGCTTTAGTGTCTCTACACAAAATGATCACGAGATCAATCATCCTCATCCAATGAAAGAAGAACGTATGTACCAATCTATCCTGGATTCACTAATCCCCAATTTAGTAATCCAATGATTGGGAACTATTTTAGTTTTAAGCTTTCTAAGAATTTAGATCTCATTAGAATGATCATCATCATTATTCTAAAAGCATTGCTTAAAACTATGGGTTTATCACATATTATAAAAACAAAGATCATGTAGATAATTAAAAGCCTTTAATAAATTAATACTTTTTATTAATAAATAAATAAGATTGTTACAAAGTATATGCTTTATCATCAAACATGATTGGCTTGTGTGCATACTACTTTCACCTTAAACTCCGGTGGTCCCAGCTCCTTGAATTGTTTAATGCGTGACCTTGAGAGTTTTCCGTGTTTCCAACAACGTTTTGGGCCGAGTCGCTATCGCTTTCATTGTTGCATAAATTGCATAAAGTCTCTGAACATTTGATCATTCATCATTTGGTCAGTGTTGTTGTTTGCATGAGGATTGTCGTCTTTCTGATGCACATTATCCTGATTATTGATATGTGGTGAATCAACGATCGCCTGTGCTCCATTGCTATTGTCAACATTCTCGAGATGTCATTTTCGACATCTCGCCACAAAACAAAAGGTTAATTGACATGTAACAAATTATCTCTATATTCGACCGACCAATAAAATAGCACATAAACTTAGGTAGGTCATACTAGCGAAGGTATTCCCCTCTCCCCTCCTAATACTATTCTCACATCTTAGCCGTGGATCATATCCTAAGCTTTGATACTGTATCGCGACGCCCCAAAATTAGGTATACATCACCCATCTTGGGTAGTCGGATATATGGTATGTAATTTAATACAACTTACTAATATAACTGCGTAGGTATGCAATACGACATAAATCGTGAGTTTGAATACAAATATTGTCTACTAGATATTATACAAACTCAAAAGGAGTCCTCATTACAATTATTATCACACTATTTCACATAATAAAGGAGGACTACTAATGCTATCCTCTGGACCATTACTCCGCTTCCCACTCGTCCCAAATATATTCTTATTTCACAAGAGAATAATGAAAGAAAGAGTGAGCTCAACTAGCTCAAGAAGAAATATTATGACTAGGATAATGCGTAATAAATTATCATTAGCCTCACAATGATGTTAAACCGATAAAATATAATGAACATCAAGTTTAACTACAAATGAATTCAAAGAATCCATTAAAAGAGTCAAGTAGAAAATAAAATCTACTATCTTTTATAATTTAAAAGGTTTTTCATCACTATTATAAATTTGAGACTCACTTTTTAATAAATATTCCACATCATCGAATCACCCCTCGCACTACGGGCCAAGGATATTCTTTAAGATCACGACCACAATTATTCATGCACTACGGGCCAAGAATATTTGTGTATTCATTAATGGTCATGATCATGCCAACAACTCGTCCATCAATGCACTACTACTGCCCATCGAGGATTTTTATCACATCATTTGTAACATTACGATCATGATTACAATCGAATAGTCTCTCGGTCATAATCATACCAAGTCCATCTATGCACTACAGTGCCACGATGACTTTCAAAAAAATATAAACATGAGGATGATGACAATGATATAAGAATTCAATAAAACAAGTTCAAGAATTATTTTATCCGTGAATTATTAACGTCCAAATTGTCAACATGATCTTTGTTTTGTAGAGTAAAATTCAAGAATGATCGAAGAATATTTCCATGAAAAGATATTGGATGAAACTCAAATATCAAGGATATTCTACTAATTTCATGGAGTATAGAAGTCAAAGTTTTAACCAACCGGGTATAATAAAGAATGGAATAACAAAAGAAATCACCATGCATGCGATAGACCGCACGACAAAAGTTATTCCAATGAATAATAAATAATCTAAATTCAGTCCCACGTAAAAACGCATGCATGTGATGTTCCAATGTAATAATAATAAAGATTTTAACCAGTCCTGTTAGGTGTAAAACACATGCATGTGATGTTCCAATAGAATAATAATAAAGACGGAACCAGTCCGATGTAAAAACACATGCATGGATGTTCCAATGAATAATAATAATAAAGATTTTAACCAGTCCAAAGTAAAACACATGCATGTGATGTTCCAATGTAGAATAATAGAAGAATGTCACCAAGTATAGGGTAGGGTAGTCCATGATACAAAGTTATTCCAATGTATAATAAGGAATGGAATAATCAAGTTCTCTTCATGAATACAAAAGAATAATAATATCCCTTACGAGTACAACAAATAATATTCCCTACCTGTAAGAACCGAATATTGGAAAAGTGAAGTAGCGAGAATACTTTTCTTCTTTCTCTCTCTATAGTTTCTCTCTAGAGTTTCAATGAATTAAGTAAGAAATAATGAAGGAATGAGCTTTCTATTTATAGAAAAAACTGAGGGTGGCTCTTGGTCTTAACGAAGGTCAAAATGACTTTGGTAATATCAAGAGACAACTACTATTCATGAAGGGTAATTAACCTTTGGAACAATCAAGAGAAGCGCTTAACTCTTGGTAATATTGAAGGACAACTACTATTCATGCGAAGGGTAATTACTATTGACGAAGGTAATTACTATCGATTGAAGGTAAATACTATCAAGAAGGTAATTACTATCGACGAAAGGTAAATACTATTGAAGAAGGTAATTACTATTCACAAAGGTAATTACTATCGACGAAGAGACTCTTAGATGATGACATATGGGCCCCCATAAAATAATCAAACTTACCACAAACGCCTCATATAATGACTTTTATGTATATCAAGGATTGAATAAATATTACCACAAATCATTTTATTTTTAATCAACACATTTTAATCTTTCAACAATTATTAATCATTTATAACTTGTCGTCTCAATTAATAATATAACATATTATATGTATGATGATACATCGTGACAATAATTGAATCAATAATATAAGAGATATGATGCAAGAATTATCGTAGCAATAATTGAGTATAGCTAAGTGACTTCTCACGTAAGCATCAATAATCAATACTGCAGTGCTACTATGCAACCACACGATACATCGTACTTTTACCAACGGGTAGTTCAACAGCTTTTAATTGGTAACACCTCCCGCCGTTATTTTTATAGAAAGATAATTTTATCGCTTTCTAACTACTTACAATACTTCCGTGGGGTCCACTAATGATTGAGCCGTCAGTATTTAATATTTCCCGACAAAAAGAATATTCCCCGACCAAAACGAATATTTTATAACAACTTGCTTACTTTGCAAAATTTATAAATATTACCCACAACTATAACATTATATCAAATTTATTCCATAATATTCAAAAATAATATTTATAGAAAATTCATCTTTATTTATAAAAGCTAGGGTCTTACAGAAGTTATCTCTTAACATTAATGGTCGTGCAATTAGTTGAAGTCTTTTTTATTAAAGATTCAGCTAAACCATTTTGTGTATGAATATGAGGAACAGAATACTCAATAGAAATTCCAATAGTCATACAAAAATTATTAAAAGTCATTGATGAAAATTCAGCTGCGTTATCAAGTCGAATTGACTTGATTGGATGATCCGGGAATTGAGCCCGTAACTTGATTATTTGAGCAAGAAGTTTTGAGAAGGCAAAATTTCGAGAAGAGAGAAGACAAACATGAGACCATCTAGTTGAAGCATCTATTAAAACCATGAAATATCGAAATGGGCCAAACAATGGTTGAATAGGTCCACAAATGTCTCCTTGAATTCTCTCTAGGAATTTTGGGGCTTCTTTATAAATTTTGCTGTTGATGGTCGAACAATTAATTTTTCTCGAGAACATGTAGCACAAGAAAATTCACTACTAGGAAAAACCTTCTTATCTTTGAGAGGATGACCAGTAGAATTTTCATTAATACGACGCATCATAGAAGTACCTGGATGACCGAGTCTTTCATGCCAAAGCATAAAGGATTTGGGATCTATGATTTTTGGAATCATAACATTATGAGACTCAATTGCTCTAATTTTCATAGTATATAATCTAGAAGAATTTGAATGAAGTTTTTCTAGGATATTCTTTTTTCCAAAAAAAGTAGAAGTGATGAGAAAATATTCATTATCATTTTCATTAGTTGTTTTAATATGAAAACCATTCAGTCGAATATCTTTAAAACTAAGCAAATTTCTTCTTGATTTACTAGAATATAGAGCATCTTTGATAAAAATTTGTGTCTCATTTGGTACCAAGAAACTAGCTTTTCCAAATCCCTCGATTAAATTTGATATACCAGAGATAGTTCCCACATTTCCCTTAGCTTTAATCAGTTGTGAAAAATATTTCTCATTTCAAAGAATTGTATGAGTAGTTGCACTGTCTGCTAAACATATATCCTCCATATCCATTAAAAATGGTCTGACACATAAAAACATAAATAAGAAAAGTTACATTTCAAATATAATTTTATTCTTGAGAAACACATACCACATATAGAATGAAAACTAATAATATTATACATGCAAGGTGTTTAATTAAAATAAGAAATTAAACGATATCCCAAAAGATACTTTCAGAAGGTTCAGTAATATCAACAACCTTTTCCTCAATGTTGGTCATTGGTGGAACATCAACAATATTCAATTGATGATTAACAAAGTTTGTTTCTGCCTCCATTACTTTGTTCTTTTGAGACTCCTGGAATAAATTAACCAGATGCCTCGGCGCATTTGCGTGCACGCTGACCAATGCCCATTCATCCCACACCTAAAACAAACATATGATTTGTTCTTTATCTGTGTTGCATTTTCTTTATTTTTACCCGACCCAGACACTTGCCACTTCTGGTGGCTTGAATTGTCGCGGTTATGAAATTTGTTGTTATGATGGCCTTGTTTGTTCTTTCGTCGCCAAGACTTCTTATTATATGACCATCTCTTGTCACGTTTATTCTGCTGGAATGACGTGTTGTTAATATCTGGCAATGGGGTAGCACCTGCTGGTCGTGATTTGATGGTTTTGCAACAACAATTCATTATTCTTTTCTCGCAATGAAGGATGGATGATAACAAGCCACTGGATTATGTGAACTTACTCTGTCTATATTGTTGTGACAGAATCATGTTGGTGGGATGAAGAGTTGAGAGTGTTTTTTCTAACATTTGGGTTTCAAAAACTGGATCTCCACACAAAGCCAAAGTAGAGGTTATTCTATAAACATTAGAACTATATTCCGTAATTGATTTGTAATCATGTAGCCTTAAATTAAGCCACTCAAATTTGGCATTAGGGAGAACAACCAATTTTTGGTGGTCAAATCTTTCCTTCAATTGTGTCCATAAAAACAAATCATCTTTGATTGTTAAATACTCAGTCTTTAATCCTTCATCAATATGGTGACGAAGAAAAATTATGACTTTTGCATTTTGTGCCGAAGTTGATGTATTTTCTGATTCAATGGTCTTTTCTAACTCATTTGCACTTAGGTGCAATTCTGCATCAAGTGCCCAAGCCACATAGTTGTCTCCGGAGATTTTCAAAATAAAAAAATCTATTTTTGCCAAGTTTACCATCTATTCTAGGTTAAAACACAATTATTATTTATTAGAACAATAAATAATTGCATGTATGATATATATAAAAAAAAAATTAAATCACGACTTCAAGTGGTGATAAAGTGCAAATATAAATAATATAAATATCCTTATATTTATGTTATTAGCATATTATCTTAGTAAAAAGAATATGCAATCGTTAATGTATATATACAATTATAATATATATATATATATATATATATATATATATATATATATATATATATATAAACACACAAAAAAATAGATCTTCACCCTATGCGCTAGTTCGATAGATAGATTATTTCAATGTAATAATAAAGAATGGAATAATGTAAGAATTTCATCATGCATGCTAGAGTCCACGATATCTGAGTGTTATTCCAATGTAATAATAAAGAATGGAATAACAAAAGAATTTCACCAAGTATGCGGTATTCCGCATATACACAATTTAATTAAGAAAAAAGCTAAATAGACCCGTGCCTCACATGAATTAGAAAGCTAACTAAAATTAAATAATAGTCCTTCTATAATACTCCCTCCGTTCCTTAATATAAATCGTTTTAGAGAAATATTTTTATTCCTTAATATAAGTTGTTTTAGAATTTTAAGTAAGCATTAATTGCTTAGTTTCTAATATTACCCTATGTATTAAATGTAACTTTGGCTCTCTTACTATTTTTTGTCCAATAAATAACAATCTCTTCTTCCAATACAAGGATAACATAGACAATTGATATTATAATTAATGTTATACAATTATTTCTTTAATACTTGTGCACAACTCTAAAACGACCTATATTAAGGAACGGATGGAGTAATAGACATTTTAATTTTATGCACATAAATTAAAAAAATTATTTAATAATAATACTTTTGTATGAAATTTCTTCACTATCCTTTACAGAAATTAAAAACTGCTAATACTAGAGATGAATTTTTGAAAAAATAAAACAAATATAGTTGATATAGCAAAATAAATAATTTATTCTCATAAAAAATTATAAACGATAAATAAATTAAAATAATTTTTTTTATTCTAAAAAGTCAATTAATATCTAGTTTACTTCTAAAACTAATAAGTTGGCAAGTGTCCTCTATTTTTCAATTCTCTAGAAAAAAATTATTCATTTTTATATGTATGTTTGTAGAATTCAATAAATAATTAATGGCTTAATTTTTTCTATACCCTTGTGCATTAAATACTAAATTATTTTTCAATCATCTTTTCAATGAATTTTAAAAATTTAATATTAAAATTTTATACCCAACTTAATCAATTAAACGAAACATCAATTAATACACGTGCGTCCTTCAAAATGTCAATTAAAATGAAACAAATTGCATAATAATAAAATTATAATGTCAATTTAAAAAAACATTGTATCGTTTTATATTATTATAAAAAAACAGAAATTTTTGTGAAATAATTATTATTTTTTTTGTTAAATGAGACTGCTGTTAATTGTTATGGAAGAAAGGGGTAAAAGATTACAGGACGACGAGACAAAGTAGTGAAATTTTACAAGGGGGATCACCCTCCTATTCCTACCTATCCCCGGGAAATGAGAATCTACCTAAAGCTTTCACATTTCTCAAACTTCAACTCATGCAGAGAGCTTGTCATCAAATACAATTCCTTAAATTGTTTCTTAAATTAAAGATGAGAAGCAGCTCGAAGAAGACTTCTTTGATATTGAAATGCATTTTCCTTTCACACCTTTCTCTTTCCTCTTCACTTCCTGATCTTCTTCGCCCAGACCAAGACCAAGACCGCCCTTGGAGCTCCTGACCCATGCCAATTTTCAAAGATATTACTATGTTTTAAGCAATTTAATAATTATAATAATAATGATTTACAAGTACATAATTAAAGATTTAATTAAAAGTTAACTAACCTTTCTTCATTGTAAGAAGAAGATTTCTTCAACCCTCCTGCTGGCTCTCCCTTCACTCTCTCATCTTCACTAATTGCCTCCACAATACTTCCACTGAAATATTCCTTCTCCTGCGCCTGCAAATTCCCAAACCTCGGATTCTCCGACATGCACTTTATCTCATCCTCCTCCTCCGCCGCCGCCGCAGCACTTCTACACAACACCCCTTTATGCGAACTGTTACTCTTCCTCGCCACCTCCTGTTCCTTAAAAAAGGGAATCTTACTCTTCCCTCTAAACGACACCGACCCACCGCAGGCAATGAGATTATACAACACCGAGTTACGACTCAGCAGTAATGACTCGTTCCCCGCCGGGTAACCATCCTCGAACCGCTTCGAAGTGTCGTTGGTTGCCTTGTCGGAGATTGTTGATGAGGTGGCAGATGGTGGCGAGTTTTCTAGGGTTAACCGAGTGCTCCGGTTTTTGTGGGTGCTTTTATGATCTTCTCGTCGTTCTAATTCAAGTTCAATTTCGTCGGTGGAAACTCCGATGGAGCATCGAGAATAGGGCGTGTTTGGGGTAGTATAACTAGTTTTCTCTTCAAAATCTTCTTCTTCTTGATTTCCATTGTCATCTTCATGTTCGTATCTGTTCTTATTATGAAATTCTTCTGGTTCAGGGAGTCGTTTTGGGGGTACAAGTTTGCCTTTTGGTTGGAAGCTGGTTGGGTCTTGGAGTACTACTTGAAATTGTGGGTGCTGAATTTTTTCTGTATTATTTAAGAAAAAAAATTAATAATAATAATAATAATAATGTTACTAAAAAAATGTTTCATTTACAGACGTTACAAATATATTTGCTACAAAAAAAAAAAACAGGGGCATCAAAGAACAAAAAAATGCAAGTACGCAAATTGTACAAAAAATAGTTGCATATGTTACTTGTTTTATTTCAAAAGGCATAATATTATAGAAAAAAGTTTCACATGTTCTATTTCTTCTGGACCATATTTGTAAAAATGTCTTGCGCTATAATTGTTTGTAAAAATTATAATTTTAAGATTATAATTCATAAAATTAATAATTATAATTTTAAGATTATTAAGTCATTTTATAATCTCTAAACTAATAATTTTAAATTTAAATTTAAAATAAACAAAATAATTATTTTTATCACAAATATAATTATTAAAAAACAAACCATGACCAATGCACGTAGCTTTAGTAGTCTAATAGTATAATTTTTGTTTTGTTTGATATTTATCTATAAAAATAGTGAAATTGTTAGATAGCAAAATTAGGATAATATATATATATATATATATATATATATATATATATATATAAAAAAAAAAATTATGTAATTTTATATTATTTTCAACAAATTGATGATTCTTTAGTGAAACACAAGGAATAATGAAAGAAGTACAGAAAGGGATGATTCAATTTAGTGGGGAACGGGGAATGGACTAACCAGTGCAATTATCAATGAGTTCAGAGCCTTTCAATACGTATTCAGCTCCTTCTGACGGGGAAATGATATCATCATTTTCTGCCAAGTCATTCCATACATATCCATTTTTGTAGCTCCTAGTATACCACACCATAGGATATGAATTCAATTCAAGCACATCAGTTAAGACAGGAAAAAAATAAGATTTTTTTGGGAATCAAACTGAATTTGAAGTTAAGAAACTGATACAGGAAGAACAAGCAGAGCATATAGTATTATGTATGTACGTATGTATGTATATATATATATATGTATACCTTTTGTAAGACCAGGAATAAAGTGTAGGCATGATTCTTCCTCTTAGAACCGTCAGTCGGTCCATGACATCTACATATATATTAACATGTATAATAAGTATAACATAAAAAAAAAACCCTTGGGAAATGAAGTTGGTGACTAGCATTGAAATTACCTTTGAGGCGAAGGTGTTGATGGGCTAAATGGGTAACTTCCATGAAATGGGGATGCTCAAGCTGGCCATTTTTGGAGAGGTAATACACAACTTGAACTTTCTTGAAGGTGGGTGGTGGTTTTATCACCCTTCCCCTTCCCATTCCCATTCCCTTTCCCTGCTGCTGCACTTGTACTCTGTTTTTCTCTCTCTCTGGACTTATTTCTCTGCACCTCCTCCCTCGCACCTCCATAATCTTCAAGCTTCTTTCTTTTGTCAAAATGAACCCACACCAATTCTCCTATTCATCTCGGTCAATCCACCAGCAAAGGATGTGTACAGAATGAGACAAGAACGTATTTATGATACTTGTGTGGGTATTTGAGAGAGAGAATGTGTTAATGAGGTCAAGATCAAAGTTATGAGGGTTTAGGTTTAAATATAGGGAATATTGTAAAAATAAATATATATTTTTATAGTTATTTATTGAGTAATAATTTGACCTTTAAAAATTGATATGAATTTAATGCTTAGATGGTTTTGGTTGGTCTGATAGAAAGTAATGGCAGAGAAGCGACAATAAGATCTTTTTGCAAAGTCAATGTGAAAGCCATTACCTTTTTGCTTTGCTCTGCAATCTGTGTACTAGGACGTTACTAATAATCTTAATCTTAATAATAAAGTACGTGTACCTGGTGGTGCGATTTTAATGCTACTTTACTTGGATGATGCTGTTGATAAAATGGTTGGGTAGAACGGCAGAAAGCCTTTTAATTTGTTGGTTGGTGGTGATTTGTTTGGAAAATGAAAGGTTGATCTATATCCCCATGCTCTGTAATTACTCCATGTGCGGGGTTAGAAATGTTACACGTGAGATGCAGGCGAAGTGTATATATAATGGATACTCCATATACGAAATCTCAAATTCTCACAATAGCTATAGGAGGACCCAACTTAGAAATCCTTAGACGTTCAATTTAAGCATTATAAGATTGCATTCTAAAACTAAATATATGGTTTGTGAAAAAGAAAAAATAAGCCTCGGGGATTGGGCAAACAGTGGGTTTTGTTGGACATTAGCTAGCTAGCTAGCTAATAAATCTAGTCAAGTCGCGTTCCCAAGCCAAGTTAAAAACTAGTACTAGTACTAGTACTAGCACTAGCACTAGTACGCTATCCTGTCTGCCTGTCCCTCCCTCCCTCCCTCCCTCCATCTAACATCTTCAATTGTACGCCCCCTCTCCTCCCCAAGGCCTTTTCAGTTTACCTTATTAGTGAATATTGTCAAAACAATTTCTTTAACCACAATAAATTTGTGTGGTCTGTTATCACAAGTCGATGTGACTCAAAGCTGTGAGAGTTGCAGAGAATCTGAGTAGTAGTTGTGGTGAATAATATATAGTGCTATAAAACAGTAAATCTAATCAAATGTAAACATTTCAAATTAAATTCTGCTTTTAGGGTAATAATTAAAGACCCTCTCAGTCTCAGACAATCGGCTAGGACAAGTCAACTATGATAGCTACCTACCTTTCATTCATATTTCTACTGGGAGTTTTTTCCAGAGCTGGGGTAGGGTAGGGTAGGGTAGGGTAGGGGCCTGGTAATTAAGCTCTACGTTGAACAGCTGGGTGCAGTGCGCACCTCCTTTGTTGGATACGTATTATATTAAAAAATACTCTAAATAGTTAAAATATGAATATGAATTTAAATTATTCAAAAAATTTCTTAATTCAAAAATATAAGTTGTTAAGATATATCAAGAGACAATTAAATACGAGTATAAACTAACTAGGTTACTTGTTTAGGAGTGGGTGTGTGATCAATTTATTTATTATATTTGGTTAAAGATACGGGATTTGAAGAGAAAAAAAAAATAAATTAAATAAAATTTGTCTCAAATTATGGATATGGAATAAGATAAAATTATTTTATGATAACAAATAATTTAAAATTTAAAATTAAGATAAATTTATTTAATTTATTTTAATATAATTATAAATATTATAAATTATTCAAAATATATTATTATGTAGTATAAGATTAATTCTTTTAAAAATTTGAATGATTAATATTGAATTTATAATTTAGAACGAAATGAATGAGAGAGTATTACTTTATTACTACTTCCTTTGTTAAGGGGTACGTGGCACAGGTGTCAGACATCACATCTAGTAAATCGATTTCCAATTAGATACCTATATTTAGTAACAAGAGGCGAGTCACTGATTAAGCAAAAAGGCTACGTACTATTCCCCATTCTTTCTCTTTCTTTCAAGGGTAATTTCTGCATTATTATATTATTTATGTTACAAATTAATATTATTTTAAAAAAAAAATTAATTTCAAATATTTTTAATTTACAGTTTAATATTCTGATAATTGACATTAAAAGTCAAATTATATTTACAAGATTATAACAATCATTACTATGTGAAAATTGCCAAAAGTAGAACTACATTCTCATTTGGGAGGAGGAGAGTTTATATTAGGAAACCCTTAAATTCATAATAAAAATGTTATTTTTATAATAAAAATATCGTTATAGATTCTTATAATTATAATTTTTATCGTCATAGCTATATATTTATGGTGACATTTTTATTATAAAATAATAAAAAAATATTGTGGATTTAACAATTTCCTTTATATTAATATGAGCTTGAAGAAATAGTGTATAATCCGATTTTAAATCCACTTTAGCAATATAGCCCATATACTATATTTAACATAATAAAAAAGGAAATGGATTAAATATGAGCCCCAAAGCTTACCAACAAAAACTAGATTATTTAAGGATTAATTACATTTGTTAGTACATTTTAGAAAATAATTACAAAAATCTTACATTAATAAAATAATTACAAAAATATTACACTTTTTTAGTTTTATTTACAATATTATTATAATTATGAGCCCTTAATTTAAGGGATTATTAATGGGGGCATGTTTTTTGAAATGCATGATAACCGCTATCTATTATCTGTGTAGGACTCTTCGTCTTCGTCTTAAGAGACGCTGAAACCCTCTTTTCTATTTCCTCATTTTTCTTTCCGTTTGTCTCTTTCCTCTTTTTTCTTTCCGTTCGTCTTCGTCTATTGTATTATCCATTGATCGTTTTCGAAGTTCATAGCCATTTCATTTGTGTTTTGTTTTCTTCACCATCGTTGTTTCTTGTTATCGTGATTACACAGTGTTCCAATTAGTTTATTCTTCTTCGTATCGATTCTGGTTGTGTATAATTTCAGGTCAGTTATTTTGAAATAGTTTAATGTATTATATATTATTGTAGTTTATCAGTCGAATGTATTATTGATTGTTGTGTGGGTTTGTGTTATTTTTTATGTTTTGTATAGAATGGTTGATACAAGGAAGAAGGATGGGAAAAGGAAGAAAATATCAGAGCGTGATTCTGTCAAGGACGTGAAGAAGTTTGTTGTTGATAGGAAGGGGAAGGAAAAGGATGTAGGTCGGAAATCGAGTAAGAATGAGAATAGGCTGGTAATACACTGTAACGACCCCAAAATAGGTCCATTCCATCCAACCCATTCTGAGTCGCCAAATATATGGTACGGAAAACAACTACAACTTTATTATAATAATTGTCGTGCAAAATACAACAACACATATCTTTGTGAGTTTGGATACAAATATATACCAATCAGAAGCACGTCACAATGACACCTTACATAAAGGTATAATCAAAAAGCTGCTTTTAGAAATTAGAATCTTTGGGAAGTGCTCAAGAAACCTTCGTATACGGGAGGCCATGCTTTTAGGTTATGGTAGATATCATATGTCCACGAATTATCCTTGGTTGACCCAATAGACCCCAAAAGAAAAACGAGAAGATTACTATCATATTTTTCCCAATGGTGAGTCTTCTCTTGACATATCATTATCTCCATCGTCTCTAATTGAGTATTATACTCCAAACAAACACCAAGATTATATAGTAGTGCTTGTAAATATACTCAAGAATTGGATGAGCACAACCATGTCTTATGATGACACGAGGTTGTATGTCATTAGACATCTTGTATGATAGTGGCAAAACACCCTTCCAAGTTAAATTCACCTCACCCTCAACATCTATAGACCACCATTCTATTCCTCGCTATCCCCGCTCGACCCAAATTTATACTTTTATTACACGAAAGGAATTGTGAAACAAAAGGGTGAGCCAACTAGCTCAAGATAAAGAATATTATGACTAAAGATAAATAAATTATCAATAGTCTTCATCGAGAATAAATCGTAGATTTAGAACATATGGTAGATGATAAAACTTTTCAACCATAGTTGCAAATGAACGAAAATCCATTAAAAGAGTTAAATAGACTATAAAAAGTCTATTGTCTTCTCACGTTAAAAGTCCACCAACAATATTTTATCCTCAGTAACATCAATCAACAGTTCCTTTCCACAATCATATGAATAACTCATAATCATAATTGTGATTCTAAATTCCTCTTCTCATCTAGACGAAGATAATTTTCATCACTTGTCTTTACCGAAACATCAAATATCATGGTTATACCAAATCACGCCTTCTGCTCATAATCATACTAATAAATTCATCTTTGCACTACGGCCAAAGATATTCATCAACAGCTTCATCTTTGCACTACATGCCAAAGATATTCAACAACAAGTCATCTTTGCATTACGAGCCAAAGATATTCATCATAATAATTCATCTTGCACTACAAAGCAAAAGATATTCAACAACAGTCATCTTTGCATTACGAAGCAAAGATATTCATCAATAATTCATCTTTTGCACTACCGGGCTAAGATATTCATTAACAAGCCATCTTTGCACTACTAAGAAAAGATATTCATATCTCAAATAAATACATAATCATTTCGTGGTTATATAACAATAATTATAACCATGTTGATCAATTCACCTTTCTTGCGCTTAAGCTAAAAATATTCAATTGTAAATTCAATGGTCATGATCATACCAAATAACAATTCAACTTTTGCACTCTTGGCCAAAGAGAACCTATAGTCACGATCATACCAATAATCTACTCATCTTTACACCCAAGTCAAAGAGAAATATCATCATTAGGGTTATAAGAATGTTATATAAAATAATATAATCAAAACATGGTTTTAATTTCAAGAGTAAGATTCATAAATCAACGATAATTTGGTCGGAGAAGAAACCAATTTGTCGTGAATAAGTACCGTATTTGTACATAGTACCGTATAATGCGTATAGTAACTTCTCGATAACGAAAAAAGATAAAGTTTCATAATAAAATTCATATCCATATTTATAACACCTTAATCCAAATGTTATAAATCACTTAGAAATCTCATAATCTAATATTATTAATATTACAATAATATTTTAATCATTTCTAAAACTTATAAACAATTTAATTAAATTGTTTACACTTTACTAATTAATGCATTTAATCATCATAAAATGCCAAACTCATAAGATTTCATCACCAATAACCAAAACCCTCATCAAAAATCTGCATATACCTCATATATATATGGTTCTCAAGCCATAAAATCATATTTTCCAATTTTCTTACTTCACATAACATATTTAATTCATTTACTTATAACTAGAATATTTTCATGAAAATACCAAATCAGTTCCAAAATATTTCTTTTTATGGGATTTAGCATAACATAGTCCCATATTGAACATATATTTTTCTCAAAATTTAAAAATTCATTTACTATTTTTCATATGGCCAAAACCACCGAATATTTAAACATTTATCATAAATTATACTTTTATCCAAAAATTCTGAAATTTACACGGTATACTGATATTATATAGATGTACCCCAATAAAAATTTCATCAATTTTGGAGTTAATCACAAGGAGTTATAAATAGTTACTTTTAAAATAGTCTTTTCTCATAAAATCCATAACTCCTAATCTATACATCCAAAAATCGCCATTTTGGACACACTCTAAAAACTCATCAAAATATCATTTCAAATTTTTCCAGAATTTTAAAGGTTCAGAAAAATTTCGAAACTAAAACATAATAACCCTTAAAATCCCTTACTATCCCTTACCCTCAAAAGCGGTCTTACATTGGAATAACGCCGAATCTAACTTGCACCGTATAGCAATACTCAAAGTATACTCAAAATACTCACAAGAATACGCTTTCGATAATATAGAGAGAGAAAACTTGAGTTTAAAGTGTGATTTTCAATTCTAACCCAAGCACCCTATTTATAGGAAAATGCTTTAGAACACAAAGCGTAAAATTTAATAAAATATTAATATAATATATATTAAATTCCCACGCCCACTCTGACCATCTGACCATCTGAATTCAGCCACTAATAATGACAAAAACAAAAAAACGTTTTTGTTATTAAAAATAATTAAAACTTTCAAAAATCAATTATTTCGGAACTTCGGAACTTCAATAATTCATAATAAATAGCCCTTTTATCAGAAAATTCGAATCTCGCTTTTTTTTATAGGAAATTCAATTCTCTACAACTTTTCAGAAGAAAGTTTTCCAAATTCCAAACAGAAATTGACCGAAATCCACAAACGGACGATTTTACAGGCTATAATCAAATTTCATCAATAAATGGGGTCCACCGAGCATGTTTAACATGTTTTAAACATTTATTGCAACAAAAAATACTCTTCCTCCTCGTATACTCATATATCCCCCATTCGTTGTAAAATATCACCAAGTAATATATTATTAAAATAATATATTTAAATGAATTATTTTATCGTAAAAAGATAAAATATTAATTTTCAACAATTGTCATTTTAAAAATTTTCTCCATCTATATCCACATAAAATCAATATTTTCCTCATCATATAAATCAATAATTAATTATTCACAAATAATATTACGTAATCACAATATTGACAACCGTGCGGTTCAGAAAGAGGGCTTTCCAATAAGAATTTCTTCTTCTTGGCGCAAGCAATTAGGTGACCAAACCTCTCCTTAGATGTAACTTCCTAGACATTGCCAATAATGTTATCTAATAATATTATTCAGATAATATGAATTATTGCTTCGATAATGGAAAATCATCGTACGTGACAATTATCAAACAACAATAATATAAAATATCAACGTAGCAATTATTGAATCAATAAAATAAAATATTGAACAAAGAATTAATCAGAACAATTATTGAGTAATGCCTTCTTACGAAAAAAAAAAATTATCATGCTTCATGAATAGTACTCGTGAATAGTAACTCGTGAATAGTAACTCATGAATAGTAACTCGTGAATAGTAACTCGTGAATAGTAACTCATGAATAGTAACTCATGAATAGTAATTATAAAAAATTGAATACTTTTATTTCATAAAATTCGAGGTCTTACATACACAGTGATATCAAGCATTCTCAAGTGCAGTTAGATTATGAGTTTGATGTTCCTGTAGTTAAGGCCAAAGGTCAAGTGCTTATCTAGAATATAATTCCAACACAGAGAAATTTAAAAGTGTGTTAATTTAAATTTTCTTATGGTTACCATTATATAATTATTTGGTTACTTATTAGTATGTATTTGGTTACTGCAAAATCATAATTATTTGATTACTTATTAGTATGTATTTGGTTACTGTAAACTTATAATGTTTTGGTTACTTATTAGTATGTTTTTGGTTACTGTGATATTATATTAGTGTGTTACTTTTATGGGTTGGTTACTTATTAGTATGTATTTGGTTACTGTGATTTTTTTATTAGTATGTATTTGGTTACTGTAAAATCATAATTATTTGGTTGCTTATTAGTATGTATTTGGTTAATGTAAACTTATAATGATTTGGTTGCTTATTAGTATGTTTTTGGTTACTGTGATATTATATTAGTCTGTTACTTTTATGGGTTGGTTACTTATTAGTATGTATTTGGTTACTGTGAATTTTTTATTAGTATGTATTTGGTTAATGTAAAATCATAATTATTTGGTTACTTATTAGTATGTATTTGGTTACTGTAAACTTATAATGATTTGGTTACTTATTAGTATGTATTTGGTTACTGTGATATTATATTTTGGTTATTGTTATATCAGGTTTTGGTTACTACCATATTACAGTTTGGTTACTATTTTGTATTATTTGATTTATGTTAATGTTTCATTGAAGAAAATTGTTTGTTACTTTTTATTATATTTGTTTACTATGTATTTGTTTAGTTTATTCAGTTTGCTTAAATTATTATTGATTACATTATATGGTTACTGACGTAATGCTGACTTGATTACATTCAGTTTGCTTATGATTACCATCATGTAATTACTTGGTTACTTGTTAGTATGTATTTTGATACTGTAAGCTTATTATTTTGATACCATTTATGTTTTCTTAAGTTGGGAATTTGGTTACCTTTTTATGTTGTTATGTTTAATATGTTTTTGCCTAGTATACATGGTTTAATAAACTGGGTTTAGTGTATAGGTTGTTTATGTATTAGTTACCATTAAAAGATGGTTTGGTTACCATCATAAAATTATTCGGTTACTTGTTTAGTATGTATTTGGTTACTGGTTTAGTGTATATAACTATTTTTGGTATAAATTTTTTTATATTGGTTACTAATAACTGTTCAATTCTGGTTTTGTGTATTTACAGTTATGGGATCTTTACTATGAGGAATGCAATGTAAAAATTCAATTTGGAAAAGTAATATATTGGTGTGACATGGAAGTCCCCATAATTATTGCCAAGAAATTGAATGAAAGTCGGCTGAAAAAGTTTAGGGCAACATGTTTTGGAAATTTTTTGGAGTTTAGTGAGCATCAAATGTATTCACAGATTATTCACCATGCTCTTGTAAGTGAGGTTCACCAAAGGGATGATGGTGAGATGTGGTTTTTGTTTGGTGAGAAAAGGGTTAGGTTTGGGCTGCCTGAGTTTTGCCTGATTTCTGGGTTGAGATGGCAAGGCAATGATGATATAAGTGCATATAAAGGTATGCAAAATCTGATTATTGAAAAATATTTTGGGGTTGAAGTTGTTACTCGTAGTAGTATAGGTAGGGTATTCCGGAAGGCAGTTTTTGATGACGATGATGAGGCTATTAGGATGTCATTGATTTTTTTGGTGTTTAATTTTATTCTTTCAACAGTTTTTGAAAATTTTGTTGATGGGGCAATGGTAAATTTTTTATGTTATAGTGATGTTAGTAGTTTTCCTTGGGGGAAAGTTGCGTTTGAAATGACAAAGTACTCTTTGTCAAATGCTTTAAAGGGGCATATAAAGAAAGGAATGAGTGGTGGTTCAACATATAATTTCTACAAGGACCATTATATTAAATTGTATAAGTTGAATGGTCTTCCATATGTATTTCAAGTGTTTATGTTTGAAACCATTTCAACTTTCAAAACTCATGGTATATAACGATTTGAGCATCCATCATGGGATGTCCGTTTATGTAGATGGAAGGAGCTAGTGAAGCCCCCTTCAAATGACAAGTTGAATGATCTAGTATTTTGTTCTGGACAGGTATGCAATTTACTATTAAGAATGTAATTGATTACCTTTAGTTAATTATTTGGTTATTGATTATTTGTGTGAAGTTTACTATTAACATAGTAGTTAGTTACCTTTATATACTAATTTAGTTACTAATTATATTATATGTATGTTAACAATAAAAATGTTGTTGGTTATTAGAATATACGTAATTGGCTACTGATTATATTACACTCATGTTACTAATAACAATTTTGTTGGTTACTAGAATATACAAACTTTGGTTACCTTTATACATTTAGTTGGTTACTGATTTATATATATTTGGTTAACAATATATATGTTTTTGTTTACTGATTTTGTTTTATGATTCTTTATTTTATCTTTTTGTTATTGTAATTGTATAATGTTTGTCAGATGTTATACTAAAGTGTACTTATTATTTTTCAGCTGAGGGAAAAAAGTTTGATTCCCACGGCTGAGGAGAATGAACGTCTTGATTTGGGCGGGTATCACTTTTTCAGTGGGAAGGATGCTGACAAGAAGGTTGAAAAGAAGTTGAAGGATGACAACATTGGAAGGGATATATCGGTCATTAAAGATGCAATTGATACACGGTTACGGCCGTTGGAGAAAAAAGTTTCTGAAATTAAGAAAGACGTTGTAAAACTGCGGGCTGATATGAAGGATGAGCTGCAGATTTTACATGTTCAGCTATGCAGAGACTTTAGATTAATTATTAGAGATGAGTTACGGGGGATAAAAGATGGTGGGGTCAAAGAAATTGATAGTGATTCTGATGATGATTCTGATTCTGATGAGGGTGGTGATGATGATGAAGCCGATGAAGCTGATGATGTTGTTGATGAGCATGCTGATGAGGTTGGTGATGATGGTTTGAAAGCTGATGAGAAGAATGATGAATTTGAAAATGAAGTTGAAAATGAAGGTGATGATGTTATGGTTGAAGACCGTCATGTTGTTGAGGAGGTTGAGGATGTTATGGTTGAAAACCGTCATGCTGTTGAGGATGTTGTTGAGGATTTTATGGTTGAAGACCGTCATTTTGTTGAGGATGTTGTTGAGGATGTTGATGATGTGTCAGATTTTGTTAAGAAGATGGATGGGAATGAATCTGAGTATGGTAATGAAGTTGAACTTGATGGTATGGTTGAAGAACATTATGAAATAATAAGTAATGATGTTCAAGAAAATGTCAAGGTTAGACTTTTTTGTTTGTTTTGTTTTGTGTTAGATGTCCTTTTTTTTAATGATTAATTGGTTGTTTTGTATTTTGAATAGAATGTGAAGAATGATGATGACATGCCAACTTTTGACATTTTAAGCCAATGCACGGGGAAAGAAATTGTTGTTTATGTTGCTGCTGAGGTTAGTGTTATAACGTCATGCCAACTTTTTTTTTTACATGCTTTAGGTTTTGGTTACTGCTATACCAGTACATGCTTTTGGTTTTGGTTACTGTTTCAAGTTTACTTAGCAACCAACTCATAAATATATAGTAACCATTATAATGTTTCACAGTAACCAAATCAGTATTAGTTAGTAACAAGTATAATGTTTCATAGTAACCAGTAATGCATTAGACGAAGAACAATACAAACAGACAAAGATAATGTTACATAGTAACCAAGACATCATTAGACAGTAACCAATAATGCATTAGATAGTAACCAATAATGCATTAGACAGTAATCAATACAACATTAGACAGTAACCAATACAACATTAGACAGTATAATGTTGCATATATTAGTTAACTGCATGTGTTTATGTGAAATTCTAATTATATTTGTTAAAATTTATGTCAATTGAAAAAGGGGAATAAATTTGAGACAGAAAGCAACTCTACACTTGATGAGATGGTTTTGACCACCCAGGACATAGTCCAGTGTGATGAATTGGAGAAAAACATACATAAAGTTGGTGGAAGACCTGTTCGTGAACAGGCAAAGAGTGCCGTTTTGCGGTCTCCATATACAATAACGTTTGGATCAGCAGGTTCATCGTCTAATGTTGTGGGTGCTAGTCAAAGAGTTGTAGTTCTTTCTGCATTCCCCAAAGTATGCATGGATATGCCGTCAAAATATGAAGAGGCATTGTTTGAACATTGGTTTAAAATTGGACTAAACAACAGGAAACGGTTTGTTTTTTATTGTTAACAATGGTTTTTTATGAAACAAATAAATTTGTTTCATTGTAGAGTCTAATGGTTAATATTTAAATAAATGTAATGGTCACTATTATTTTATGTTCTGGTTAATGTTTTATTATGAGTTGGATACCATTTTTTTTGTGATCTCAAAATTGGATTTTGATTAATATCATATTATATGTTGATTAATATGTAATTGTTATGTATATACAGGTTGGTTAATGTGACGCCCCCAAAATTAGGTATACATCACCCATCTTGGGTAGTCAGATACATGGTACAGAATTTAAATACAACTTACTAATGTAAGCTGCACGGTATACAATACGATATAAACCGTGAGTTTGAATACAAATATTGTCTACTAGATATTATACAAACTCAAAAGGAGTCATCATTACAATTATTATCACCTTATTTCACGCGAATAGTGAGGACTACTAATCTTATCCTCTGGACCATTACTCCGTTCCCAGACTAAGTCCAAATATATTCTCATTTCACGAGAGAAACGGTGAAAGAAAGGGTGAGCTCAACTAGCTCAAGAAGAAAAATATTATGACTAAGATAATGCGTAATAAATTATCATTAGCCTACAACAAATAAGTTAAACCGATAAAATATAATGAACATCAAGTTTAACTACAAAATGAACCAAAGAATCCATTAAAAGAGTCAAGTAGAAATTAAAATCTACTATCTTTTATGGTTTAAAAGGTTTTTCATCATTTATTATAGCCGAGACTCGACTTTAATAAATATTCCACCACATCTAATCATCCACGCACCACGGTCGAGAATTTTCATTAAATCATCAATGGTCAAGCTGACTATACCCTAATAAACCCCGTCATAATCATACCAAAACTATTCATCAATGCTTTACGGGCCAATCGAGGACTTTTATCACATCATTTATAACAGTCATGATTATACCGAATGATCCTGGTCATAATCATACTAAGTCCATCTACGCATGCGTAAGCGAAAGATGACTTTCAACATAATATAACATGAGGATGATGTCGATGACATAATAATTCAATAAACAAGTTCAAGAATTAATTTATCCAAGAACTAATAATGTCCAAATTGACAACATGATCTTTGCTTTGTAGAGTAAAATTCAAGAATGCTCGGAAGAATATTTCCATGAAAATCTCGGATGAAGCGCAAATATCAAGGATATTTCACTAATTTCATGGAGTATAGAAGTCAAAATTTCAACCAACCGAGTATACTAACGAATGGAATAACAAAAAATCACCACGCATGCGGTGTAATATCTGTGACGCCCCCAAAATAGGTATACACAACACCCATTCTGAGTCGCCAAATACATGGTACAAAAAAGCAAACTACAACTTCAATAATACAAATGTCGTGTGAAATACGACAATATATACTGTGAGTTTAAATATAATATTGTCTTCTAGACAATATCCACATGCAAATAAATCCCCATCATAATTATTGATTCATTATTTTACAAAAATGGTGAGGACTACTAAACAACTCTCTCTAGAACCTTCATTCCATACCCCGACTAGTACTCGCTACATTCTCGCCTCCTGAGAAGAAAAATGGAACAACAAGGAAAAGGGTGAGCTCAACTAGCCCAGTAAAGAATATTATGACTAAGATAATATACAACAAATTATCGTTAGTCTTCAACAGGGAAAAATCTGATAGAATACAATAGACAACAAGTTTCAGATCAATATTCGCAACGAAAATAATAATTCATAGAAGAGTTACGTAGAAATGAAATCTACTATAATCTATGAATTTAATAAATCCATCATCAATATTTTATCCTCAGTAACATCAATCAATATACATCCGAATCAAATATTCATCTTTGCACTACGTGCCAAAGATATTCATCACTGGTCATGTTCATTTAAACACTGCTCATCTTTGCACTACAGCCAAAGATATTAATCAATCTGTCATGTTCATCTCTCAACACTGCTCATCTTTGCACTACAGTGCCAAAGATATTCTTCAGAATCATTCATCTTTGCACTACACAGCCAAAGATATTCAATAATATCATCATTTAAGACCGAGGATGATGAAAAATATTTTTTTTTAAAGAAACGAATCCAAAGGAAACAAAATGACAAGGATTAAGGATTAAGGATTCGTACTTGGTTTTATCCACGCCCAAAAAATACCTCAAAAAATAATCATAGTGGTGTAAAATTCAAGAATGATCAAAACATGGATACAATCGTAGTTAGTATCCGTATAGATGTTTTGACAAAAAGAAGAAATTTTATTTTTCTATGAATAAGATCGTATACGTGAATAATCACAGATACGTGAATAGTGCCGTATATCGTGAATAGTAACTCCGACACCAAAAGATAGAAATTCCACAAAAACATCTTCACGCTTCACTGAATAGTACTCGTGAATAGTAAATCGTGAATAAGAACTCATTAATAAGAACTCGTGAATAGTAACTCATGAATAAGAACCCATGAATAGTAACCCGACATGAAAAAGTTCCAAATTTGATAAAAACTTCAGATCAACATTTCAAATATAATGATATTGAAGAAATAATATCATTACTGAAAAAATAATATCCCTTACCTCGAAAAGATCAAGATTTCTAAATTGAAACACCTGATATAAAGCTATGACTTGACTCTTGCACCAGTATAGCAATACTCAAAGTATACTCAAAATACTCACAAGAATACGCCGATAATATAGAGAGAAAACTTCAGCTTCGTGTGATTTTCAATTCTAACCTAAGACCCTATTTATAGAAATTGCTAGAACACCAAAAGCGTAAAATTTAATATAATATATTATAATTTTTCCACAACTTCATACGCACACTAACAATCTGAATTCAGCCTCCTAACCACATGTTAAATGAGTTTCAAAAATGAAAAAAACGTTTTTGTAATTAAAAATATTTTAAACTTCCAAAAATCAATTATTTCGGAACTTCAGAACTTCAATAATTCATAATAAATAGCCCTTTCATCAGAAAATTCGAATCTCGCGAGTTTTTATAGGAAATTCAATTCTCTACAACTTTGCAGAAGAAAGTTTTTCCAAATTCCAAATAGAAATTGACCGAAATCCACAAACGGGTGATTTTACAAGCTATAATCAAATTTCTAATTAATAATTGTGTCCACCAACACACAAAACATGTGTTAAACATTTAATGCCACAAAAATACTCTTTCTCCTCATATACTCATATATCCCACATTCATTGTAAAAATATCACCAATAATATATTATTAAAATAATATATTTAAATGAATTATTTTATCGTAAAAGATAAAATATTAATTTTCAACAATTGTCATTTAAAAATTTTCTCCATCTATATCCACATAAAATCAATATTTTCCTCATCATATAAATCAATAATTAATTATTCACAAATAATATTACGTAATCACAATATTGACAACCAGCAGCTCCTGTGAAAGAGGGGGCTTTCCAATAAGAATTTCTTCTTACCACGCGCAATTAGGTGACCAAACCTCTCCTTAGATGTAACTTTCTAGACATTGCCAATAATGTTATCTAATAATATTATTCGGATAATATGAATTATTGCTTCGATAATGAAAGATACTGCAGTAATGACAATTATCAAACAACAAAGAATATAAAATATCAACGCAAAGAATTATTAACTCAATAAAATACCGAATAAGAATTACGTAACCATTATCGAGTAGTGCCTTCTTCACGTAAGAATCAATAATTGGTGCAATACCGCGTGCTACTGCTCAACAACGCCAGCGTATTAGTGTGTTTTAACCACCGGTATTCCAACAAGATAATCTGTAATAACTACGCCAAGTATTTAAAAACAACTTATATTTGTCGCTTTCTTCATCCAATCACTTTCCGTTATGGGCCTCACACATGGTCGCTACTGGCCGTGCATTTAATATTCCCCGACAAAGCATTTAATATTCCACGACCAAACGAATATTCCCACGATAATGAATATTTTATAACCACTTGCTTATTTTGAAATATTTGCATATTTAACCCTTAACTATCCACATTAATCAAATCAACCCTTACTATTTCAAAATAATAAATAAAGGAAATTCCTTTTTATTTAAAAATTTCTGGTCTTACAACCTCCCTCCTTATGAAATTTCGTCCCTCGAAATTGGACGTAAGACTGTGTGTTTCAAAAGATGAGAATACCTCGCTTTCATTTCGCTTTCCAACTCCCGTCATTTCCTCTATAGCATGGTTTTCCTCCACAAAACTTTAACTTGTGGTATAACCTCGATATGCATAGGACATGCTCTTTCCTATCCAAGATCTTGACAGTACCTCCTCACACGTTAAGTCTTCTACTATCTCGTCCGGCTCTAACTCTATAACGTGGTTCGGTCTTTCACATATTTATTAAGTACGAGATATGTGAAACACATTATGAACACGAGAGATACTCGAGGTAACGCAAGTCTATAGGCTACATTTCCTACTCGGCCAAGAATTTGAAATGGACCGATAAATCGTGGATCGAGCTTTCCTCTCTTCCCAAATCTTGTAACTCCCTTCCATGGAGCAACTCAACAACAATACATGATCCCCTACATTAAATTCCACGCCCTTTCGATGAAGATCCGCATAACTCTTTTGTCGATCTTGTGCCGCTTGTATACGTTGTCGAATCATTTGATCTTTTCGGTGAGTCATACGTATTAACTCCTGGTCCCAACAATGTTGCTTCACCCACCTCATCCCAACATATTGGAGAACGACATTTTCGTCCATATAATGCTTCGAATGGAACCATGCCTATATTTGTTTAATAACTATTGTTGTATGAGGATTCCACCAATGGCAAGTACTTATCCCAACTTCCTTTGAAATCTAGGACACAGAGTTTTAATATATCTTCAAGAGTTTGAGTAGTCCTTTCTGATTGCCCATCCGTTTGAGGATGGTATGCCAAACTGAATCGTAAATTGCGTCTATAGCTTTCTAACCCAAAATCATGAAGTGAATCTTGGGTCACGATCTAAAACTATGGATACCGGCATGCCATGCAATCTCACAATCGCATTTACGTATATACGAGAAAGACGCTCAAGGAATAAGTCTCTCGATGATCGGTAAGAAATGAGCGTACTTGGTTAATCTATCATAACCCAAATAGCATTGATGCCTTGAGAAACCGCAGAAAGACCCGTAATCTAAATCCATAGTAATGTGTTCCCACTTCCATTCCTAATCTCAAGTGGTTGCAACGGACCCTTAGGTACAAGATGCTCCGCCTTTTACACGCTGGCAAGTTAAACACATCGAGATAAACTTTGCAATCTCTCTCTTCATATTGTTCCACCAAAATGTATGTCAAGATCACGATACATTTTAGTACTTCCAGATGGATTGCAAATGGCGATTGTGTGCCTCCATCATAATCTTGTACTTCAAATCGTAGTCGTTAGGAACACAAAGTCTAGAGTGGACTCAAGTATTCCTTCTTCATCAATTCTCGCTTAGGAATAGCTCCTTCTTGTACTTTCTTCTTCATACGCATCAACTCCAACTGGTCGGTGGCTTGAGTAACCTTAACTTTTCTATTAAAGTTGGCTCTATGCGTATACTTGACATCATCGCACTGCGCTCGCATATAATCTTCTACTCATCGCGCCACCACCACGCTCGCTTTTCCAGATGGCATACGATCGTAACATGTCTTTAAATGAGTCTCCTCTTGAGTTCTTCAAGCTCTTCCCACATTCCTTGCTCCATTCGAATTTTGTATCTCTACGAGTCACCGCGTTAATGGAATAGCGATTCGAGAATATCCTTCAACGAATCTCCGATAATAACCAACTAAGCCTCAGAAGCTACGTCTTTCGATAATCGACTTAGTTGCTTCTCA
Source organism: Panax quinquefolius (assembly GCA_020205615.1). Classification (NCBI taxonomy): domain Eukaryota; kingdom Viridiplantae; phylum Streptophyta; class Magnoliopsida; order Apiales; family Araliaceae; genus Panax; species Panax quinquefolius. The sequence continues at coordinate 136,881,419 of CM035153.1, read as the reverse complement.
ATCGCGACTCATATCCCAATCTTGATAAAGACGTCACAATGACACCTATCGCTTTACTATCGCATCTAATATGACGCCCCCACAGAGAGTCTGGCTTAGGTGAATTCCACAAAGGAAGTCACAAAATAAAGGCTCAGGTACCAAATTCTATAGTTGAATTTTTAACTCCTGAAGTTCAATAGGAGCCATTCGATATGAGATTTTAGAAATGAGTTTTGTACCGGGTTCAAAGTCGATACAAAATTTAATATCAGGCTTTGGGAGTAAGCCAAGAAATTCTTCAGAAAATACGTCAGGAAAAATCAATAACAACAGGAATATTATTCAAATCTGACGTGTCTTTATTCAAATCCATAACATGGACTAAGAAAACTTGACATCCGTAATAAACGAATGACTTCATGGCTTGATATGAAAATGTTTGACTACAATGGTTTGATTGCTTGAATTGAATAACGGTTGCTTAGGAATATGAAAACTAACAACCTTACAAAAGCAATCAATTTGGCATGATAAGTAGTTAACCTTAAAATCACATCAAAAGCAAATATCTCTATAGAAATAAGGTTAACAGTAATGTGATAGTGCCAACTTGAATCAAGCAAGATTTTTAAACAACTGATGTAATGAAAGTTTCTCTAATGGAGTCTCCACAGATAGGTCAAAGTTTAATTTCTCCGTAGTCAAGTTCAAACGCTGAGCGCAAGTAAGAGAGATAAAAAAGAATGGGTAGAACCAATATCTAGTAAGGTATATACTTCGCAAGAATTTATAATTAACTAACCTGCTAACTTCGTTCGGGTTCCTCGATTTTGACCAAATACACAACAAACGCTTCTTCCTAATCGTTGACTTTGACTTTTCTCGGGACGATCTTTTTCGAGTCACCGTCCCCCATTGAACTAGGTTTCGATATCGCATAATCTCGAGCGATATGTCCTTCTTTTCCACAATTATAGCATACCTTAAACTCGCTGTGGCGCTTTGAATGATATGTCCCTCTTTCCCGCATTTGTAACATACGACCGGTGGTCGCTTCTCCTCCCTTAAAACTAGTTGCCATCAAGGCGCCGACGTCTTCACATGGTCGCTGTTGAATCTCCTTTAAAATCTCCTCCCGACTCGCTTCTTCTATTTTCATGGCCACGATTACCACCAGTGTGTTACCGCTTTTGTCTCAGATTCTTCTTTCTCCGCCGGTTATCGTTATTCGATGACTGCTATCTTCTAGATGATCCTCAAGTTATGGTCCCTCGGTTGAACGTATTTCGTTATCTCGCTTCTAACAACCGAGCCCCGCTGACAACATCCTAATAGAGAGAAAATTTATGAGAAATGAGATATCGACGTATGTCGGGTTTCAAACCTCTCGAAACATCCGCGTCATACGCTCCTCATTCTCCACCAAATGAGGTGCAAACTGGATAACTCCGCAAACTTCGCCTCGCATCGGGACACCGCCATGTTATTCTCGCTTCTAGTCTAATAAACTCCACTTCTTCATATGACGAATACTTTCGTGGAAGTACTTGTCATTGAACTGCTTCTCAAATGTCTCCCACGATACGCCGAAAGTGCAATGGATGGGTACGCTTCATGATTCCCACCAAGAATCGCCTCGCCACTTTTAACATAAAGGTGGCGAATGGAACTTTCTGTTCCTCCGCATCCCAAGACATCGAATATCTTGGTAATTTGTTTGACCCACGCCTCCGCTCGCTTTAATCGGATCCGCTTTCCCCGAACTCGTGGTCCCAACTTTTGAACTCGCTGGGCCGTGACCACCCGTGAATTGCTATCATTTCCTCCTCAGATTTTGAACACGAGTCTCCTCGTCCCGATTTTTTTGCATGAACTGCAAAAAGCTTCTAAACATCCCCTCGCTCATCATCTCGCTTTCGGTGGTGTTGTTGTTTCACAGGAGGAACATTGCCACTGTTGCATCGCTCTCCTCGTTGGTAAAGACAGCATCTCCACGGCCTCATTTACTCCATTGTTAATATTCTCACGACATTCTCAAATACCGTCCATAAAACAAGGGTTAATTAAGGAAATCAATATATCACATAATATCCCTATATACTGACCAACTAACAAATAAGCTTAGGTAGGACACACTAGCGAAGGATTTACTCGCCTCTCCCTCCTAGTTCTATTCCCCGATCTCCGCCAGATCATATCCCTAAGCTCGATATTAACTGTGGCGCCCCAAAAATAGGTATACACAACACCCATTCTGAGTCGCCAAATACATGGTACAAAAAGTAAACTACAACTTCAATAATACAAATGTCGTGTGAAATACGACAATATATACTGTGATTTTAAATATAATATTGTCTTCTAGACAATATCCACATGCAAATAAATCCCCATCATAATTATTGATTCATTATTTTACAAAATGGTGAGGACTACTAAACAACTCTCTCTAGAACCTTCATTCCATACCCCGACTAGTACTTTCGCTACATTCTCGCCTCCTGAGAAGAAAAATGGAACAACAAGGAAAAGGGTGAGCTCAACTAGCCCAGTAAAGAATATTATGACTAAGATAATATACAACAAATTATCGTTAGTCTTCAACAGGGAAAAATCTGATAGAATACAATAGACAACAAGTTTCAGATCAATATTCGCAATGAAAATAATAATTCATAGAAGAGTTACGTAGAGAATGAAATCTACTATAATCTATGAATTTAATAAATCCATCATCAATATTTTATCCCTCAGAACATCAATCAATATACATCCGAATCAAATATTCATCTTTGCACTACAGCCAAAGATATTCATCACCGGGTCATGTTCATTTAAACACTGCTCATCTTTGCACTACAGCCAAAGATATTAATCAATCCACCATGTTCATCTCAACACTGCTCATCTTTGCACTACAAAGCCAAAGATATTCTTCAGAATCATTCATCTTTGCACTACAGCCAAAGATATTCAATAATATCATCATTTAAGACCGAGGATGATGAAAATATTTTTTTTAAAGAAACGAATCCAAAGAAACAAAATGAAAAGGATTAAGGATTAAGGATTCAGACTTGGTTTTATCCACGCCCAAAAATACCTCAAAAATAATCATAGTGGTGTAAAATTCAAGAATGATCAAAACATGGATACAATCGTAGTTAGTATCCGTAATAGATATTTTGACAAAAGAAGAAATTTTATTTTTCTAAGTGAATAGTGCAGATACGTGAATAAGGCGTGAATAATGAATAGTATCGTGAATAGTCTTGATAGAAATCGTGAATAAAAACATCTTCACGCCAAAAGATAGAAATTCCACAAAAAACATCTTCACGCTTAATAATAATCTTTCGTGAATAGTAACTCGTGAATAAGAACTCATGAATAAGAACCCATGAATAGTAACCCCGACATGAAAAAAGTTCCAAATTTGATAAAAACTTCAGATCAACATTTCAAAGATAATGATATTGAAGAAATAATATCATTACGAAAAAATAATATCCCTTACCTCGAAAGATCAAGATTTCTAAATTAAACACCTGGATATAAAGGCTATGACTTGACTTGCACCAGAGTATAGCAATACTCAAAGTATACTCAAAATACTCACAAGAATACGCCGATAATATAGAGAGAGAAAACTTCAGCTTCGGTGTGATTTTCAATTCTAACCTAAGCACCCTATTTATAGAAAATCGCTTAGAACACCAAAGCGTAAAATTTAATATAATATATTATAATTTTTCCACAACTTCATACACACACTAACAATCTGAATTCAGCCTCCTAACCACATGTTAAATGAGTTTCAAAATGAAAAAACGTTTTTGTAATTAAAAATATTTTAAACTTCCAAAAATCAATTATTTCTGAACTTCAGAACTTCAATAATTCATAATAAATAGCCCTTTCATCAGAAAATTCGAATCTCGCGAGTTTTTATAGGAAATTCAATTCTCTACAACTTTGCAGAAGAAAGTTTTTCCAAATTCCAAATAGAAATTGACCGAAATCCACAAACGGGTGATTTTACAAGCTTATAATCAAATTTCATTAATAATTGTGTCCACCAACACACAAAACATGTGTTAAACATTTAATGCCACAAAAATACTCTTTCTCCTCATATACTCATATATCCCACATTCATTGTAAAATATCACCGTTAATATATTATTAAAATAATATATTTAAATGAATTATTTTATCGTAAAAGATAAAATATTAATTTTCAACAATTGTCATTTTAAAATTTTCTCCATCTATATCCACATAAAATCAATATTTTCATCATCATATAAATCAATAATTAATTATTCACAAATAATATTACGTAATCACAATATCGACAACCGTGCGCTTCCTGTGAAAGAGGGGCTTTCCAATAAGAATTTCTTCTTCATCAAGGCGCAATTAGGTGACCAAACCTCTCCTTATGTAACTTTCTAGACATTGCCAATAATGTTATCTAATAATATTATTCGAGATAATATGAATTATTACTTCGATAATGAAAGATACTGTGTAATGACAATTATCAAACAATGAAGAATATAAAATATCAACGCAAAGAATTATTAACTCAATAAAATATCGAATAAGAATTATCGTAACCATTATTGAGTAGTGCCTTCTTACGTAAGAATCAATAATTGGTGCAATACCGCAGTGCTACTTGCTCAACAACGCCAGTATTAGTGTGTTTTAAACCACCGGGTATTCCAACAAGATAATTGTAAATAACTACGCCCATTATTTAAAAACAACTTATATTTGTCGCTTTCTTCATCCAATCACTTTCCGTTATGGGGCCCACACATGGTCAATACTAGTCGCATTTAATATTCCCCGACAAAGATTTAATATTCCACGACCAAACGAATATTCCCCACGATAATGAATATTTTATAACCACTTGCTTATTTTGAAATATTTGCGTATTTAACCCTTAACTATCCACATTAATCAAATCAACCCTTACTATTTCAAAATAATAAATAAAGGAAATTCCTTTTTATTTAAAAATTTCGAGGTCTTACAATATCCCTTACAGTAAAGACCTTTTTGGATATCAAAGTAGTGAAGTACCGAATACTCTTCTTCTTTCTCTATATAGATTTTCTCTCTATAGCTTCTCTCTATAATTTCTCTCTAGAGTTTCAAACCAATTCGTAAGAAAATAATGAAGGAATGAGCTTCTATTTATAGGAAAATAGAATGCATATTAATTAATCCATGAGCGGTCCAGTTGATTTACTTTAATCGGCGGTCCATATTTAAAAAGCAAAATCTTTTAAATAAAATATCATATATTCTATTTATATAAAAACATTTTACTACTATGCAAACACTATTATAAACACAACATTAATCAAATCACTATCGTAATAAAATATAATATATTCTATTTATAGAATAACTTTAATAAAGTATTACATTTTATATAAAAAGATGTTTACATTTTTTATTACGTTAATAATACGAATAAAACAAAAGCGTCATTATCGCTATAATAATTCATATTATTAATCGTGACAATAATGGAATCAAACCGAGTGACTTCTCACATAAGCATCATAATCAATACCGGTGTGCTTCTTATGCAACCACATATATTCTTTATACTTTTACTACTAGAGTAGTTCAACAAGATCAACGGTAAAACTTCATGGTTATTTCAATAAAATATTTTTGTCGTTTTCTCGATCCGACAATAATTACATTATGGGTCCACCAATGATTGAGTAGTTGTATGAATATTCCTGCTAAAACCGAATATTCCCAGACCAATCGAATATAATATAACCACTTGCATACTTTGCAAAATTTATAAATACTACCCACAACTATAATATTATCTCAAATTCACACCATAACATTAAAAATTATTTCGACAAAATTTAAATCTTTATTGATAAAATCTGGGGTCTCAATCTCCCTCCTTATGGAATTTAAGCCCTCGAAATTAGGTAATGCGATACTGTATGATAAGAGGTGAGGATACCTTGAATACCTTTATCGTTGAAAACATTAAATTCATCTTTGCAATCCTACCCCGAATATTCATTAACAATTCATCTTTGCACTACACAGCCAAAGATATACAATTTAGAAAACCAATAATCTTTGAAACTCGACTTAATAGTATCACGACCACGAATTATCCATACACTACTCTTGGCGGGGATATTCGTGTTTTTATTCTGATCATGATTATACCGAATAATCCTCGTCATAATCATACCAAGTCCATCAATGTACTACTGACCAAAGATGAGTTTTACCACATCCATGAATTAATATTTCATTGCTGAGACTCAGCTCAATAATTAATCCACATCATCGAATCATCCCTGCACTACAGGCCAAGGATATTCTTTATTATCACGACCACGAATTATCCATGCACTACGTGCCAAAGATAATCGTGTATTCATTAGTATCATGACCACAAATTATCCATGCACTACTGACAATGATAATCGTGTATTCATTAGTATCACGACCACAAATTATCCATGCACTACGGCCAAAGATAATCGTGTATTCATTAGTATCACGACCACAAATTATCCATGCACTACGGCCAAAGATAATCGTGTATTCATTAGTATCACGACCACAAATTATCCATGCACTACGACCAAAGATAATCGTGTATTCATTAGTATCAGTTACCACAAATTATCCATGCACTACGTGCCAAAGATAATCGTGTTTTCAATTACGGTTATGATTATCCAATCCACAGTCATAATCATACCAAGTCCATCTATGCATCGTAAGCCACGTATGACTTTCAACACAATATAAGCATGAGGATAATGATATAAAGAATCAATCAAATGAGATAAAGGATAAATATTAAACATTTATAATATAATTTATCCAGAGATTCAAGAATATCCCCATGTTATCAATCACTTAATAATCTCATAATCTAATATCATTAATATTATAACAATATTTTAATCACTTCTTAAATTTATAAATAATTTATTTCAATTGTTTACGCTTTACCATATAATGCATTTAATCATTCAAAAATGTCATACTCATAAGATATCATCACCAATGATCAAATCCCTCATCAAAATAAAAATAAAAATATGCATATACTCTATATAGGATTCTCTAGCCATAAAATCCTATTTTCAACTTTGTTACTTCACATAACATATTTAACTCATATGTTCGGTAACTAAACTATTTTCATAGAAAATACCAAATCAGTCCCAAATATATTTTTTTCTGGGATTTAGCATAATATAGTCCCATAATGAACATACATTTTCTCGGATTTTTAAAATTCATTTACTATTTTTCAAAAATCAATTTCTAATTAATTCCTTAAGAAATTAGCTACCTCAAGGTTAACTCCAGAAATTCCCAAATCTTGGCAGGACCTTACACATGTTAATGTGAGCCTCCAGTTTAAATTTCATGGTCATCGAGTTGTAGAACTCTAGGTTATATCGTTTTAAATCGGAAAAACCTAAATATTGAAATGGTCATAACTTGCTCATTTTAAGTCAGAATAAGCTCATTTTTGGACAGGAGTTACCTTATACCATATACTTTCATTTCCCAAAAGGCTAGAATTTTTTTCATAATTTAAGTGGCCGAAAATGCCCTTTTAAAAATAAAATCAGTAGCTTTTTGAAATTTCCAGCTTTTTCATTCTTTATTAAAATCAGTCCACACGTAAATCTACAACACCTTTTCAGTGATTCCACTTGGAGATGCTACAAAACTCATAGATCTAACTCTAGAACTTGACCACACTAAAAAATTCAAAATATATTAGGAGATATGGTCAATTGAATTTCATATTACGTTTTCACAAAATCGATTTTCAACTCTTTGTGATTTCTAAGAAACTTTCATGTTTTCTCATAATAACCAACATAACTCATTATAACACTTACTAATACCACGTATACCCATGATTTTCATTAGTCCAATGCTTTTATTATGACTTTCATCATAATCCACGTAAATGATCCTTTTAGTTGAAGAAATATTTGAGGGTTTAAGAAATGGATTTTTGTACTGGGGTCAATACAAAATTCAATTTCACGCTCTAGGGTAGGCTAGAAAGTCTTCAAGAATACGTCAAGAAATTTATTAATGATAGAAATATCATTCAAAAGCGTGACTCTCATCCAAAACTTGGATAATCGTCACATTAATACCAACTGTGACTTCTATCCTTTAACCTAGATAGCACCTCATAATGATGCCTATCAACTCGCCATCTTCTTTCATGATGTCGCCTAGAGAAAGTCTGGCCTCGGTGCATTCCACACAAGGAAGTCAACAACGAAAGGTTCAGGGATCTTTACTTATGGCTTGATATGACAATGATTGACTTTAATGGTTTGGTTACTTGAATTACGCAACAAAGTTGGTTATGAATATAAAAGCTAACAACCTTACGAAAAGCATGATGATTAGTTAACCAATTGATTCCTAAAATCACATCAAAGGCCAGTATTTTTAAAAAATAAGATCGACAAGTAACGTGAAAGTGTTTATTTGAATCAAACAAGATTTAAAAACAGTAGAGGTAACAAAGGCTCCTACTAACGAAGTTTCAACCAATAAGTCAAAGTCTAACTTCTCCGGAGTCAAATTTAAACGTTGAACGCAAGCAAGAGAGATAAAATAATGGGTAGAACCGGTATCTTATAAGGTATAGACTTCGTAATTTATAATTAACTAACTCGTGCTAACTTCGTTCGGGTTACTCGCTTTTTGAGAAGTCACAAAAAACGCTCTCCCTTACACTACCGATTTTGACTTTTCTGGAACGGTCTTTGGTGCCTCCATCCTAGCTGAACTTGTCTTCGATGAACGACAAAATCGGGCTAAGTGACCTTCTTTTCCACAATTATAACATGCTTTAGATGACATCGTGCAGTTTGGACTGATATGTCCCTCCCCTCCGCATTTGAAACATATGATAGGTGGTCGTTCTCCTTCCTTAACAACGGGTGCTGGTGCTGACGTCTTTCCATCATTGTTGAATTTCTTCTTCTTGAAATTTCCATTCCTATTATCTTGGCCATGGTTACCTCCGAAATGATAATTTCCCCCACGATGGTTATCGTTATTCCGATGGCCGTTGCCACCGGTACGATTATTATTGTGTTGTTGGTCGTTACCTTTTGGTTGTGCTGACTCATTATCGCGCTCCAATAACTGAGCCCTATTCACAATATCTGAATACAAACAAAGTTTATGAGAAATTAGGTATTGACGTATATCGGGTTTCAAACCTCTTAAAAACATTCGCGTCATTCGCTCCTCATTATAGACCAAATGGGATGCAAACCAAGATAACTTTCGGCAAACTTAGCCTCATCTTGTGACACGGTCATATTATTTTGCTCGACTTGATAAACTCCACCTCCTTCATGTGACGAATACTTTCGGAAAAGTACTTGTCGTTGAATGACTCTTGGAACTTCTCCCAAGACATCTTGAGTATGTCGATGCAGAGTGCGTTTCTGATTCCCACCATGTCTGCCTCTTCACGCAAACATAAAGGTGTCAAATGGAACCTTTTGCTCCTCTGAGCATCCCAAGACATCAAATATCTTAGTGATGCGCTTTAACCACGTCTCGCGCTTAAGTGGTTCTCGGCTTTCCCAAAAACTCGGTGGTCCCAGCTCCTTGAATCGCTTAGCGGTGATGACCAAGTGGGTTGCCATTATTTTCACCGCTTTATGAGCAGGAGCCGCCTTCGTCGATGTTGTATGAATTCTAAAAACTCCTAAACGTCATTCGTCGTTCGTCATTTAATCGGTGTTGTTGTTTACGGGAGGATTATCGCCATCACGTCGCACATTATCCTCGATTGATGATCAGGAGACTCAGCGGTCTCTCATGCTCCATTGCTTATCTCGACATTTTGGGATGCCATTTTCAAATCTTGCCACAAAACAAGGGTTAATTAACATGTCACATATTATCCCTATATACCGACCGAATTAATTAAATACCAAATAAACTTAGGTAGGTCATACTAGCGAAAAAATTTCCGTCTCTCCCTCCTAGTTCTTATCTCACATCTTAGCGGGGATCATATCCTAAGCTCGATACCAACCTGTGACACCCCAAAATTAGGTATACATCACCCATCTTGGGTAGTCGACATATCATGGTGCAAATTTAAATACAACTTACTAATGTAATCGCATATGTGTACAATACGACGATATAAACGTGAGTTTGAATACAAATATTGTCTACTAGATATTATACAAACTCAAAAGGAGTCCTCATTATAATTATTATCACACTATTTCACGAGAATAGTGAGGACTACTAATGCTATCCTCTGGACCATTACTCCATTCCCAGACTCGTCCCGGCTTATATTCTCATTTCACGAAGAAACAATGAAAGAAAGGGTGAGCTCAACTAGCTCAAAGAAGAAATATTATGACTAAGATAATGCGAAATAAATTATCATTAGCCTACAACAATGATGTTAAACCGATAAAATATAATGAACATCAAGTTTAACTACAATGAAACCAAAGATCCATTAAAAGAGTCAAGTAGAAAATAAAATCTACTATCTTTTATGGTTTAAAAGGTTTTCATCATTTTTATTATAGTGAGACTCGAACTTTAATAAATATTCCACCATCATCTAATCATCCCCGTACCCTCGGTCGAAGATATTTTCATTAAATCATCAATGGCCACGTGCGAATATCTATACCGAATAAACCACAGTCATCATAATCATACCAAAACTATTCATCAATGAGGATTTTACGGGCCATTGAGGACTTTTATCACATCATTTATAACAACATGCATTCATGATTATACATCATGATCCCTAGTCATAATCATACTAAGTCCATCTACCAAGTGCATCGTAAGCGAAAGATGATTTTCAACATAATATAAACATGAGGATGATGTCAATGACATAATAATTCAATAAACAAGTTCAAGAATTAATTTATCCAAGAACTAATAATGTCCAAATTGACAACATGATCTTTGCTTTGTAGAGTAAAATTCAAGAATGCTCGGAAGAATATTTCCATGAAAATCTTTGGATGAAGCGCAAATATCAAGGATATTTCACTAATTTCATGGAGTATAGAAGTCAAAATTTCAACCAACCGAGTATAATAAAGAATGGAATAACAAAAAAAATCACCACGCATGCGATAGACCCGCATGAGCAAAGGTTATTCCAACACAATAATAATAACGGAACCATGTCGGTGAAATTCACACCAACGGGATGTTCCAACGAGAATAATAAAGAATGGAATAACAAATGTAAAACACCATGCATGAGGTACTTGCATGTAGACGGGTTATTCCAATGAGAATAATAAATACGGAATAATAAAGATGGAACCAGTCCTGTAAAACACACGAGACAGGATATTCAATGCAGAATAATAAAAAGCGGAACCGAGTCCGCGTAAAAAATACCTGAGCAGGATGTTCCAACGGAATAATAAAAGAATGTCACCAAGAATAATAGAAGAATGTCACACCAAGTATAGGGTATTCACCAAGTATAGGGTATTCCAAGTTATTCCAATGAAACGATGAAAAAATGGAATAACGAAGTTCTCTTTTTGAATACAAAAGAATAATATCCCTTACCGTAAAAGACACTTTGATATCAAAGTAGTGAAGTACTAGAATACTCTTCTTTCTCTCTATAGATTTTCTCTCTAAATTTCTCTATAATTTCTCTCTCAGAGTTTCAAAGAATTAAGTAAGAAAATAATGAAGGAATGAGCTTCTATTTAGGAAAATAGAATGCATAGTAATTAATCCATGAGCGGTCCAGTTGATTTACTTTAATCGACGGTCCATATTTAAAAGCAAAATCTTTTAAATAAAATATCATATATTCTATTTATATAAAAACATTTTACTATGCAAATACTATGCAACACTATACAAAAAACACTATGCAAAACTATGCATAATAAAATATAATATATTCTATTTATAGAATAACTTTAATAAAGTATTACATTTTATATAAAAGATGTTTACATTTTATTACGTTAATAATACTGAATAAAATAAAAGCGTCATTATCGCTATAATAATTCATATTATTAATCGACAATAATGGAATCAAATCGAAGTGACTTCTCACATAAGCATCGATAATCAATCTGGTGTCTTTCTTATGCGACCACCACATATTCTTGTACTTTTTACTACCGGAGTAGTTCAACAATGTCAATGGTAAAACTTCCATAGTTATTTAAATAAAATATTTTTGTCGTTTTCTCGATCCGATATAATAATTACATTTATTGGGGTCCACCAATGATTGAGTAGTTGTACGAATATTCCTGCTAAACCGAATATTCCCCAGAGCAATCGAATATAATATAACCACTTGCATACTTTGCAAAATTTATAAATACTACCCACAACTATAATATTATCTCAAATTCACACCATAACATTAAAAATTATTTCGAAAAAATTTAAATCTTTATTGATAAAATCTGGGGTCTCACATCTCCCTCCTTATGGAATTTAAGCCCTCGAAATTGGGGTGCGATACACAGTATGATAAGAGGTGAGGATACCTTGAATACCTTTATCGTTGAAAACATTAAATTCATCTTTGCAATCCTACCAAAGATATTCATTAACAATTCATCTTTTGCACTACAGGCCAAAGATATACAAGCTCATAAAACCAATAATCTTTGAAACTCGACAATAGTATCACGACCACGAATTATCCATACACTTCTTGGCGGGGATATTCGTGTTTTTAATCTGATCATGATTATACCGAATAATCCACGGTCATAATCATACCAAGTCCATCAATGTACTACGACCAAAGATGACTTTTACCACATCCATGAATTAATATTTCATTCTTTGAGACTCATTCAATAATTAATCCACATCATCGAATCATCCACGCACTACGGGCCGAAGATATTCTTTATTATCACGACCACGAATTATCCATGCACTACGTGCAAAGATAATCGTGTATTCATTAATATCGTGACCACAAATTATCCATGCATTACGGCGAAAGATAATCGTGTATTCATTAGTATCACGACCACAAATTATCCATGCACTACGGCCAAAGATAATCGTGTATTCATTTGTATCACGACCACAAATTATCCATGCACTACGGCCAAAGATAATCGTGTATTCATTAGTATCACGACCAAAATTATCCATGCACTACTACCAAAGATAATCGTGTATTCATTAGTATCACGACCACAATTATCCATGCACTACGTGCAAAGATAATCGTGTTTTCAATTACGGTTATGATTATCTTAGAACAATCCACAGTCATAATCATACCAAGTCCATCTATGCACGTAAACCATGAGATGACTTTCAACACAATATAAGCATGAGGATAATGATATAAAGAATCAATCAAATGAGATAAAGGATAAATATTAAACATTTATAATATAATTTATCCAGATTCAAGAATATCCCCATGTTATCAATCACTTAATAATCTCATAATCTAATATCATTAATATTATAACAATATTTTAATCACTTCTTAAATTTATAAATAATTTATTTCAATTGTTTACGCTTTACCATATAATGCATTTAATCATTCAAAATGTCATACTCATAAGATATCATCACCAATGATCAAATCCTCATCAAAATAAAAATAAAATATGCATATACTACATATAGGATTCTCTAGCCATAAAATCCTATTTTCAACTTTGTTACTTCACATAACATATTTAACTCATATGTTCGTAACTAAACTATTTTCATAGAAAATACCAAATCAGTCCCAAATATATTTCTTTTCTGGGATTTAGCATAATATAGTCCCATAATGAACATATATTTTTCTCGGAATTTTTAAAATTCATTTACTATTTTTCAAAAATCAATTTCTAATTAATTCCTTAAGAAATTAGCTACCTCAAGGTTAACTCCAGAAATTCCCAAATCTTGGCAGGACCTTACACATGTTAATGTGAGCCTCCAGTTTAAATTTCATGGTCATCGGAGTTGTAGAACTCCGGTTATATCATTTTTCGTCGGAAAAACCTAAATATTGAAATGGTCATAATTTGCTCATTTTAAGTCAGAATAAGCTCATTTTTGGACAGGAGTTACCTTATACCATATACTTTCATTTCCCAAAAGGCTAGAATTTTTTTTCATAATTTAAGTGGCCGAAAATGCCCTTTTAAAAATAAAATCAGTAGCTTTTTGAAATTTCCAGCTTTTTCATTCTTTATTAAAATCAGTCTACACGTAAATCTACAACACCTTTTCCAGTGATTCCACTTGGAGATGCTACAAAACTCATAGATCTAACTCTAGAACTTGATCAAACTAAAAAATTCAAAATATATTAGGAGAAATGGTCAATTGAATTTCATGTTACGTTTTTCACAAAATCTGATTTTCAACTCTTTGTGATTTCTAAGAAACTTTCATGTTTTCTCATAATAACCAACATAACTCATTATAACACTTACTAATACCACGTATACCCATGATTTTCATTAGTCCAATGCTTTTATTATGACTTTCATCATAATCCACGTAAACAGATCCTTTTAGTTGAAGAAATATTTGAGGGTTTAAGAAATGGATTTTTGTACTGGGGTCAATACAAAATTCAATTTCACGCTCTAGGGTAGGCTAGAAAGTCTTCAAGAATACGTCAAGAAATTTATTAATGATAGAAATATCATTCAAAACTGTGACTCTCATCCAAAACTTGGATAATACGTCACATTAATACCAACTGTGACTTCTATCCTTTAACCTAGATAGCACCTCATAATGATGCCTATCAACTCGCCATCTTCTTTCATGATGTCGCCTAGAGAAAGTCTGGCCTCGGTGCATTCCACACAAGGAAGTCAACAAAGAAAGGTTCAGAGGATCTTTACTTATGGCTTGATATGACAATGATTGACTTTAATGGTTTGGTTACTTGAATTACGCACAACAAAGTTGGTTATGAATATAAAAGCTAACAACCTTACGAAAAAGCATGATGATTAGTTAACCAATTGATTCCTAAAATCACATCAAAGGCCGATATTTTTAAAAAATAAGATCGACAAGTAACGTGAAAGTGTTTATTTGAATCAAACAAGATTTAAAAAGCAAGAGAGGTAACAAAGGCTCCTACTAACGAAGTTTCAACCAATAAGTCAAAGTCTAACTTCTCCGGAGTCAAATTTAAGCGTTGAGCATGAAGCAAGAGAGATAAAATAATGGGTAGAACCGTAGATATCTTATAAGGTATATACTTAAGTAATTTATAATTAACTAACTTCGTGTTAACTTCGTTCGGGTTACTCGCTTTTGAGAAGTCACAAAAACGCTCTCCTTACACTTCTGATTTTGACTTTTCTGGAGCGGTCTTTGGTGCCTCCATCCTAGTTGAACTTGTCTTGATGAACGACAAAAAATCGGGCTAAGTGAGCCTTCTTTTTTCCACAATTATAACATGCTTTAGATGACATCGTGCGGTTTGACCGATATGTCCCTCCCTCGCATTTGAAACATATGATAGGGTGGTCGTTCTCCTTCCTTAACAACGGAGGTCTTTGGTCTTTGACGTCTTTCCATCATTGTTGAATTTCTTCTTCTTGAAATTTCCATTCCTATTATCTTGGCCATGGTTACCTCCGAAATGATAATTTCCCCCACGATGGTTATCGTTATTCCGATGGCCGTTGCCACCGGTACGATTATTATTGTGTTGTTGGTCGTTACCTTTTGGTTGTGCTGACTCATTATCGCGCTCCAATAACTGAGCCCTATTCACAATATCTCGAATACAAACAAAGTTTATGAGAAATTAGGTATTGGCGTATATCGGGTTTCAAACCTCTTAAAAACATTCGCGTCATTCGCTCCTCATTATCGACCAAATGGGATGCAAAACCAAGATAACTTCGGCAAACTTAGCCTCATCTTGTGACACGGTCATATTATTTTGCTCGACTTGATAAACTCCACCTCCTTCATGTGATTTAATACTTTCGGGAAAGTACTTGTCGTTGAATGCTCTTGGAACTTCTCCCAAGACATCTTGAGTATGTCGATTACTGGTATACGCTTTTACGATTCCCACCAAAGAATCTACCTCTTCACGCAACATAAAGGTGTCAAATGGAACCTTTTGCTCCTCTGAGCATCCCAAGACATCAAATATCTTAGGTGATCTGCTTTAACCACGTCTCGCCTTAAGTGGTTACGGCTTTCCCAAAAACTCGGTGGTCCCAGCTCCTTGAATCGCTTAGCGGTGACCGGCCGTGAGGTTGCCATTATTTTCACCGCTTTATGAATCAGGAGGCCGCCGTCGATGTTGCATGAATTCTAAAAACTCCTAAACGTCACCGTCGTTCGTCATTTAATCGGTGTTGTTGTTTACGGAGGATTATCGCCATCCATCACATCGCACATTATCCTCGATTATTGATCTGTGGAGACTCAACGGTCTCACATGCTCCATTGCTTATCTCGACATTTTCGGATGCCATTTTCAAATACTGCCACAAAACAAGGGTTAATTAACATGTCACATATTATCCCTATATAACGATTGACCAATTAAATACCAAATAAACTTAGGTAGGTCATACTAGCGAAGAATTTCCGTCTCTCCCCTCCTAGTTCTTATCTCACATCTTAGCTAGGGATCATATCCCTAAGCTCTGATACCAACTGTGACACCCCCAAAATTAGGTATACATCACCCATCTTGGGTAGTCAGATACATGGTATGTAATTTAAATACAACTTACTAATGTAACTCGTAGGTATACAATACGACATACATAAATCGTGAGTTTGAATACAAATATTGTCTACTAGATATTATACAAACTCAAAAGGAGTCCTCATTATAATTATTATCACACTATTTCACGAGAATAGTGAGGACTACTAATTCTATCCTCTGGACCATTACTCCGTTCCCACTCGGCTCGTCCCGGCTATATTCTCATTTCACAAAGAACAACGATGAAAGAAAGGGTGAGCTCAACTAGCTCGATAAAATAAATATTATGACTAAGATAATGCGAATAAATTATCATTAGCCTACAACAATGTTAAATTGATAAAATATAATGAACATCAAGTTTAACTACGGTGAATCAAAGAATCCATTAAAAGAGTCAAGTAGAAAATAAAATCTACTATCTTTTATGGTTTAAAAGGTTTTCATCATCATTATATTATAAATTTAATAAGACTCAACACTTTAATAAATATTCCACAACATCTAATCATCCGACCACAATACATGCACTACGTGCCAAGAATTTTCATTAAATCATCAATGGTCCATCGATGCTACTACCGAATAAACCACATTTTGTAACATTACGGTAATCATACCAAAAACTATTCATCAATGCTTTCTATGGTGCCAATCGAGGACTTTTATCACATCATTTATAACATTACGGTCATGATTATAATTAGAATGATCCCTAGTCATAATCATACTAAGTCCATCTATGCACGTAAGCCAAAGATGACTTTCAACATAATATAACATGAGGATGATGTCAATGACATAATAATTCAATAAAATAAGTTCAAGAATTAATTTATCCAAGAACTAATAATGTCCAAATTGACAACATGATCTTTGCTTTGTAGAGTAAAATTCAAGAATGCTCGAGAAGAATATTTCCATGAAAATCTTGGATGAAGCGCAAATATCAAGGATATTTCACTAATTTCATGGAGTATAGAAGTTAAAATTTCAACCAACCGAGTATAATAACGAATGGAATAACAAAAAAATCACCACGCATACGATGCTTTGCAGATGTAGACGAGTTATTCCAATGAATAATAATAACGGAACCATGTCGGGTGAAATTCACAATCGCGGGATGTTCCAACAGAATAATAAAGAATGGAATAACAACGAAATCACCATGCATGCGGTACCCGCGATAGACGGAGTTATTCCAACGTAATAATAAATACAAAATAATAAAAAATGGAACCAGGTCCGTGTAAAACACACGACAGAGGATATTCCAATGAAATAATAAAGACACACGGAACCAGATTTCCGCGTAAAAAAGAATGTCACCAAGTATGATGTTCCAACGGAATAATAAAGATAGAATAATAGAAGAATGTCACCAAGTATAGGGTATTCAAGCGTATACAAAGTTATTCAATGAAACAATGAAGAAATGGAATAACGAAGTTCTCTTTTGAATACAAAAGAATAATATCCCTTACCGTAAAAGACCTTTGGATATCAAAGTAGTGAAGTACTAGAATACTCTTCTTCTTTCTCTATATAGATTTTCTCTCTATAAACTTCTCTCATAATTCTCTCTCTAGAGTTTCAATGAATTAAGTAAGAAAATAATGAAGGAATGAGCTTATTTATAGGAAAATAGAATGCATAGTAATTAATCCATGAACGGTTCAGATTGATTTACTTTAATCGGCGGTCCATATTTAAAGCAAAATCTTTTAAATAAAATATCATATATTCTATTTATATAAAAATATTTTACTATGCAAACATCTATGCACCACTATACAAAACACTATGCAAAACACTATGCAACACTATGCATAATAAAATATAATATATTCTATTTATAGAATAACTTTAATAAAGTATTACATTTTTTATAAAAAGATGTTTTGCATTTTATTACGTTAATAATACGAATAAAACAAAACGTCATTATCGCTATAATAATTCATATTATTAATCGACAATAATGGAATCAAACTGGTGACTTCTCACATAAGCATCAATAATCAATACCGTAATGCTTCTATATCAACCACATTATTCTTCGTACTTTTACTAGAGTAGTAGTTCAACAATGATCAACGGTAAAACTTCCGCCGTTATTTCAATAAAATATTTTTGTCGTTTTCTCGATCAAAAATAATAATTACATTTGTGGGGTCCACCAATGATTGAGTAGTTGTGCGAATATTCCCTCTTAAACCGATTATTCCCAGAGCCAATCGAATATAATATAACCACTTGCATACTTTGCAAAATTTATAAATACTACCCACAACTATAATATTATCTCAAATTCACACCATAACATTAAAAAATTATTTCGACAAAATTTAAATCTTTATTGATAAAATCTGGGGTCTCACAGTTAAATTGGTATTGATTACATTAGATTTTTGTTTGTTTTAATGTCATATTATATTTTGGTTACTGTCATATCAGGTTTTGGTTACTACCATATTACAATTTGGTTACTATTTTGTATTATTTGATTTATGTTAATCTTCCATTGAAGTAAACTATTTGTTACTTTTTATTATATTTGTTTACTATGTATTTGTTTAGTATATTCAGTTGCTTAAATTATTACCGATTACATGATGTTACTTTTTTCTTACTATTAAATTATTTTTTTAGTTACTATTATTTTATGTTCGTTACTATTTTATTATATATTGGTTACTATTTGATTATAGTTATTATATTAATATTTTTTGGTTATCAGGTTATTGTTTTAATTAAGTTGTTGGTTAGTATGTTTATTATTAACTGTTCAAGTTTGATTTTGGGTAGTGTGTATATGAATACGGTAATTGATAATGTTATTATGTTTACTAATATTATTTTATATTGAAGGATTGACAAATTCTCTGGGAAGAATGACATAATTGAACCTACTTTTGTATTTGGGTCTGTCCCAATTTCATAAAAAATGTGGTTCTTCAAATTAAAGACTCCTGGGCAATGGTTAGACGACGATGTGAGTTTTTTTTTTCAAATTATGTTTTTATAGTTATGGTTACATTATTTAGTTGATTCAGTAACTAGTGTTAACAGTGTTGGTTTCATTCATTACATAATTTCATTTTTCAGCAACTGTTAATATCTTCTTCTTTTTTTCAGCACATCAATGTTACATTATATTATTTCTGTAAATTGGCCTGACATTCTGATACTGTTCATATAAGGGCAATGACTACGGATTGTTGGTTCTATGGTAAGATGACCAGTCTTTTCGAGGAGTATACAAGAAAAAATGCAGATAAGAGTGTTTTGTCTGGGGAGGGTGATGTTGCCGAATACATTCATGGGATGTTTATGGATGTCAACACACCATGGAGAAATGTTGACTACATTTTGTTCCCCATTCATATGTCATCACCGGACCATTGGTTTTTGTTGACATTTGATGTGCATCGTAGGCGTCTAACTGTTTACAATTCTCTGCAGCCCAAAAGGAAATCCATGCAAACAAAAATCATGGAAATCCATGCAAACAAAAATCATGGATGTTTGTGAGCCTTACATCTTTATTCTTCCCACTTTACTTCGCAAGACTGGTTTTTGGAGGGATAGGTGTGACATTGACTTTAGTAGTGAACCGTATCGCAATAAGGAGGAAGATGATATAATTGAGTTAGAATTTGCAGAGACGGTTCCTGAACAAGTTGAGGGGTAAGAGTTTCATTGTTTACATTTTTTTAATTATTACATATATGTTGGATTACCATGTATTTGCCTAGTATTCATGGTTTAATAAACTGGTGTTAATGTTCATGTTGTTTATGAATTGGTTAGCATCATATAACTATTTTGGTTACTATCATATAACTGTTTTGGTTACTATCATGTAACTGATTGGTTACTTATTCAGTATGTTTTTTGTTACTGTTTGATTATGATTCGAAAAATATTCTTGTTCTCTCAACTTTGTATTTTTGTTATGTTTTATGTTGATTTGGTTAACATGTATTTGGGTAGTATACATTGGTTGTGCAGGCTGGGGTTTGGTCGATATCTTTGATCATGTGTACCTTTTATGAATTGGTTACTTTTATATAAGCTGTTTTGGTTATCTATCATTTTGTTGTTTGATTCTTATCTTTGTGTGTATTTTGTTAGTGTTTGCTTATGATTTGGAAAATACTCTTGTTCCATCAATTTTATTGCAATATCATTTTCATTATAGGATGCTGGATATACATGTTGTTTATGCTTTGGTTACCATTAAAATTGGTTTTGATTCTTTGTTATGTAAATATTTGGTTACTTATTTTGTTATATTTTTTATTCTTGTTATAACTAAAAAGTAACCAAATAGGTTCAAGTTAACATGAATTTGCATAGAATCCATGGTTTAATAAACTGTTTTTAGTGTAAATGTTTATGAATTGGTTACCATAATATAACTATTTGGTTACTATCAGATAACTGTTTTGGTTATTATCATGTAAATTTTTGGTTACTTATTCAGTATGTTTTTTGTAACAATTTGCTTATGATTATGAAAATACTATTGTTCCCTCAAATTTGTATTTTTGTTACTGTTTTATGTTGATTTGGTTATTACTGTTTTATGTTGATTTGGTTATTACTGTTTTATGTTGATTTGGTTACCATGTATTTTTTGTTACTGTTTTTTTGTTTTGGTTGTCTTTAATTTATGTTTTGGTTAATTTTATATATAACTGTTTGGTTACTGCATAAAATGATATATATTATTTATAGGTTGATTCTAGTTTTTGATTTTTGTTATCTTATGTCCATTTGTACAGTGATTGCGGGATGTTCACTATTTGTTTTGCAGAGCATGTCATTCACCAGAAGTTTGATGAAATTCCTATTCCATTCCCCATTGCGAAATATCGGAAGAAGTTATGCACAAACCTATACATTCATACGAGGAACAAATAGTTGGATGGATATGAGACTGACAGAGAATTCCCAAGAAGATTTGTTCCAGATTTTGAATAGTTCGGAACTTGTTGTTTTGTCTTTATGAATTGTTTTATGTACCAGTTTGATGAAATGTACAGTTTGGTAACCATATATGTATAAAAGGGTAACCAGCTAATGTTTTGATAGTAAACAGAGATTTATAATATTGTATCAGGACATATAACAATTTTTAAATGTATATGTGAGAGTATACATTGGTTGTCTAAAGGAACAATATCACTTTAATTATAGGTTGCTGGATATATAGATTGTTTATGTTTCGGTTACCATTAAAATTTGTTTTGGTTACTTTTATCTAATTATTTGGTTACTTGTTTGTTATATTTTGTTTACTGTTATAACAAATAAATAATCAAATAGTTTAATGTTATGGTCATCATATTTTTTATATTTGGAACAATTATCAAGTGCACAATATACTCTTAATGTAAATGCACTATATCAGGTTTTGCTGATAGTAAGTTGTGTGCTGCATTGTTTGAGATGTACAATTGGTAACCAAATAAGTATTAAAAGGTAACCAACTATTGTTTTGATAGTAACCATAGAGTTACAAGCTTGTTTTAAGACATATATCAATTGTGAAATATAAACAAACAATATCAATTTCAATAAGGGATGCTGTATTCACAGGTTATTTTATATTTTGGTTACCATTAAAACATATTATGGTTACTGTTATGTAATGATTTGGTTACTGTTATGTAACTATTTGGTTACTTATAATATTTAAGTTATGGTAAACAAATTTACATAAAAATATTTTAGAATATTTAACAATTGTACAATGTATATATATGTGCTTTATATATGGAAACTCATAATGAAATCATAAATCAAAATATTAATCAATAACAATTTTGTTCTCTCATACACAATAAAAATGTATATATATGTGTTCTTGTATTTCTTGTGAGACCCCAGATTTTATCAATAAAGATTTAAATTTTGTCGAAATAATTTTTAATATTATGGTGTGAATTTAAGATAATATTATAGTTGTGGGTAGTATTTATAAATTTTGCAAAAGTATGCAAGTTGTTATAAAATATTCGTTTGGTTAGGGGAATATTCTTTTTGTGGGGAATATTAAATGCGACGGCTCAATCATTAATGGGACCCCATTAACGGAAGTATTGTCGTAGTTAAAAAACGACAAAATTATCTTTCTATAAAAATAACGGCAGGAGGTGTTACTGTTAAAACCTGTTGAACTACCCAAAGAGTAGTAAAAGTCACGATGTCTGGCGTAGTTGTATAGTAGCACACGATATTGATTATTGATGCTTACGTGAGAAGTCACTCAAATATGCTCAATTATTGCTATAGTAATTCTTGCATCATATCTCTTATATTATTGATTCAATTATTGTCACGATATCATCATATAATATGTTATAGTATTAAATCAATAATTGAGACGACAAGTTATAAATGATTAATAATTGTTGAAAGATTAAATATGTGTTGATTAAAAATAAAATGATTTGTGGTAATATTTATTCAATCCTTGATGTATATAAAGAGTCTCATTATGAGACATTTGTGGTAAGTTTGATTATTTTATGGGGGCCCATATGTCATCATCTAAGAGTCTCTTAAATCGATAGTAATTACTTTCGTCGATAGTAATTACCTTTGTGAATAGTAATTATCTTCGTCGATAGTAATTACCTTCGTCAATAGTAATTACCTTTGTGAATAGTAATTATCTTCGTCGATAGTAATTACCTTCGTCGATAGTAATTACCCTTGTGAATAGTAATTACCTTCGTCAATAGTAATTACCTTTACCGACGTCAAACCACTTGTCGTTTCACATTCTGAGGCGTCGAACCACTTGCCGCTTCACATTCTGAGCGTCCGAACCACTTGTCGTTTCACATTACTGAGCGTCGAACCACTTTTCTTTTCACATCACCACAAATCGAGCCACTTGCCTTTTCACATGGCGGTCTTAAGCTAGAAATCTTCTATAAATAGAGGCCTAGTGCTTCATTATTTTCACGAATTCAACTGAAACTCTGAGAGAAAACTATAGAGGAAGAAGAAAAGTATTCTGCTACTTCACCTTGTCGATATTCGGTTCTTCTAAGGTAGGGAATATTATTTGTTGTACTCGTAAGGGTGTTATTCTTTCTTATTCATGAAGAGAACTGTTGTTATTCCATTGCTTATTATTACATTGGAATAACTTTGTAAAAGTGGTATACCCTATACATAACTTTGTGTCATGGCGATACCCTATACTTGGTGAAATCCTTATATTATTCCATTCTTATTTATTCATTTGGAATAACTTTTGTATCGTGAATCCCCTATACTTGGTGATCTCCTTACATTTATTCCATTCTTTATTATTACATTGGAATATCACATGCATGTGTTTTACAGGACTGGGTTCCATTGTTTATTATTCCATTTTATTATTACATTGGAATATCCCATACATGTGTTTTACAGGACTGGTTCCATTGTTTATTATTCAAAGATTTTATTATTACATTTGGATCATCACAGTTGCGATTGTGAATTTCACCGACCTGGTTCCGTTATTATTATTCTTTGGAATAACTTTATCTACATCGCAATCTGCGCATCGTGGTGATTTCTTTTGTTATTCCATTCTTTATTATACCCAGGTTGGTTAAATCTTTGACTTCTATACTCCATGAAATTAGTGGAATATCCTTGATATTTGCGCTTCATCCAGTATCTTTTCATGGAAATATTCTTCTGATCATTCTTGAATTTTACTCTACAAAAAATTATCATTTTGACAATTTGGACGTTAATAATTCCTGGATAAAATAATTCTTGAACTTGTTTTATTGAATTATTATGTCATTGTCATCATCCTCATGTTATATTATGTTATCTTGAACTTACGTGTATAGATGAACTTAGTATGATTATGACCGAGGATCATTCGGTATAATCATGGCTTGTTATAAATGATGTGATAAAAGTCCTCGATGGCACATGTAATGCGATGATGGATAGTTTTGGTATGATTATGACCGGGGGTGATTCGGTATAGTCATGACCATTGATAATTTGATGAATATCCTTGGCCGTAGTGCGGTGATTCGATGATGTGGATTATTTATTAAAGTTTGAGTCTCAAATATAACGATGATGAAAAACCTTTTAAAACCTAAAGGTAGTAGACTTTATTCTCTACTTGACTCTTTTAATGGATTGCTTATTCATTGCAGTTAAACTTGTTGTCTATTGTATTTTATCGGTTTAACAACTTGTTGAAGGCTAATGATAAATTATTACGCATTATCTTAGTCATAATATTTCTTCTTGGGGCTAATTGAGCTCACCCTTTTTTCAACTTTATTCTCTTGAAATGAGAATATAGGCCGGGACGAGTCGGAAAGCGGAGTAATGGTCGAGAGGATAGCATTAGTAGTCCTCATTATTACAGTGAAATAGTGTGATAATAGTTGTAATGAGGACTCCTTTTGAGTTTGTATAATATCTAGTAGACAATATTTGTATTCAAACTCACGATTTATATCGTATTATACTACATGCGTTATATTAGTAAGTTGTATTTGAATTTATGTACCATGTAAGTGGCGACCCAAGATGGGTGGCGTATACCTAATTTTAGGGCGTCCGCGGTTGGTATCGAGCTTAGGATATGATCCACGG
Source organism: Panax quinquefolius (assembly GCA_020205615.1). Taxonomy (NCBI): domain Eukaryota; kingdom Viridiplantae; phylum Streptophyta; class Magnoliopsida; order Apiales; family Araliaceae; genus Panax; species Panax quinquefolius. Next base: position 136,855,993 of record CM035153.1, on the reverse strand, counting down.
CTAAGATGTGAGAATAGTACTAGGAGGGGAGAGCGGAATTACTTACATTAGTATGACCTACCTAAATTTATTTGGTATTTAATTGGTCGGTTCGAGTATAGGGATAATATTTGATATATTAATTAACCCTTTTGCTTCACAATTCCTTTCGGGTAATAAGAGTGTAGCTAGGTTGAAGCGGGGAATAACATGGAATAGAGCGGTGGTCATCATTTAGTAGTTATATTTGGTGAATCAACTAGGGTGAAAGCGAACCCAACGTTGGAAGAGTGTTTTGCCACTATCATACAAGATGTCTAATGACATACAACCTCGTGTCATCATAAGACATGGTTGTTCTCATCCACTTCTTTGAGTATATTTACGAGCATTACCTATATGATCTTGGTGTTTGTTTGAAGTATAATTCTCAATTTGAGACAGTGGAGATAATGATAAATCAAGAGAAGACTCACCATTGGGAAGAATATGATAGTAATCTTCTCATTTTTCTTTGGGGTCTATTGGGTAAACCAAGGATAATTCTGTGGCCATATGATATCTATCATAACCTAGAAGCATGGCCTCCCATATACGAAGGTTTCCTTGAGCACTTCCCAAAGATTCTAATTTCTAAAACAGTTTTTGACTATACATTTATGTAAGGTGTCATTGTGACGTGCTATCCAAAGTTGGGATGAAAGTCATAGTTGGTATTAATGTAACGTACTATCCAAGTCTTGGATAAGAGTAGTAGTTTTGAATGATATTTCTATCATTAATAAATTTCTTGACGTATTCTTGAAAATTTCCTAGCCTACCCTAGAACGTGAAATCGAATTTTTTATTGACCCCAGTACAAAAAAAAAACCCCATTTCTTAAACCCTCAAATATTTCTTCAACTAAAAGGATCTGTTTACGTGGATTATGATGAAAGTCATAATAAAAGTATAGAACTGATGAAAATCATGGGTATATGAAGTATTAGTAAGTTTTAAGATGAGTTATGTTGGTTAGTATATGAAAACATGAAAGTTTCTTAGAAATCACAAAGAGTTGAAAATCAGATTTTGGTGAAAAACTAAACATGAAATTCAATTGACCATATCTCCTATTATATTTTGAATTTTTGAGTGTGGTCAAGTCCTAGAGTTAGATCTATGAGTTACCTAACTAATCCAAGTGGAATTACTAGAAAAGGTGTTGTAGATTTTTGTGTGGACTGATTTTAGCAAAGGAGTGCAAAGCTGCAAAAATCGAAAAAGTTGCTGCCATAATTTTGGACGGGCTGTTTCGGCCATTTAAATTATGAGAAAAATTCTGGCCTTTTGGGACATGAAGGTATATGGTATAAAGTACCTCCTATCCAAAAATGAGCTCATTCTGACTTAAAATGAGCAAGTTATGACTATTTCAATATTTAGGTTTTTCCGACGAAAAATGCTATAACCGGAGTTCTATAACTCCGATGACCATGAAATTTAAACTGGAGGCTCACATTAACATGTGTAAGTTCCTGCCAAGATTTGGGAATTTTTGGAATTAAACTTGAGGTAGCTAATTTGTTAAGGAAGTAATTAGAAATTGATTTTTGAAAAATAGTAAATGAATTTTAAAAATTCCGAGAAAAATATATTTTCATTATGGGACTATATTATGCTAAATCTCAGAAAAGAAATATTTTTGGGACTGATTTAGTATTTTTCATGAAAATAGTTTAGTTACGAACATATGAGTTAAATATGTTATGTGAAGTAACAAAGTTGAAAATAGGATTTTATGGCTAGAGAATCCTATATAGAATATATGCATATTTTTTTGATGAGGGATTTGATAATTGGTGATGATATCTTATGAGTATGGCAATTTTGAATGATTAAATGCATTATATGGTAAAGCGTAAACAATTGAGATAAATTGTTTATAAATTTAAGAAATGATTAAAATATTGTTATAATATTAATGATATTAGATTATGAGATTATTAAGTGATTGATAACATGGGGATATTCTTGAATCCTGGATAAATTATATTATAAATATTTAATTGCAACATTTCTTCAGCTGTTGTGGAAAGTGTTGTGAATGTTGATAGGGCTGCTTGTTTGTTTGTGAAATACCATCTTTGAACCAAACAACGTAGGGATTCAATCATTGATGCAGCTGGAAGATCCCTAATCATCTTGATTGCGTTGTTAATAGATTCGGCAGTGTTTGAAGTCATTGTAGAGTATCTGCTTACAGTCCCATGGAGCCTGGTGCACTTCTCCAACTTGACCTCTTCCTCCAAATATATCCTTATTCGAGGATCAATGGCATCAAGTTCAGCCATGTGTTTGTTGAATTGTTCAACAGTGTAAGCTCTACAATCCCCGTTGTAAGCTTGTTTAAGTTTCTCTCCTCTCTTTTTAAATCTATTTTTTATATTTTTCAGTACATGGTATGTGCAGGAACCATGCATGACGTCTGGAAACACAAAATTCAGTCCTTGTATAATGGCTTCATGTCTATCTGAGACAATGCATTGGCCTTCCCTAACTCCACAAGCAATTCTCAAATTAATGAAAAACCATCTCCAAGATAATTCATTTTCACTGTCAACCACTGCAAAAGCAATCAGAACAATATTTCGGTTTGCATCTTGTGTGCTAGCTATCAGTAGTGTTCCCCCGTAAGTTGATTGTATGAACGTTCCATCGATTACAATTATTGAAAAGCAATGGTTCCATGCTTGAATGGATGCTCCAATGGCAAAGAATAAAAACTTGAAACGACCATTTGTTTCCAACTCAAGGGATGCGACAGAACCTGATATGAAACATGAGCATTATCATTAGAATTACAAGTAGTATACAGTATCCAAATCACTAGTATTTTGTAACCATTCAATTGGTTAATGGTATCCAAATTGTTTGAGTAGGGTAACCAAATCAGTTTAGTTGGGTAACCAACTAAGTATACAAAAACCAATAAAATGTCATTAGAATTACAAGTAGTATACAGTATCCAAATCACTCGTATTTTGTAACCATTCAGTTGGTTAATGGTATCCAAATTATTTGAGTAAGGTAACCAAATCAGTTTAGTTGGGTAACCAACTAAGTATACAAAAACTAATAAAATGTCATTAGAATTACAAGTAGTATACAGTATCCAAATCACTAGTATTTTGTAACCATTCAGTTGGTTAATGGTATCCAAATTGTTTGAGTAGGGTAACCAAATCAGTTTAGTTGGGTAAACAACTAAGTATACAAAAACCAATAAAATGTTTAAAATTGTTACCTGGATTTGTTTTTTTCAACATGTGTAACCAAGATGGGATCATTGAGTAGTCGTGTGGATTTCCTCTAACCTTTTCCAACACTTTCTCTTTCGATCTCCATGCTTTTTGGTAAGAGATAGACACATTGTATTCTGTCATCATGTCCTCCACAATATCAGTTGGTGTGAATATTTTTTTCAAATTTGTTAATTTGTGCATTATGCATTCACTGACGAACCCACTATTTGCCTGTCTGTGGTCTCCAAGCATTACGTTTGCTGAACACGTGTGGATGTCGTTGAATTCTCTCACCTTGAACACACTGGTTTTTCAAATACTTGATGCTCTCATTTTCCAATTGCAATTTTCATCATATACGCACACTAGCACAAAGTCTCTATGACTTGTTCGTTGTACTTTGTGTTGTCCGTTTTTCCTGATTGAATGCAGCCTCATAGCTTGTGATAGGATTTTTTTGTCTTTGTTGGTTTGATGTAATCGTACTTCACGTTCATTCGGATCTGTTATTACATCATCATATCGTTCTTCTGTGTATGATCTGTCATGTTGTCTGTCTCGTTGTTGTTCAATAATTTCCATTGCAATGTGATCAGCATATTGCGTTCCAATTCGACAATCGTGTGTTGGTAGTGGAACTAGTGCTGAATTCCCTTGTGTTGATCTGATTGGAGTTACATTGTGAATTATAGTTTCTTCTACATTTGTCAAGTTTTATAATATTGTTGTGCGTCCCCTTACGTATTCGGTTTATAATCACCGGAATTTACCTTGCTCTTCAGATTTTCTACTGACTTCAATAAAGAATCTTAAGGTTGTTTCATCTGATATACTGATCGGTGGAATATCGTTTCTAATCTGAAATTTGATTGACAATGTTATTGCGTTTGTGTCTAGCCGTAATGCACTGCATACCATGTTTTGCATCTCTGTGAACGAACAAGTTGATAGAACTAATATGCCGGTAACTTCAAATTTGGTGTATTGGTTACTTTCAGTCCATGTACCGTTGAAATAAAGTAGAACTGGAATAATCTCCATTGTCTGTCAACAAAATAAGTATTTTTAAGTAACCAAATCAATGATAGCTAGTAACCAAACTACATGATGTTGGTAACCAGAACATAAAACACATTTGTACATTAATCTTACACTAGTAATAATCAGTATATTTATATTTGTTACCAGTTAAATTATAACAGTTTTATGCAGGTAACCAATGTAGCCAATAAGTAACCAACATATTAAAACAAACCAAACTCCTGACAACATTATACATTAATCATGACAACATTATTCAGTAACAAAATCCATTTTAGATTGTAACCAAAGTAACCAAGTCAGCACTATAATTAGTAACCAATTATAACTAATGTAATCGATGTAACCAAATCAAAGACTATAATTATTAACCAAATCCATTTTAGATCAGTAACCAAAGTAACCAAGTCAACATTTAATCAAGAACCAAGACAAAGACTATAATTTTACACAAGAACCAAGTCAACATTAGTCAAGAATCATTATAGTTTTACACATAGCAGTTAAATCAACATTAGTCAAGAATCAAAATAATGTTACATAGTAAGCAAATCGGTAGTAATCAAGAACAATTCAACATCAATTAGTAATTTTATGCGAAGAACCAAGACAACATTAATCAAGAATTAAGACAAAGAATAGACAGGTTTAATGTTTTGCGAAGAACTAAAAGCAAGAATAGTCGAGAACCAAGTCAACATTAGACAGTAACCAATATAATGTTAATCGGTAACCAAATAAAAAATAGTAAGTAACCAAGTCATCATTTTTCAATAACCAATCAGCAGTGTTCAGTAATATTATTCGCTAATCATTATAATATTACACACAACCAACTCAGCAATATACAGTAACCATATAATGTTACACAGTAACCGAATCAGCATTAATTAGTAACCAATATATTGTTACACATAATCCAATACATCATTCGATAGTAACCAAGACAGCATTAGAGTATCCAAAAATAACATTAGAGAGTAACCAACAGTTGCATGATAGTAACCAAATTATTTGATGAGTAACCATTAATATAAAAAAAATCAGTAGAACTCATTTAAAAATTATAAAGCTATCAAATAAATATTATTTAGCAAACAAATTCACAATAAACAGTAACCAATTTATACTATTTCGTAACCATAATAGAAAACATATCAATGAATCAACAAATCGTTACAGGAATTGTAGTAACCATTTTAAATTGTGAAAAACTTAAGAAAGGTTAGCAATATAGGAATTCGTAAAAAACAGAGGTAACTATATGCATATGAATTTTAAACTCACATACCTAAGTATTCAGATTTTTAGCGAAGTTGCTGCGATTTTGTTACTGAACTTCAACAATCACGGTAGTTCGATTGTTTTTTGTTACTGAAATCGAAGTTGCTGTTGATTTTGTATGTTATTTTGTGATCTCAGCTTGCAGTCACGATGAAGCCTTCTCCGATATCAGTGGTTTGTCACGCCAGAAGAATTGGATTTCTCTGATTTCAAAGATGAATGTTATGTTCAGTCGCTTGATTCTAGGAGCGGTTGGAGATGAGAGAGACGGTAACTGACGTGCAGGGAGAAAAAAGATCCGTAATTTTAGCAAGCCTAATATTATGTTGGCGTTATTTTTGTAATTATGTTGTTTGTGTTTTATTTTTGTAAATACTTTCTATATGTTGTATATTAGTGTTAAGGATCCATTATTTAAAGACCCAAAAGAAAATAAGTGTGGACCGGGCTGTGTTGGTTAGAGTTCTTTTAGGCCGACGTTAAAATTAAATTTGAATGTATTTAAATTTTACGTATTTATATTTTTATTTATCATTAGGATCAAAATATAAATTAATGAAATTTAAATACATTCATGTAATTTCAAAAAGTTATATGAAAATATCAGTTTCTTATTTTAAATTGATGAACTTCATATGGTGATAGAAAAATAAATAAAACATTGTCAGGTGTAAAATGTAACGACGCGGGTTGATTATTAGACGATTTTGTAGTGGAAAATATGTTAATAGATTTGTATCTTGATAAAAAAAAAATAAAAAAGTAGATTTATGTGATCAATAATTAGGAATACACCTTGATGAGTTAAATAATGGAGAACATTATTTGTATATGTGTTTTTGATATTTTTATATATAGTTCGTTCACATGTGACTCACTTTATACTCATATGAGAGAGGATAATGTAAAAATATAAAAAATACATGTGAATATATAAGTTTTCTAAATAAGATCTAGAAAATTAAATGCAATTATAAATATTTGCTCAACAAAAATCTTCTTCATGTAAGCATCATCTTTCTATCCAAAAGATAACGTTTAGTAGTTTTTCTTTAAGATCTATCAAAATTTTAGTCGACGAGTATCACTTGACCATCCTCATATTCATTCTTCTTAATTCTTGTCATTAATTTCTAGTGCAGGATTACTAGTGTGTTTTAGAAACATGCTTATAATCAATTTTAATAAAACGTTATTATATCTGTTTATAATAACATTTTATGAAAATAATTAAAAGCTTCACTTTGGAACTTCTGATTATTTGTCAAATCTTATAATCAAGTTTAACTAAGTATATTACTAATATATCCTTAAATATTTTAGTAATTCCGTTCATTACCGATTTTTATTTTTAACTTTCTTTTTTTATAATTTACACTTGAAATAACTGATTAACTATTTTTTTTCCTTTTACTAGTTTAAATGCTTTTATTTAGCAAACACAAACTACTTTTTAAAATCGATTATAATCGAAATCAATAATCACATTTTTAATCTAGCAACCCCAAATATACTCAACATAGTACACACTACATTGTGTGAGTTTTTTATTACCAAAAAAAAAAATACTGTTAGAGTTTACAAAACAATTATATGTTTGTGAAAATAAGAAGAAAAGATCTACATATTTCAACTAGAAATAGTACTTGTAATTTTGTCAATATGAGAAAATAGGTTAGAACCCATAACCAATATAAATGGTACTAATAGAGCCAAGAGAGGTGTAGACGGTGTTTAATTGCATTTTAATTTATTTTAATATTTCATTTTTTATTTGTTAAGAGACATAAAATTGTTTGATAAAAAAAAATAGGGAATTGATATTTTCGTATATATTTTTGATATTTTTATTTGGTTCTCTCTCACATGAACATACAGTGGATTCTACCTTCATGTGAGAAAGAATCATGTTAAAATATCAAAAACACATGTGAAAATAGTGTTTCTAAAAAAATTTCTCACTACGCTCTGTTTCTGAGTTTTAAAATGGACAGAAAAAAAAAGAAATGGACGAAAAATTTAAGTTTTCTTTCCAATTCTTATGTTTATGAGTTTTTTAATAAACATAAAAGAAAAGAAATTGATAGAAAAGCTGGTACTTTTTCCTATAAAGTTTTCCGTTCAAAATTACTTTGATTTGGACCGGAAAAGAAATTGGAATAAGTAATATTTTATAATTCCATATTATCCTCAACTTTTAATATAATAAATTTTAAATTACAACTCATGTCCTCAATTTTAAATTTTCTATTCTTTTTTATTAAAAACTCGAAAATAACACAAACGAAAATTTTAAGTTTTCTATTCTTTTCTTTTATGTTCTAATTTAAGTTTTCTATTTTTTTTTCTATTCAAAACTCATAAACATAGCGTAAATGCCTATAAGATAGAAAATGAAATCTCAAATATTTTGAGGTGAGTCTAAACGAAATTGACTATTTTTTGAACAAAAATAACCTTTTTAATATTATAAAATTCCTTTTGTACCCTCCTCCATTTCGATTTGCAGATGCCCAAATTGATCATAACCCTTTTCCTCCTCTCCCATCACCATTACACTCTGTTTCTGAGTTTTGAACATAAAAGAAAAGAATAGAAAACTTAAATTAGAACAGAAAAGAAAAGAATAGAAAACTTAAAGTTTTTCTTTGTGTTGTTTTTGAGTTTTTAATAGAAAATGATAGAAAATTAAAATTGAGGACATGAATTATAATTTAAAATTTATTATATTAAAAGTTAAGGATAATATGTGAATTATAAAAATATTCTTTATTTCAATTCTTTTTCCGTCCAAATCAGGCCAATTTTAGACGGAAAACTTTGGTGAGAAAAGTGGCCAAGTTTTCTATCCATTTCTTTTCTTTTCCGTTTATTAAAAAACTCAAAAACATAAGAATTGAAAAGAAAACTTAAATTTTCTGTCTATTTTTTTTCTTTTCTGTCTATTTCTATTCTTTTCTTTTCTGTCATCATCTTCTATCTAAATTTAAGAATCAGAACCTCTTCCTAAACCCTGAGATTTTGGTTTGAGTCGCAATTCGAAGAGAGCGACGAGATCGAAGTTTCGATTGTTTCTTGGAAGTCAATCGACGGTGAGGTTTCCGACCAATCCCCATTGGATCTCCAAGTCTTATTACGAATGATGAGTGATGACCCACTTGTCTTGCCATCTAATAAAAAATGCATCGAAATTGAAGGTATGCATATATACACATGTTTGTGAATTTCAATATTTATGTACTGAAATTTTGTTAGGGTTTAATTAGTTTCCCCAAATTGCCAAATTAGTAAAATTGGTATTTTCTGAAATTTATATTTTGCTCGTATTTTTATTGAAATCAAATATGGTCGGTGGAGGGTTAAAATAGTAAAATATTATTATTCAAATATTTAAAAAAATTAATTATTAAATAATATTTTTAAACAGATATTCTATATTATTAAGATGTTTAAATTTTAACATTCAATTTTATCAAACGCAACCGTAGTGTATTATTATTATAAATTATAAACAACATGGATAGTTACAAAAAAAAATTATTGAGTCGGTAAAAAGATTTGGAGCCACCATTTGGGGATGTAGACGGAGGAGAATAGGGTGGGCATGGGTTAGTGGGGTAACCACATGACTCATTCATGACTCATGACTATAAAAAGGAATATTTAGTGAATTATTATAAATATGGTTGCTTATGTTGTTTCTAGAATTCGGGTTATTCTTTTGCATTCCATTATGTCCAACTGCAATATTTTATGGGCAATAATTGACATATTCTCTTCACAATAATTGCTGAAGATTAGTTATTCAAGTTGAAGGTTACCGCCTTACCGGCATGTCCGGTATTCCTTTAATTAGCTGAGTAAAATACCTTTAATTAGCTGACTTATATGTAAATTTCCCTCCCCCTTGCACCTCCCAAAAAGAGCTTATAGCTTATTTGGTATTTAAAGGAACAGTTTCACCTTTAGTAGCAATTTATTCTTGTAATAACCTTTTTTTTTAATTATAAAAGCTGGGGTCAAACCGATAAAGTTCTAACTTATTGAATAGACGCTTCAAAATTCAAATTAAACTGGTAAATAATTTATAAATTATTTAAAAATAAGTTGCAACATTTGTCTTCCAACAAACACTACAACAAAAAAAACTTATTTTAGGTCGAATTCCGTCGCTAAAGGGGTCCGAATTCCATCGCTAATTTCAGAGGCAACTATTCTGGTGGATAAGAACAATTTAGCGATGGATTTCAACGACAGAAGTAACAACTACCACCATTAGCTACCAAATCGGTAGCAAATCCATGTTAGTCGATTGATGATGTGTTCCCACACGTCAGTGACCGACATAAGCTTCCGAATTCTGTAACTAATGGGTGATTTTATTTTTTTTGAAAAATTTGCCGCTAAATGGAATTAGCTACTGCATTCTGTCGCTATTGGGTAATCTTTTTTAAAAAAAATCCTTTGCTAAATGTCATTAGCTATGAGTATTTATTTTGCTAACTACATATATATATATATATATATATATATATATACAATAAAAGTACCAAAGTAAAATCGAAATACAATAAGATCCAATAAATATCTAAATGTACGTGGGTATAAAAGAAATGAAAATTAACAAACACTAGATCCTAGCTACCTAGCTCATCTTATGCATGAATCATCGTCTAAACCCTCTTCTAACAAATGATAATTTTATATTCATTTTTATGTGTTTTGTGTGTTTTTGTGTAGGAAAGGAAATCGAGCTTGGAATGATGTTTGGAATGAAAAGATGCATTATCTGTCATTTGTGAGCAACAACGTGCACAGGCGTGAGACAAACGGGCTCGGCGTGCAGCCAAGTGCGGCGAACATTGTCAGTCATCAACATAGTGCGACAGAGTACAGCGGGTATCGTCAGTCATCAGCATTGTGCGGCAGAGTGCGGCAGGCGTCGGTTGGTGCATGAGCGGAGCGGAGCCAGCGCTGTGCATGGGTGCCGTAGCGCTGGGCAAACAATGTGTGGGCGTTGTTGCTACGTTGAAGTGCGAGATTGGCTGGGCTATCTTTTGTTGCGATCCTAGACGACTGAGGATGCCTTGGCGTGTTGACTTCAACTTGGATTATGCTTCTTCTAGCAACATGAAAAAGTTATAAATACAAAATCAAATGGCTGATTCTGAGAGATCACAACATCATAATACACAATCAAGAGCTAGGGTTCTATAAGAGTGCAATGGAACCCAATGTTTTGTATGAATTGAATTAGTTTCGCATCAATTATTGTTGATCACACACACACACACACACACACACACACACACACATATATATATATATATATATATATATATATATATATAAATTGTTTATCATATTTTATGCTTCATGTATGATTGTTTGATTAAAAATTAATTTGATAATGTGTATGAAATTGGAATATAAATTATAGGTTTAGATCTAAATATGATAACATCCATCTAAATTATTCTGCTTAGGATTGAATAACATGATTTATGTATAGGATATGAATATACCTATATGTCGTATGTAATCAATTTGAGAATCTAATCTTAATGAATCTAGTCTAAGTTATTTCACATATGAATATAGTGATTTAATTTGAAGATATATTTTATCTAACCATCGGAAAAGGTTAAATAAATAATTATATATTCTCGATTAACAATTTGCTATGATTAATTAATTGAGAATAGAGTGAAAAGATTTAAACGAGACATTGGGGAAATTGTAATCTCAACTTTAAATCTGATTTTAATCCGTGTTAGTAAATTAATTTTATTTTGATTAATTTAGTTTTATAATCTTAATTCTTTTGTTTAAATAAAATCAAATTAATACAAAATTAGTACTTGGTTATATTATTAGCATATTTCTCGTGTGATCGACACTCTATATATTTTTACTATGTTACTTATTGATCGTGTTTACTTATACGTAAATTATCAATACTCAAATTGGACATGTAATAATTCAAAATTTCAATATATATTAAATTAAGAATTTAATAAATAAATTCTTATTACACCGCATATGTGATATAAGTACATGTATACGTGTAATGGAATGCGTATGTGTATCTGTTATAAATATATATTTATTTCATGAATTATCAAAGAATAATCGATGGCAAAGAAAAATAATTAGTTTAAATAATTTCTAATACTATATTATTTGAAAATAGTATATGGAATATAGTAATATTTATTCAATAATTTTCATATATTGTGGAAAGTGTTTTATAGGTATGCATATATAAATATTGCATATGTATTAAATTCCTCTAAATATTATGTATATAATCAATAGATATTATTTGTATTATCTAATTTATATTGTGAGTAGGGAATAAGGAATTGTTAGAAACCAAAACAACTTAACAACAAAGACAACCGACCAACAACAAGAGCGAGAAGCGTCACGAAGGCGAGAGCAAAAGCAACAACAACAACAAGAGCAGTTTTAACAAGACTATTAAGCGAACAAATTGGAACAACTTAATTTGTTATATGAAAGAGGCCGTATAGCAGAAAAAGCTTGTCTTAAAAAAGTGATTCAGCCCTCCTTTGGTTAGAAACCTTGATACAGATTGAGCTCCAATGGCGTTTCACTCTCCAGAGATCAACTCAGCAAACCTTCGATTATGTGTACTTCGCAGAAGAAGAAGGCTATGGACTGTCTTTGTGGATTGCCCGGATGAGAAGGAAAAAGACCGTAATGTATGCGTGTATGAATACGTTGGGCTACTTGTATGCAACATGAAGCACAATCCAATCGGATCGGCACCCCTACAGGGCGATGCGTGTCAGCATACCTGACGCACTAAGATTTTCCGACGTAAAATCCGAGAACCAAGCTTGGCTTAGCCCAATTCCTTAGCCAGTCCTCATGTGCCGAAATCATCTCTATTTCCTCAACCATATTACTTAAGCCCATGTCAACAAAGACTAATATCTTGTATAAGAGTTCCTAAACTAGCCAATGTGGGACTTTGAAAAACCATAAGATTTTGGAGCATAACCAACAGGAATAATAAGTATACATGTTATTTAGAAAAACAAAATAACACTTGAGTGTAAATAAACCAAAGCCAAGCTTAAGGAAACAAAATAACCAAACAAGACTAGCAATTAGGAAAGGAAGAGAAGAGCAGCATGATGACTCGGTTAAGATAGGGAAATAAAAATAGCAGGAGCTGTTTAATTAATGGGTAATGGTCATGGAGGTTAGCATGATATAGAAGAAAAAAAACTGAGTACTGGGCTAAGCTAAGAAGCAGGAGCTGGGTAGGAGTGAGCAACCCTTGTAGTAACAGTCAAGAAAAATGGGTGTTGAGCAAGGAATTTTGATTAGGGAACAAGAATTCCGTGGTATTCAAGTATAGGGGATTTATAAAATTAATGATTTTGTTCCTTGTTGTTTTCTTTTTCCCCAAAACTCGGTACTTCCTCTTCCTGCTCCAGCCCAAGTCACCGAAGCAGATCCTCTCACTGCCAACATCTGACCAAACCTTTTACCCAGCTTTGTCAAGCCAACTCCCTGTCATTGCTCAGCCCATCCGATTATCTCTCCTTTCAAAATTCAATTACAGTTTAAGTAGCAAGCAAGCAATATAAATTTACATGCTAGTATACACTATGTTTTTATGTATTTGGGTTTAAGTAAGGCTTGTGGCAATTAAGATCACATGAGTTGGCTTTAGAATTTCTAATTCAATCTATATATGAAGAATTTATTGATATTAAGCAAAGTATGTATATATATGTGTTAGCATACTAAGTAATTGATTAAGTGTAAATTGATTGTGTTATCAGTTGATTATGACTTTAATTAGAGTGAAGGGGTATAGGTTTGGGTGTGCGGAGCTATAAGGAGGCTGAAATGGATTTAGAGCACAAGAGAATGGCTATGAAATTGGCGTTTCAAAACAGCGCACATAAGATGCTCGATAAAAGTCCTATATGGACTGTTTTTGTTAAAAAACCAAGTATTAAGTGAATCCAAGGTCAAGGGAATGTGTATTTAGACTATATGTAGATGATTAAAGAGTTTGGGCAAGGTAAATTAGAACGAAATGCAATTTTAAGCTAAAACGAAAAATCAAAAGCTAGTGTCAAGCTATATTTGAGCGCTATTTTGGGCAGCGTAAGGAATCCGGAATGGAGAGTTTATAACTTCTAAATATAGTCTCATATACTATATATAACATATTTAAAATTCGTTGTAACCCGGTATATGTGCTAGAAGTAATGAGGTCACAAAATGGGTATGTTGGAAATAGGGCTGCTATCCATGGCAGTTGCAGTGACTGAGTTGGGCGTGGCTGGGGGTTTCCCTTGGGCTCTTAGTCAATATATTTAAGTTGCTTGAGATGCTCAGCTAATAGTTTTCTACAATAAGAAGTGTATCATCTATCTAATGTCCCAGAATTCAATATAAACGGATCAAAGTTATGGGGAATAAAGTACTATCAAAACAAAAGTTGAGAAGTTAGGGCTGCTGCCCATTGGCAGCAGCAGTTGGCAACGAGCAGCTGCAATAGCAGCGTTAGCGGCTTATTTTTGGCTTTGTGGTGTAATTTGATAAATTACCTTTGATGTTTGGGTTATTATTTCTATATAAGTGAGGGTATAGAATCTATAACATAATTACAATGTGATATAATTGAACCTACAAGACATAAATTAAGCAAGAGATTGTTATTGCTTTAAGGGACCGTTAAGCCAAGTTTGGAATTGATAATGCTTTGAAGGGTTGTTTCGGTTATATGAGTAAAAACACTAATATTTAAAACATTAGTGCATTGAAATGAAACTATAAATTATTATAAAAGCTATAAGTTAACCATATAAGTTATAATTACTCTCAATGCACAAAATGAGCTATGAGTTCACTTTGAATACCCAAGTTTTGTATAAAAATATAAAATACCCACGTGTTAAGCTACAAATGGGTTATAAATTAAAATTGTGAGGTATTCATGAACTAAAATCATGTCGAAATCTATTAAGGCAATAAATGACTATCGTGCGTAAAAGAACAAAGGTTTTTGAAAAGAATACAAGGAATTTTCAAAAAACAAGAATAAAGGCTAAAGATATGATTTATGTGGATATTTAATATATATATATATATATAACTAAATAAGTTATATGTGATGGATATGTGGCTAATACATTCAAGTATGTGAATATAATTATTAGAAGTTGTGAAAGGAAGTTAAGCATGTCCCGGCCCGATGCATCAAAACAGATATAAAACGCAGCCTAGCAACCATATGACGCGTATGTTCACTCAGAACATTTTAAAGGCTATAAAAGCAATATGTAAATAGAATTTTACATATATATGGATAATACATCCGTATATCGGGGATTCATAGACAGGGTGCAAAGTTATTTTAAAATTGTTCTTGAAACTGGACGGTTTTTGAAATATAAAACAAAGTTTATGCAAACAGAGTTGAAAACTCAATGTTTGACATAAGTAAGCTACATGAAGGTATAAGACATATAAATAGCACATGTCTACCTACAAGCCAAGCAAATGAGGCAAGGTTTGACAGTATAAGAGATGCGTATATGCAAAAGCGTATATTTACCTCATGTATACCTGAAATGGGGAAAAGTAGTGTTATGTGAGCGTGATAAGTATGGATTGTATTATTCGTGCAAAACGAAGAAACGAAGTCCAAGTTACTCGCAAAAACGAAATTAAGCTATGAATAGAAAAACACAAGTGCACTATATGACTATAAATTTACATATATATGAATATTAAGCCTGTAAATGGAAGGTAATGGCATTCTAAAAACTATATTAGAACCTGTTGAGCGAAATATGATTATATTAAGCTAAAACTTAAAATATTCAAAAAGAATATGGAAATTTCTTGGAAATAAGAATATCAATTATTGATATAACGTATATGAATGTTTAATATCTATACAGGAGTATGTGGCTAATGTATGCATACATGTGAACATAACTGTGTAGGATTCATGAAGCGAAGTTAAACTAAAGTTTGTATCAATAGTCATCGAACGAGGCAAGTCTTCCAGTTTCTTTGAAATTTTATGAATTGGTTATTGTATGAGATCTTTAAGAATATGTTGAATTACATACAACATGCTATAAATTGTGAAAGTCAATATATGACTAAGTTGATTGAGTTATGGAACTCAATATATATGTGATATATGATATGAGCATATACTGTTTAAGATGATGATAAAGGAATGGTATAAAGGATTATGAGATATATGTTGAGCAAGAAACTGCGTGTTATATGAAGCATGAAAACTGTTAGATTTGCTGGGCTGTTGAGCTCAGTCTTGCAAAAATATAATTTTGCAGGTATGATATGCAATGCGATATCTTGCAATCCGGATGATAAAGAATAGAAGCATGTACGCAGGAAAGCTATTTCTATATTACATTGTGATGGCAATTTTTGTGTGAAAAGGAGAATTGAGTAACCATTGAGTTACCCAACTATAATTATGTTTGTGTTAAAGATTAAGATGCAGTCTTGTAATTATCTTAAACAATAATGTCTTGTAGAAATGATATATGTAATCGTAAAGGTTGCGATTCAGGGAGCAGCAAGATATATATGGAAAATAAAAAAAAAATTATCCTCATTTTCGGCTCTTATTTCATCTAAGAATGAAGTAAAGCTGAATCAAGACAATATTTAACGCAAAAGATCGGGAAGGAAAATAGTCACGATTTTGGGGTCATTACAGGACTACACACCCCTATGGAAATCTGGTTTTTTCCCTATATATGGACCAGAGGGTTTCAAATTGGGTGTAGAAATGGATGTGGAGTAGCATGGATATAGTGGTGGTGGCGATCTTAGGCTATGGAACACCAAAAATATCCAACAATTTAAGGTTTTCAACATTTGAGCAAAAAATTGTTGATATGCAGTATATTCAACCAGAAGCATTTATGATCTGGTGGTCCGTTAACGCTGTATTGAAGGTTATGGAGCTTCAGGTTCGACAAATCAAAGATTGCTTTAGCTTCGGATTTACAATATTGAAGGCTATGGAGCTTCAGCTTTAGATTTGTAGATTTAGTTTCTGCAAATTAAAATCAATTTTCACTTCTCGCTCTATATATTTGTAACTAGGGTTTTGCTAATTTAATCAATTTTATTTGTTTATTTTTAAGTTTGGTGGTTGTATTTCGAAACATTTTAATTTGGAATTAATTATATTTAGAAGTATTTTGATTTCGGGTCAATTGTATTTGTAAGTATTTAAATTTTTTTAGCGAAGTCAAATTGTATATATATGAATACGGTCAAACCACATAAATCCATCGGCCGGGTCCAATTACTTTGCCTACTGGATCGGGTGTTCTGATCGACCAATATTTGCTGGAAAATGATTCTAGGGTCGACATTGTATGCAATTAGGTAGTTTATTTAGCAATTTGTAAGCACAATTATTTTGGGGGCCAAATCATAAATTTGATGATCCTCTATGTAACGGAAGTGTATTTAGTCCTTATATAAATATATAAACATATATCACTATTACAGTAACCTCACCAACATATATATATATAGAGAGAGCAGGTGCGGTTAGCGACGATTGTAGAGACGGTTCGGAACCGTCGCTATACGCACCAAAAGCTCTCTATAGACTATATGTGTGTGTATGAGAGAGAGAGAGAAGTTCATGGTGATGAACCTAAAAAACAAAGAAGGCAAATCAACTAGATCATACAACCACGATGGCAGCTTGGACTCTCGGATTTTGAAAGGCCATGTCAACATCAGGAATGGACAATATTTTTGTAATAACTTATTCCGGGGTAAGCACGATTTGATCTGCAATATATGAACAAATAGAAACAAGAGAAATATATCATGAGTCACCTTTAGACAAAAAAAAAACTCATTTAATATAATTAGAATGTAACGTCTAATCCAAATATTCCTCAATAGCTCAAGTAAAACCAATAGTTAGCCTCTTATCCTCACATTCGCACAAAAAAGGTACAAATTGCAACAACTATTAGGCAAAACATGGTGTTCAAATAAAAATAACATAATCAATTTAGAAAGAGATAGAGAACGCAAAATCTGTTGGAAGGGAAGGAACATGGTCGTTTCTGAGCACGGACAGGAGGGTCGACCGTCCTGAATTACTGATCAGGGTTCCCAATTTTATATATATATATATATATATATATATATATATATATATTCGAAATTAAAAATATAAATATATAATGATTTTGAACATTTGATTGAAAATTTTGTCTCTAAGAATACTAGAAAAAATATCTTTTAATGAATGTATTCTCATATATTTTGTTGTAGTCGAACTATTTAGTCGAAATTCTCATATATTTTGTAGTAGTCGAAGTTCTCATATATTTTGTTGTAGTCGAATTATTATGTTTTAAGTTTCAAAAAGACACTTTTTTGGATAGTACAGTTTGTATTTTTTTTTTTGTGAAGACAATGTTTCGAAAATGGTACGGTGACAGCTGCTTTTCTTTCCCTCTCCTTTCTCCCGCGCCATGCGCAGCTGCTTTTCTTCTCTCCTAGTAGCGATTAGGGTATATGAAATTAAAAAAAGCAGCGACGACTTTTAACGACCGCTTTAGCGACGAAAGGCATCTGTCGCGCATTTAACAAATTAACGACGAAAAAGCGACAGAACGCAGTCCCTGATATACTTAGCAACGAATTGAAATGTTAGTCGTTGTTTTCGGTCGCTATTGTGGTGTATCAACTACCATTTAGGCAATCGCTGATATTTTTGGACGCTAATAGGTTTTTTTTTCTTGTGGTGAAGTAAGAAATCTTGTAAATAAAAGAATGGAAATTCAGTGTTGAAAATGAAAGAGAGAACGAATTAAGAAGAAAAGTAAAAGCAACGGTCAGCAGGGTACCTGCTTAGTAGGTCAGATTTGTTCCAGCCGTAAATTATTGAAGGCTTTATTATTTTCTAATACGACTTTTCCCGAGTGCTTGGAAACTGAAGGAATACTTAGAAATTAGAATCAATGAATATTATTACCAAAAAAGAAAAAAGAATCCATTAATATTACAAATTCAACCTCAATGCAGCCACAAGTAAGTGGCCGTTTGGTTCAATGGTTTCTAGCTTATGGGAGGAATATTAGAGCATTCACAACAGTTTTTTTATTTTTATTCTTACTCTACAAAATAAGAATTCAATTTTTTCACTATGTACCCAACAAGTTCTTTATGTTGATTCCTTAAATAATGAAATTTAAAATTTAAAAGTTTCAACAGTCAAAACATTAAATTAATAATAATCTTATAATTTATAATTAAAAGAGAGTATTTATCAATTATATTCCAATGTAAAATAATTTTTATTTTATTTTAAATTTAAAGTAATTTATGGAGTGAGTATTGAATGGATTGTAGTTGCAAATGTACGTAAGATCAATATTAAAATTTAAAAAGTTAATTTGTGATATTTTCAAATTTAAATTTAATATGATTCATTTAAATTTTGAAAATAATAAATTTTATAATTAATAGTACTTTTATAATATTTATAATTATATTGACATAAATTAAATAAATTTATATCAATTTTAAATTTGAATATGTTTGATTTTTTTTTTAAATTCAATATTAAGTTTATAATTTGAAATGTAGTAAAAAATGTCAAGATGTGTATGATTGATGAGTTGCCCACTTAAATAAGGGTGTGAAATGTCATTTTGTATATATAGAGAACGGTCTTTTGATTCTCTCATACTGGGGAGTAAAATTCTATATAGAGATTAAAATAGATAGTCAAATAAGAATAATGAAACTGTTGGATAATGATTTGTTGATGTATTATTCAAAATTGAGAATAAAGAGTTGATTAGAAAAACTGTTGTTAATGCTCTTAGAAGGACAAATAAACACCCAATAACATAATTTTTATATTCCTTAATTAATTCTTCCAAAATAATTTTTACAGTGTGTGTTTATCAATAGAAATGAGTTTAATTTGATCTTATTTTGGAAAATAATAAGTCGATCGACGTGGATATAAAAGAAAGCAACCAAACGGGGCTTATAGACATGATTTGTTTTTTGTTTGTTTTTGGTGGGGGGTTTATATTAGCTAGCCGCTTAGACATTAAGAACAAAATGTGGTCACACCAGCAACAAAAACAAAAGAATAATAATGAGCAAAATAATTGGAGAGAAGCTTAGTGAGATAGGTGAGATGTGTATGAATCTGATAGATTTAAGGAACGGCCCTGATTCACTCTCATCTCCCTTAATTCCCTTGTCTCTATATATATATATATATATATATATATTCATTCTGATCACCTCCTTCCATTTCCACTCCCACTAGCTAGATCTCCGGAGTCCACACACTCACAAAATCATCGATCAGCGGTTGGTTGATAATGATGATGGCGGGAAAGAGACCACGGCCTTCATTTAGGCGGACGACAAGCATGATGGGAATAACTCATGTGGACCTGGAAGAATCACCTGAACCTGAACCTGAACCACGGTTGGGCTTTGAGGTCAGTCCTCCTCCTCCGATGATCATTGGAAATGGTGACCCGGGCCAGAGTCCAGATATGGGCTCCGGTTGGCAGTCTTTGATGGTACTGTCACCCTGCAGAAACCATAGGAGGAGGAATAATAATGATACTAACGGCATAGAGACGGCCCATTTCTTAAGGACCTGTGGCCTTTGTCAACGCCGTTTGGCACCCGCTCGTGATATCTACATGTATAGGTACTAGTAATATTATTAACTTCTTATACATATACATATACATACTCCTGTGGTTCTGTTTTGTTGGTCATCTTTTGATTGATTCAATAGTTTACTAAAAGTTATACAACCTCACTCCAAAAATAGTTTTATTTCCCCTTCATTCCAAGTGATCATGGAAGAACTCTTTCTCTCAAAATTAGAAATACTTCTCTACAATAATGACTTTAATTTTAAAGATATTTTTCTTTTTAACAAAATTACTCATCACATTTTTTTTTAAAATTTTATGCGACTTTATAGTTTAAATTTAAAATAAATCTTTAAATTTTAAAACAAATTAAAAAGAAATTGTGTTTTAATTTTTGAACCAAGCAAGCATATCCGTAATAAACTATATATTATTCGAGTGTCAAAAGATTCATCAGTTAATGCTTTGGGATTAATTGAATTTTTATTTAAATTAATATTTTTTGACGCATTAAGATGTTCTTACCAATAATTTTATATTAGAGTACTGAGTGTCTTAAAAAGAAAGAAGAAAGAATATTTATTTTCTTTAGCATGGTTCATTGCTTGTATACTTTTTTACACAAACGTTTAATTCCATGATAATACGTCTGCATATGGCGAACAAATTAATAAGATTAATTATTGAGTTAACTTTATTTGGAATTTTTATGAGTAATTAAAAAGTTTAAAGTGTATAGTAATAATTAAGTATTACTAATTGGTTTGGGGTACGTATAAAACATGCAGGGGTGATACCGCATTTTGTAGTCTAGAGTGTAGGGAAGAACAAATGAAGCTTGACGAGAGGAAAGACCAAGTGTTTAAAAGATAAATATCATCATCATCGGAATCACCACTCGGCAACGGCATCTAAGGTTTCCGGCAAACCGGAGACAATTGCAGCTGCCTGAAGTAGTACTACGTACAAGACCAGTACTCCTTTATATAAAAATTTAATGCAACGAAGATCATGTATGCACGAAATCATGCAATGTACTTATTAATAGTACTGATATCCTTTGGTACTAATATACAACGTACGTACTGATGATATGTATAAATGTAATGAAACATCAAAGCATATATATATATATATATATATATATATATATATATATATATTCATGCAGTTATATGATCAGCTGCATGGGTGATGCATGTTATATAATCAACAAGTTAACTTTATGTGTGTTACCACATTTTACTTGAATTCCATCCCATGTCTACTTTTAAAATTAGATATCAAACAAACAAAATTTCATTTTGTTTAGGGATGTAGTATATATAATTGTACGTCTGATGAATTAAATTAAGACAATTTGCTCTCTTTATGATTATCAGTAAATGCAAATTTACCAGACTTAGAAGCAAGACCTATATACTTTTGAGAGGGCAAACAATACATATATATATATATATATATATATATCCTCAAATTTAATTAGATAAAAAGAAGACATATTAATTAACCATCATTGGTGTTTCGTGAAATTAATTAAAAAAAGGTGAACGAGCTAATGTTTGATTCCAAATTACAATTAATGTTTTGATTATGGATAATTGTAATTGTGGGAAAGTTTTAACTGTGCCATATTTAATGGAGAATAATTATAGCAATTACTTCGGTATATATTATAATCAAATTTTATTGTAGTTTTTAAAATTTTATTATTTTCAATTAGGGAGTTATTTTTTTGCCAAATAAACATAATCAGACTAGTTGCATAATTTATGAGATATTTCTTGTATACCGGTTTATCCTGTACACATTCAAGAGATAGTGATTGTCAAGTTTTATCCTCACAAAAAATAAAGGTCTTAAATGACAAAAACAGAAAATCCCAATCACCTCGCCAAGCACTCAAGGCAATGCTTTGAGATAAAAAGACAAAATGGTACAAACAAATATATGTGGATATATATTGGTGCGAGTGAAGGGTGGGGTTGTGAATGCATCTAACTTAAACTCTCGGGGTTCATCTCCTTCGAAATAATCTGGAAGGGCAGCAGAAACTGTTTTTAAAGGACTGGACATAAGCAATGTGTCCGAAGGTAAATTGAATTCTGTACTCGACGGTTGTTTCACATGTCATCCAACTAACGGATTAGTTTTAAAAAAAAATTCGTCACTCGTTGATGGGGATGGATAAGGGCATAATTGGGTTTTGAAAATTTTAAACCAATGTGAGATAGCCATTTTAATCCCCACCATTGATATTTGCAATGAAAGGTTGAAATGTTATTTGCTTTTATTTTGATTCATATAAATATAAATCTATGGATGCATTACCCATAAGTCCATGTACAAATTAGGGTTCACATGACCTAATTGAATTAAATGTGCAATTAGGGTTCCACGGTTGTAAATAAGAAAATTTTATTCAAGATGCAAATTAGGTTCAGATAACCTAAGGAAATAAAGACTAAAAGTCGTAAATAAATGTGGAGATCTCTCGAAAGCTCCACGTGTCCCGAGGCGTATGTAGATTCGTGGAGGCGGCTCGCTTTGGGAATCGATTAGAGGATTGATCAAATGGCTGCTAAATAAAGACGGACAAGTCGAAAATACGGGCATTACTCAAGGACTAAAGGGTATTTCGAAATTTTCTCAAGGTATGTGCCTTTGCAGACATGACTACTTTCCGTAAAACCCTATAAATACCCCTTCCATTCCATTCGAAGGGGGACTTTTTCCATCCATGACTCAAGACTTAGACTCTCGAAGATCAAAAGGACCCTTTTGGTGACTTAAAGGCTCTTGAGATTCCACCTAAAAGCACTAGAAAGGGGTTTGAACATTCTCTCAACTCAAGGTCTCAAGAAGGCTCTTGAATCCTCATTACCCTAACACTTGCTCCTGATTCTAGGGGTTCTCGCCACGCTGTCGTTGGAGTAATCGCCCACCGCCGCTCTCCCCTCTTCAATCAACCAATTAATTCCAGACTTTTCGTGGATTTCTCTCTCCTCACCAACACGAAACCCTAACCCTAGCAAGGTACGATTTCTTGCCCACATTTATTTGGCGACTCACTGGGAGGTGAAGAATTGTGAAGGGTATGCCCACAACTCAAGTGGAGAACTACAGAAGAGCCGCTTCACCAACAAACAAAGATTACCTCACCGGATCCAGCCCAAGGCAAGCCACTCAAGCTTTCCAAGGCGCAAAACCCGATTTTGACCAACCACTTATCAAGACGCTTGTAAGGAAGTTCGACATCACCACATATGGCCAATCAACAACAAACCAACGCAAGAAGGCAAGGCGAGGATGCGGGTGGAGACCCGACGAATGATGTGCAACCGGAGATGCTCAAGGCATCAAGGAAGCACGAGAAGGGCAAGGAATGATGATGGCCATGATGTCGAAATGCAGAGGAAGCAAGAGGAGATGGGAAATTTCCGCCATCAACACAGATTCCCACTTTCAAGGCCATGTTCCTGTGAAGTTTGCATGGGGAACAAGCAAAGTGGAAGACAACAATAATGGTAGCAACAACAAAGAGAACCACATCAGACTCCATTAATCTGAAAATCAATTGGTTCCAATAATCAACTCGAAGCCCGTAATGCAGGTGACGTACACAACCTAGGATGGAAGCAAGCCAACCTCGTGCAAACATCATCTCAAATATTATTCCATCATTTTCACAGTGCAAATGCCAACCATTCCAATCAATGTCCAAATGAATGAGCCAAAGAATTCCACCAAAGGCAACTGCTCACGATGCAAGTGTCCATCAACCAATTTCTCTACCATACACACCGCCGATGCAAAGAAAGATATCACAACACCCCGTAGAGTTCACGCTACAAGCCCAGTGATGTGATTTAAGATGATATGATTGACGAATCAATCAACTTCGCAGATGCATATCTCGACCCTCTGGTCGGACTTTACTCCTCCCTACCCACATACATTCGAGGCAACCTTACCCAATAGGGTATATTGAGCACCCCCGCAATTTCCAAAATACAACGGGAAAAAAGGAAATGCTAGGGAACATATCGCCAGTGTTGTAGAAATCAATGTCTCCGTGGGTTCTGATATGACGTAAGTGAATAACCACAACTTGTTGATGCGGAATTCAACAAGACTTTGACGACAAAGGCCTTTAGTTGGTACTACAATTTGGAGAAGGGGTCACCCATGATTGGGACGACTTAAAATTACAATTTTTCAAGAAATTTTTCTACGTGCGTAAACAGTAAACCATCAGGAGCTTATGCGCGTTCAAGCAAAAACCAAATGAGGAGTCACGATTATGTCGACAGTTTCAGGCCCCGTGCACGTATGTGCGAACCGATCAAGAAAAGAACTTAGTCAAGATTTGCAACAATGGTGCCTTGATTCTTTCAAGCCCCACCTCATCACCAAGGCTTGTGGATTCCTTCACGACCCTCTCATCTTTTGCACAAGACTTGGGAGGAATCGCGATATTGCCCACTAACCATGCGACGATTTGCCATATGGAAGGGCAAGAGGATGAAAGAATCGTGGCTTTGGCTGACTCTCACTCAAAACCACAAGGGGGCAAGAAGGAGAAACACGAGAAAAATTTTAACCGAAGCAGAGGAAAGCCTGAAGACAAATATGCAAGAAAGCCAGTCCCGGAGGCTATCACATGTAGTGAGAAAGCATTCAGGGGGTTCAGATGAACAATGGGTCAATATGGAGTGGTGAAACCCCAAGGCCTAGATTTGCAGCCGACGGAAGAAATAAAGAGAAGACCAGACTTCGTGTATTCCACCAATACGCTGACACTCAACGATGGATTGTTATAGCTCATGAGGATATTCCACGAAAAGTCGGCAAATGGGGAGATCAACTTGAAAAGAAAGTAGTGTTCATGACAAGTCACCGCCAAACCACAAAGGGAAGGAAACGTGCAACACCGTTATTCACAACACAGCCCGTAAGGAGATGATGATGGAAGAAAAGGAGGAGTGTGATCCAGACCGCAGTGACTCGATCATGAACTGAGCCAAGTTCGTAAATTTTTTGATCGATAGATCGCCAAGGAAGCAAGGATCGAGGCAACCGTGGCAATTATCAAGGTCAGCCAAACGCAGAGACTTGTACGGCCATAAGCAAAGGATTTATGAAGACGATGGAGGAAGAAGAAAATAAGATATCTTTCTCTAAAGTCGATAGAGAGATAAGATACCCCGATAACAAGCCGCTTGTATGTCACAAAGCAGAATCAACTAAGATTGAGGTGTGAGGGCATTTATCGACAATGGAGCGCCTCAGAATATTATGCCCTACACCGTGTTCAAACAAGTTAGGCCCTCACGCAGAAGAAGAAGATCGTGAAGGAACAAATGAACATTACCGGATTCGCCAATCAAAGCACGAGAACCCTAGGACACGCGCAGGTGGACATGCAAGTCAGATTCGAGGGCCTCAGAATGTTCCATGTTGCCGAGGTGGATGCATCATATCATGTCTTCATTGGAAGGGTTTGGCAAAACGACTACGGGTGGTACCCTGGCCTTTCATCAATGCCTTAAAGCTATTTGGAAAGGGAGAGAAGTGAAGGTACCAAAGAACTCTAATCCTTTGACCGTAGGAGGCACACATCATCGAAGCAACTTTCTTTGATGATGTCAAGAGGGAGAGAACCAGATCAAGTAAGACCCGATTCCCTAAGACTAGCAAGTCGGGAGGAAGTGCAGAAGATAAGTTCGTGCTCGCAGAAAAAAAAAAGAAGAAGATCTCGTAACGTGAGAATGTTCTAAAAATAAGAAGCCAAAGGAAGAAGGAAGAGAAGAGAAGAAAAGGCCAAGAAATCTCAAGATGCCGTAAATATAATAAATGTCAAGCGGCTGGCACAACTGAGGAGGGCCGTAAGACGAAAATGGGAGAGGGTTGTTAAACCCGACGGAAAAAGTGGTGTTTCGATTATGACGATGCAAGGGGGAAGAGCCCTTGGAAGTGTGTGAACCTAACGGCTCAGAGGTGTCCCCACTCCAAAGAATAATGAAGAAGAAGAAGTCAGACAATGTAAGGTAGAACCACCTCCGTAATGCTTTGAGGATAGGCCAAAACCTCAACAAAATGAATTAGAGGAAGTTAATTTGGCAACAGAGGAAGGAACGCCAAGACCGACTTATGTCAACAAGGAATCGATGTTAAATGTAAGGAGAAGCTCGTATAATTATCATGAGAATATAGGGATGTCTTTGCTTGAATTACGACGAGATGCCCTTAAATCGACAAGGATCTTGTGGAGCACAATCTAAACATAAGTCCGGAATGAAGCCAAGAAAGCAAGCACCTCGCAACTACGCACCAAGTAGAAACTCAAATAAAGGAAGAAATCAAGAAGTTGTCGGAAGTAGGGTTCATCAAGCCAATTCAACATCCAATATGGCTATCCAAAGATTGTACCCAGAAAGAAGTCAAATGGACAAAGCCACGAATATGTGTGGATTTCAGAGATTTGAACAAGGTATGCCCAAAGGACATGTACCCATTACCCAACATGTACACTTTGGTAGATGCAACGCTAATCATGAGATGATGTCATTCATGGACGGGTTTGTTGGTTACAATCGATAAAGATGTCCGTAGAAGATGCAGAGTCGACAAATTTTCGCACTTCGCTTTGGGGAATTTCTACTATGTAGTAATGCCATTCGGGTCAAGAACGCGGGGCAACTTATCAAAGGGCAATGCACGCCATATTTCACGACATGATTCATGATATAGTGGAGGACTACGAGATGACATAGTAGTGAAATCCAAGAAGGCGATAACTCATGCGAGGACTCTCGAGAAAAGTGTTCGAGCTAAGGTCAAGGTATAAGTTGAGGATGAATCCAAGAAGTGCGCCTTTGGGATGACTACCGAAAATTCTTGGGCTTCTTGGTGCACAATAGAGGCTTAGAGGTGGACCCAAGCAAGGCGAAGCAATCACAGAGATGCCCCCACCAAAAAAAACGCAGAAAACAATAAGAGCTTTCTGGAAAGTTTCATACATGAGAAGATTCATGCCAAAGATTAGCCGAGGTCACGTAACCTTTTGGAAAATTGCTAAAAGGAAAGGCACAATGGGACTGGGGCAAAACCAACAACAAAGCGCTTGAGAAGGTGAAAAGAATTTTGGCTTCAAAGACAAACAATGGTAGTGCCACAAAGAGGAATACCGCATAGCTTGTACATCACATCTACCAAGAAGTCCATAGGTGGATTGATCACGCAGAGGAGGACTTTAGAAGAGAAACCTCAGATATTACATTAGCCGGATAATCCGAGGACCCAAACTAGTATTCACACAAGTGGAGAGGCATTGTCTAGCATCGGTATTCATCAAGGCAGAAAATGCGGCATTATTTTTTAGCACACGAAATAAAGCTTGCAAACAAAAATCGATCCAATCAGATACCTATTAACTAAGCCAAAGATTAGTAGGAAGACCGCCAGATGGATGATGATTCTTTCAGAGTACGACATCAAATGTGTAACAATCAAGGCGCATCCGATGTCAAGCTCGCGCACTGGCCGCTCAATTTCCAAATGGAGAATATGAACCCCTTCCGAGGATCTTCCGTGAAGAAGTAGAATCAATCGAGTTGAAAAATGAGGACCCGTAATGGTGGAGTTTGGCTTTTGATGGATCATCCGCAGAAGGTAAAGGCGAGCAGGAGTGGTGTCACCACTAAAGAAGGAAATGAAGTGGCCTTGTCATACAAATTGATTTCCTCGCACAAACAATGAAGCGTAATACGAGGCGCTCATACTAGGATTGTTGGCAACTCACGAATCGGGGAGCCAAATATCTTAAAGTAAAGGGAGATTCAAACCTCATAAAGGCAAATGATAAGAGGCCAATTTGGAGTGAAGGAACCTATCTTGGCACCATATCGAATCAGAGCACAAAAGGTGATGGAGGCTTTCAAGAAGGTGGTGATTGAATATGTGCAAGAGGATGAATAAACAACCCGATGCACTAGCAACAATGTAGATCTCGAGTCTATGTCCAAGGTGAAAATTTGGATGTAAAGGTAATGAAGAGAACCCTCCCAACCACAAAGGCTAAATTTGTTCCCCAAAGATATAATAGATGATCATGGCGATACGACATCTCCAATCAATCAAAACAAAGGAGGAACAATACCTACCGAAGTTACGTAAGTACAACATCATCAAAGGTGTCTTGATCACAAAGAAGCGATGGTGTGTCACACGATGCTTGGGGAGGCAGAAGCGATAGAGTCTTGCAACAAAAATGACGAGAACCGTGGATCGCGTATATAGGCTTGTATCGTAGTCGCAGCAGCTGCCAAGGGTATTATTGGCCCGAAATGAAGAAGGAAGCATGCCCTCTACAACGCCAATGTGTTTCATGCCAAGAATACCTCGGGAGGATGAATGCGCCTTCATCAAGATATAGTGGATCGCGAATCCCTTTATGTGGAGTTCTTGCAAAGCGGACTCTTCCCGAATCGAAAAGAAAGACGCAATTATAATCAAGAGGAAGTCACAACGCTTTCTTCTTACGTAATGGAGAATTGTTTAGAGGGGATTCAATGGCAAGCCTCTACTTGTCCGGAACTAGTGAAGCCAAAGATTTGGTTTACCAAATGCACAAGGATGAACACCAAGGGGGAGCCAAGTTGTACAAACAACTTATCGATCATGGTTACTACCGCCAAAGATGGAGGGAGATAGTCTAGAATTTGTTAAAAAGTGCCACATTTGTCAAATACATGGAAATCTGATCCATGCTCCCGCCAGGATTTGCGAACCATGGCAACACCACGGGCCCTTTCATACATGGGGAATGGATCTTATAGGTCCCGTTTCACCCTAATTCCAAGGGTAACATATGGATTTTGACCGCCACCGAGATGTACACAAAGTGGGTGGAGGCAATACCTCAAGAAGGCCACGGACCAAAGAAGGGGCCAATTTTATCAAGGAGCACATCATTTGCCGCTTTTGAATCCCAAGATAATTTTATCTGATAATGGAACTCCTTTCATCAATAGGGATGTCAAAATCATGGAAAGATACAGGTGAAACATTACAAGTCATCACCATATTACCCGAAAGGCAACCTGACAAGCAGAGGCTACAAACAAAACCTTGATAAAAATTTTATCAAAACCCTAGATTTATCATCCAAGACATGGGCGTAATAATTACCAATAAATAAGCATGGGCATATCGAACTTCAAAAAGAAGCCTACAAAGCGAGACCCCATATGCTTTGGTTTATGGTGAAGAAGTCAAGCTTGCTCACCGAAATAGAAATACCTTCTACCGAATGAGACTTTCAAGCTTGGTCGAGGAAGAAAACCGACCAAAGAAATTTCGAGGCATTAGTCGACTTTCGAGATAAGGCTAAAGAAAAGCTCGAATCTGCACTATGAAAGATCATGACGACAATACAATACCGCAGAAGACTACCGCACGAATTTTGTGGGGACCCGCACTCAAAACTAAGAACTCAAGTCATGAGGGGACCCCAACCACCAAATTTTACCCCCCAAATGGGAAGGCCCATATAGGTACAAGAGATCTCTAAAAGCGGGTATCAGAAGATATCTCGTGGGGGATCGATGTCGCCTCAGTGCCCATCAAACTTGAAGTGGGTAAAGAAATATTACACATGAGAAGAGCAGATCACAAAAGTTATACTTTCAACTTCAAAAGTAATCGAGGCACCGACTAAGCATGTACTTTGAAGTTACACTTTCAAACTTCAAAAGTGATCGAGAAACCCGATTAATGTTTTCTACGCTATACACTTTCAACTTCAAAAGTGACCGAGGCACCTGAAGTTTAAGCCTCAACCCCGAAAGTTACACTTTATCTTTAAAAGTGACAAACTTTATGCTTTATTCGACAAAAGCAAGAAAGTTACACTTTACCTCTAAAAGTGGCAATCGTTATGCTTTCTTCGACAAAAGCAAGATTTACTAATGAAACGTTATGCTTTTCGTTAAAAGCAATTTTATTATCAATAAATTTACAAACTTTCACTTTTACTTGAATATTATTTTTAAATTTTAAGAAAAAAGAGTATAAAGTCAAGTTTTGGTTTGGAAAACTATATATACATGTTTTTGATAAAATTCATATTTACTTGTGGTCGTTTTTTAATATTAATTTGAATAACTTGAGATTCAATGATAAATATTGAATTTTAAGGAATCATTCAAATTAAAAGCAATCAACAAGGTCAAGAAACTACATTTTGATAAATGAAACATGTGTAAATGAGTTTCAAACGGAAATCGAAAAAAAAAAACTACAACAAGTTATGATCTAAAGGCCAAGACATATCAAATCAAGAGGAGGCATAGCTAAAGCTTCCAAGTCAAGAATGGCCGCATCTCGAACCTTAAGATTTGCAGCCTTTTCACCTCCTTAACTTGTCAGTAGTTATTTCTATGTCCCGTCACCGCACTCCACATCCCGAAATTTAGCATTTAGATCCCGGTCGGTCCTCTAAATCTCGAGACCGGATCTTCGCTTTGTCATGCGATTTCATCAAGCTCGTAAAGTCAGACCGAAAAGGAATCATCTTCACACTTACGCACAAAGAACCTCCGAACGTAGTGAAACAAGATTAAAACTTGATTTGAGAAGATCCAAATTAACACGGTGCGGAGACATGTCGACACCCACAAACCTTCAAGGTCATTCACATCATCACTAAACCTCTTCAAGTCCTCTACCAGTAAGGAATATAAAGACAGAGTGTGCAACCCAAGAACAAGGCTTGCAAGTCGGTTCAGAAAGAAGGTTTGGGTGGAAGTCGCCTTAATAATCAATCGATCAAGTATCTCATGAAACCGAGCCAGAGACGCCCAGATTTTCCCGACTAGAGATGATATCCAAAACCCCTCCACTAATAAGATCCCCACTGATCAAGGAAGCTCGCGTAAGCCACTTTAGACGCCACCATAGAATTTGACAAGACAAGAGATGGAGGATCGTAAAGATGTCAGATGGCCGATGATTCCTCAAGCCTCGCCACTGGAGGATAACCAAGGTCACTATAAGGCGAGTGGGCTACATCCTACGGAGAACATCAAACAAAGCTAGGGCCTCAACAGCAAAGGCAAATCTTTCATCTTCTCACCAAAAACAAAAATGTCAAAGCATAATATATTATAAAAAAAAAAAAAAAAAAAAAAAAGGATACTCACAATATATCGAAAGAAAGATACTCACAATATAGCCAATGGAAAAGGAGTCGAGATGCCACTTGAGACGGAATGTCATTTAATCCACCCAAGGTACTATCAATAAAGCCCTCCCGATCGATCACTAACTCCTAGCAGACTCTTCCGGGAGGATAGACATCAACAATAGTCTCGTAAGATTCCCCTCGAGGAGGTAGGAGCCTTATTAGCATCTTTAGGCCCATCATACGGAGAAGTCATAGAAGGATCAAGAAATCGGTATCACCCACAAAGCAGACTTGGGCTTACATCGGATAAAGTGTCTTTAGCATCAAGGCTAACACAATCATTATGCCAAGAAGACGACTCGACACCAATAAGGATAGGTCGAGAAGGCTCACGACCGATGTAAACCGCCGCAGCCTACCTCATGTGTAGTACCGTAAATAAACCCAAGAGAACATCATAATCCTCTTCATCGACCTCTCGAATCTGAAAATCAAGAAAATAAATACATAAGGAAACACGAAAGCAACTATACGAGGGATAAAAAATATATATATATGGAAATGTCACAAAAAATTTTTTACCAAATTTCTACATCGCTTCTCGACCGCACCCTCTACCGCCGCAAGATATACTAGAACCAAAGATCATCAAGAGGACGCTTCGATGATGGCTTTAAGCGAAGCCTAATAACGGACGACTAACCGGAACCACGATAGAAGTAATAGGAGGATCCACCTCGTAATCAAGAGCTGTAGATGCTTTCGCTTTTAACGGGTGATTCTCATTTCTGCACTGCAGGATCCTCGGGAGGAACCAAGGAGGTATCTGTGATAGAGATGCATGAGACGGCCCGTGGTGGAAGACTCGGAGGTAATAGGATACATGTGCCCGAGAATAGTTGGGTCACTTCGAGGATGAATGCCTACCGACCGAGGATGAGAAGACTTAAGATCGTAGCCTCACGCCAATGAGCCGACTCATCGTCACCAACGCTCGAATCTGATAGTGGGTCTTAGGAGAACATAGCAACCGCCCATCGAGACGTTCGAATAGAAACCGGTAGAGAACAAATCAAGTATCATCACCCCATCTTTTAAGATCGACCGCCAATAATTACGCCACCGGTAGTATATCGCCTAATCCGAGAATCATTCTTGCATTGACAAAAGGAAGGGATTTATGAGGAGCATTTGAGGCCTTGAAATGCCCACGTAAAAGAGGGAGAGGTAGAGACAAAGTCGAGAAGGGCGCCTCATAAGTCTCCCCGACAAGTGTGGCCAAAAGGACGCCTCCCCGTCAAATCCAAACCGCCTCACTTAACCCCGTGAGGAGAATAAAGCACAAAGCAACAAAACCATTATCTTCGACGGCGTAAGGAAGCTCCGTGAGTCTCAAGGAAGACGAACCAAGACAACGAAGAACCACTCAATTCACCGATATCCGAGTAGAGCGAAAAGTGATGCCTATAGAAGTGGGGCGATTTACCGCCACCGTCCTCAAAAACAATAAGTATGGACGAACAGAAAGCATGAAGAATCATCGATAAAATGTCAGAATCAATTAGATCGGATCAATCCAAATGAAATGTATGAGGGACAATGTCATGAAACGAAGAAGGATCTCAATAACGCTTTTCTTCTTAGAAAATGTGCAGAGTAGAATATCTCAAAAAGTGCTCAAGAGAAAGATTTGAAGAAAGGAGCAGGAGCGAAGCAATTTACGCCATACCCGAGTAATGAAACAAAAAGATTAATAAGAAAAAATTGCAGCAGATGCATAAGCTAATAAAAATATGAAAATGGATACCTCCCAACTGATTCCTTCATACGAGAATAGTTTCGTCCAAACGATTTATACAATGTTCCTAAGAAGAGAGGAGCGAGAGGAACATTTAAACCTCGAGATAACATGTGGCTAAACCAAACACGCGAGTCGAAGGACCATCTACAGGGGGACCCGGAAAAATGAAGCGGATAACCACATAGCCAAATAAGCGCCTAAGGGAAAAGGGCAAGGCTTTTCATGGAAAGTGAGGATGACTTGTTATAGTCGTAACTATTTCCGTGTCCTGCCCAGAATCCTCAAGAAGTAAGCGCACCCAAGATAACCGTGAATTCTTTTCACGGCTAGAAGTCTCAAAGTTTGGGAGGAGCATGTCACCCCGAAATCGCGAGATATAATTGGGAGCTCGCTTGAAGCTTCATTAAATAAGCAATGCACTCAACGCCTCTAGAGACAAGCTAGATATGCTACAGAAGCCGATGCAACAAAGCAGGAAGGCTACAAGATATAATCTAGAATGAGTTCATACTCTAAAAAAAAAAAAAATATATATATATATATATATATATAAAAAAAAAAAAAAAAATAAAAATAAAAAGATTACCGGTAAATGGCATAAACGCCCTTCAGAGTCAGGGTGAACTCCCCAAGCAAAGGACAAATGTACATGTGGAAGAACACCAAATGAAAATCAAGACTTTAGAAGAGCATCTTGGTCCCGCTTGACACGAAGATCCTCGCATAATCGAATGCAACGCAAAATGCTCACCTCTTTCAAGATATCCACATAATCGAATTTTCGAGAACCTCGCTTGGTCCAATGTTGCCACCCTCAAGACGATTGATGAGTCGATATGAAATGAATGGACCGTAGGGTATTCCTGCTTTTTTCTATACACATACGAGGAATGCGAAAGGTAATGTGGAAAGTCGCCTAAACTTCATAAGCCGTAAGATATAGAAATAAGCCCGCTTTCGTGTGAGGAGGAAAGGTCAGACGATCATAATTTTCACTTCACTTGCTTCCCGTAAAACGCCGAAGACCCATAAAAGGGAGCCTTTCCCAATCGCCATGAAAGGAACCTCCTTAGTAGTTTTCGTCCGTGGAACGCTCACCGAGTCAGCCTCGCAACAAGAAAATATAACATGAGAATTCTAGAAACAAGGAAAGAAAGTGAATGAGCATTTGAAATTAAGTGCTTACCATAACAAGAGAGAGGGTATGAAACTTAAATAAGAAGATTGATTTGGGAAAGGAAGATCACTTGACACCTTGGATTCGGAAAGGAAGATCACGAACACCGAAAGAAGAAAAAGAGCACAAGCATTAGGAGCTATTCAAATAAAAAGGGTAAAAGAAGAACGGGAAATGTGAAAAAAGAGGCCATTAGGTCTGCCTCCCTAAGGGTCACCCGTAGGATTTAGCCACCCAAGGAGCTCTCCTCTTACATTTAACTTCTCCTTACTCGTCAATCAACCGATAGAATGAATTCTTCCTACTCATGGTTGTCCTTTCTTTCAAAATATCCGAGCCAAGGACCTTGTTATGGGAAATGGCTCTAATAAATTCCTCCTCCTCATGCGGTTCCTTCCTTTCTTCCGTAATATCCGAGCCAATGACCTCATTAAGGTGAAATGGCTCTAATAGATCCTCCTCCTCATGTGTTCCTTTCTTCCGTAATATCCAAGCCAATGACCTTGTTAAGGTGAAATGGCTCTAATAGATCCTTCCTCCTCATGTTTTCCTTTCTTCCGTAATATCCGAGCCAACGACCTTGTTAAGGTGAAATGGCTCTAATAGATCCTTCCTCCTCAAGCGTTGTTCCTTTCTTCCGTAATATCCGAGCCAATGACCTTGTTAAGGTGAAATGTCTCTAATAGATCCTTCCTCCTCAGAAGTGTTCCCTTTCTTCCGTAATATCCGAGCCAACGACCTTGTTAAGATGAAATGGCTCTTGAGTAAATCCTTCCTCGTCATGCGTGTGGTTCAAAAAAAAAAGAATACTACAAGCCATTCTAAAAAGAGAAGTCGTTGAAGCAATCACAAAGAATTAACCAAGCGAAAATAAACACACGACTAGAGGTTCACTACTATGTTACTTAACACGGCACAACAGTGTAGCATTTCAAAATCCACAATATCCTCAATCTTAGTGATCTACATAGGTGATCTCTAGTCACCTATGTATACTTGATTATATGGGCTAGCTAGTACCACGAAGCTCTGCAACTCCCACCATATACTCGGGATTGTTTTTAACTCGCCAAGAGCAAATTTCATCTCTCGCAATTATCGCTCAATCAGGCAATTCCCACCACCTCCCACGATTTTGTCGAATGAATCTACGTGGATCCATTTTGTTGTTGACCACTTCTCACCTTCAATCACCGGGCACCCTAAGATTATGAGACTTTCTCGGGTCCTAATAGCACTTGGGTGGAGATCAAGAAAAGAAGTCATCCCTTTTCGTGGTTTTACTGTTACCATAATTCTTGATTCGTAAGATTATCACAAGCATAACAAATAGCCGCAAAATTGGAAATTTTATAAAAGTATTATGTTTTACAAGAGTCTCACCGCAATGCCTTTTTTGCACATTCTCGATAAATCATCATCCTGACCGGGAAGAAGATCTACGACTCAGGAGACTCTCGAGTAAAAAATTCAAATGCAACCAGAAATGATTAGTAGAACTTGAGTAAAAAATAAGACAATAGAAAATAGTCGTTTAGTCCAAACAATTTCCTCAGAATCATAAGACCATGGAAGGAGAATAAATGATAAATGACAAGAGAATCCGATCAAAACTATCCTATCTCGACAAAAAGAAGACATCGCCCTCATCAAAGACTCGTATCTTGTTCTTCACTATTTGGTTTAAAGACTTCATATATGCTCTATCATTTAAATGTTGATTATTTTTTAAAAAAAAAAAAAAAAAAATTATATAAATATATATTCATTCAAATTTATACATTCATAAAATATATTTATATATATATTTTATGAATAAAATTATATATTTATATATATATATATATATATATATATAAATATAAATATATATATATACATTCAAATTTATGCCTTACCACCACGCTGCCAAAGGATCGAAAGCGCCCAAAGGTTTAAAAACATACTCGAAAGCATCGTAGAACTAAGACGACGAGCTTTCCAAATGACGACCTCGTAAGCGCGTGAGAGTCTTCTTAATTTGCCATGGATTTTGAAAATAACGGAGGAGGGCCTTAAGCGAGAAATCAAAGATTGTGGTGGTGATGGTAGTGGAATAATCTCGACAAACAGATTGGCACGAAGCACAATCAACTACGCAGTTTCGTTATTCGAGGTTAATTTTAAGGATTTCATAAAACCGATGAATCAATTACATTATCAAATCATCGCTTTATAAAATCAAATCATCTTTTATTTCATTATATCTTTTTGAGTATATATATATAATTATCTTTAATAAAAAAAAAAAAAAAAAAAAAAAAAAAGAGAGACAATTATGATGATATCAATAATGGGAATTTATTTTTGAAGATGATACTACTATTATGGCTTTCTTTCCTTACAAATATAATAATACACTAATACTAGTAGTATTTACTCTATTTAGAGAATTTATTTTTCGATCTTGGGTCATCAAGAGATGATTTTTCCCTATTTAGGTAAAATAAAAAAAAAAAAAAAAAAAAAAAAGAGACAAAATTGATTATATAATATTTTATGGTTGGGTGGAAGTCATGTAAGGCTTACCTAACCTAATACATATAATTGGGATCTTGAATATATACAAAATTGATTTTTTTAAGTTTCCAAATTTAATTTATATATATGTATATATATATATATATATATATATATAAAAAAAATATATATATTATGGAAACACATATTCTATTTCTAAATGCAAAAGATTTGATCTCGCTTCCAAATAAAGATGATTTTATTTTATTTTCAAAATAAAATAAGATCTTAATTAGCATGGAAATTCCTTTCAATCATCATGCATAATCACCGCATATATCACTAAGATTGAGGATATTTTTTTTTATGCTTGACACCTGAGATCACTAGTTAAGTTTATATCATGTATACATATAGATTAATTATACTTATTTGCACATTTATATCATATATAAGACATACTTATTTGCACATTTGATATATATATATATATATATATATATATATATATATATATATATATATAAATTTGATCCTTGTTTTCAAAATAAAATAAGACCTTATTTTATAATTTGATTTGTCTTGAATTATTTTCCACAAAAAAAAAAAAAAAATAATAATAATAATAATAAAAAAAAAAAAAAAAAAATATATATATATATATTAATGATAATAATATATATATATATATATATATATATATTATGGAATCAAATATTCTATTTCTAAATAGAAATGATTTGATCTTGTTTCCAAAATAATGTAAATGTTTTGATTTTACATAAAGAGACTTTATTTTATTTCTCAAAATAAAATTCGTTTGCACCAAAAAAAAAAAAAAAAAAAAGCTTTCAATCCATATTTATGCATTAGATAGATAGATATACTGGTATTGATGGATATGGATGTTGCTAGTCTTAAAAGTTTTAACCAAGTACATCCATATGTATATAATGCTGAGAATTAAATCTATAGAATGTGAAGCACTGAAGTAAATTTGTCATACATATATGATTTTAATAAGTATTTTCACTTACTTCAAATCAATTCTCACTATTGGTCTGTTTTATCATATATATACATATACATATATATATATATATATATATATATAAAATTTTTATATATATATATATATATATATATATATATATATGTATATTTTTGAAGAAACAAAGAGTGTGCAGATTTGGAGAAGATTTTAATATTTCGTGGGTGAGCTACCCTAAGGGGTCCCTCTCCAAGAATTTTGTTGTTTTCAGACTTGCAAAGATCGAGTTCGCACATTGTTCAAAAAATTTGAAACACGACTCAAAGACTTGAAGAAATTTGCATCGATCACCACTTCAAGCGCGATCTGACGCAAGGGGGGCAAATGTGAGTCCATGTACAAATTAGGGTTCACATGACCTAATTGAATTGAATGTGCAATTAGGGTTCCACTATTCATTAAGGGTGCAAATTAGGGTTCGTATAACCTAAGGAAATAAAGACTAAAAAGTCGTAAATAAATGTGGAGACTGCGAAAAGCCTCCACGTGTCCCGAGGCGTAAGGCTCGTGGAGGCGGCTCGCTTTGGGAATTGATTGAGGATTGATCAAGGCGCTAGAAGGATGACAGGCAATATGGGCATTACTCGAAGGACTAAAGGGTATTTCGAATTTTCTCAAGGCATGTGCCTTGCACACGACTACTTTCCGTAAAAACCTATAAATACCCCTTCCATTCCATTCGAAGGGGACTTTTCCCTCATGACTCAAGACTTAGACTCTCGTAAGATCAAAAGGACCCTTTTGGTGACTTAAAGGCTCTGGAGATTCCACCTAAAAGCACTAGAAAGGGGTTTGAACATTCTCCTAACTCAAGGTCTCAAGAAGGCTCTTGAATCCTCATTACCCTAACACGGCTCCCTGATTCTAGGGTTCTCGCCACGCGTCGTTGGAGTAATCGCCAATTGCTGCTCCCTCTCTCAATCAACCAATTAATTCCAGCATTTTCGTGGATTTCTCCTCCTCACCAACACGAAACCTAACCCTAACCCGATTTCCTTGCCCACATAGATACAAAACCATGCCCTCACATCTCAACTTAAATCCGAATTCATAACTAAGAAAAGTTCTGCTCCAAATTCAATTCCAAAGCATGATTACATGCTCCAAAGCAAGCAACCCAAGTAGATATAAAAGAAGAAGACAAACTAGACATATCAAAGCTCGGTTTACTTTTAATAATTTATCCAAAATAAAACAAATGAAAACACACGATACATTTACTTTAGCAAACCCATAACCAACAAAGTTAGCAAATTAGTTTACGTAAAATAAGATATTTATTGCCCATACAAACCTCGCATACCTTTTATCAAAAGAGAACTTGGACATTCTAGAAATTACATTAATCATGTCAAATAAACAAACAAAGCTCAATGCCCGATCGACCATAATAAACATCCAAATGTACCCAAAAAATGATTTTACAACAATCTATTTTCCAATTATCTACCAAAAAATATTATCACTTGTAATAAACTATGTTCTTAAAAATACATATATAAAAACAATTTTCTTGTAGATCAGAAGCTTTACCATATAAATTACCCCAAAATAGGTTCATTCCATCCAACCCATTCTCGAAGTCGCCAAATACATGGTACGTAAATAACTACAACTTTATTAATACATTTTTCGTGAAAATACAACAACACATATCTTTGTGAGTTTGATACAAATATATACCAATCAGAAGACGTCACAATGACACCTTACATAAAGGTATAGTCAAAAACCTGCTTTTAGAAATTAGAATCTTTGGGAAGTGCTCAAGAAACCTTCGTATACATGGGAGGCTATGCTTTTAGGTTATGGTAGATATCATATGGCCACGTAATTATCCTCGTTGATCTAATAGACCCCCAAAGAAAAACGAGAAGATTACTATCATATTCTTCCCAATGGCGTAGTCTTCTCTTGACATATCATTATCTCCACTGCCTCTAATTGGGTATTATACTCCAAACAAACACCAAGATTATATAGGTTGTGCTTGTAAATATACTCGACAAGTGGATGAGCACAACCATGTCTTATGATGATACGAGGTTGTATGTCATTAGACATCTTGTATGATAGTGGCAAAACACCCTTCCAAGTTAAATTCACCTCACCCTCAACATCTATAAACCACCATTCTATTCCTCGCTATCCCCGCTCGACCCAAATACACTTTTATTACCCGAAAGGAATTGTGAAACAAAAGGGTGAAAACACAACTAGCTCAATAAAGAATATTATAACTAAAGATAAATAAATTATCAATAGTCTTCATCGGTAATAAATCGTAGATTTAGAACATATGGTAGATGATAAAACTTTTAAACCATAGTTGCGCAATGAACGAAACAATCCATTAGAAGAGTCAAATAGACTATAAAGTCTATTGTCTTCTCCACGTTAAAAGTCCACCAACAATGTTTTATCCTCAGAACATCAATCAACAGCCTTTCCACAATCATATGAATAACTTATAATCATAATTGTGATTCTAAATTCCTCTTCTCATCCGGGATGAAGATAATTTTCATCACTGCCTTTACACGAAACATCAAATATCATGGTTATACCAAATCACAGCCTCGCTCATAATCATACTAATAAATTCATCTTTGCACCACGGGCCAAAGATATTCATCAACAGCTCATCTTTACACTACAAAGCTAAAGATATTCAACAACAAAGTCATCTTTGCATTACAAGCCAAAGATATTCATCAATAATTCATCTTTACACTACAAAGCAAAGATATTCAATAACCGGTCATCTTTGCATTACGAGCAAAAGATATTCATCAATAATTCATCTTTGCACTACAAAAGCTAAGATATTCATCAACAAGTCATCTTTTGACTACGAGCCAAAGATATTCATATATCAAAGAAATACATAATCATTTCGTAAGTTATATAACAATAATTATAACCACGTGTTGATCAATTCACCTTTGTACTTAAGCTAAAAATATTCAATTGTAAATTCAATGGTCATGATCATACCAAATCAACAATTCAACTTTTGCACTATCGCCAAAGAGAACCTATAGTCACGATCATACCAATAATCTACTCATCTTTACACTCAAGTCAAAGAGAAATATCATCATTAGGGTTATAAGAATGTTATATAAAAATAATATAATCAAAACATGGTTTTAATTTCAAAAGTAAGATTCATAAATCAACGATAATTTGGTCGAGAAGAAGAAACCAATTTGTCGTGAATAAGACTTCGTGATTCATACATAAGATCAGTATACGTGCATATAGTAACCTCGACACCTAAAAAGATAAATTTTCATAATAAAATTCATATCCATATTTATAACACCTTAATCCAAATGTTATAAATCACTTAGAAATCTCATAATCTAATATTATTAATATTATAATAATATTTTAATCATTTCTTAAACTTATAAACAATTTAATTAAATTGTTTACACTTTACTAATTAATGCATTTAATCATCATAAAATGCCAAACTCATAAGATTTCATCACCAATAACCAAAACCCTCATCAAAAATCAGATATACCTCATATATATGATTCTCAAGCCATAAAATCATATTTTCCAATTTTCTTACTTCACATAACATATTTAATTCATTTACTCATAACTAGAATATTTTCATGAAAAATACCAAATCAGTTCCAAAAACATTTCTTTTCTGGGATTTAGCATAACATAGTCCCATATTGAACATATATTTTTCTCAAAATTTTAAAGATTCATTTACTATTTTTCATATGGCCAAAACCAATCGAATATTTAAACATTTATCATAAATTATACTTTTATCCAAAAATTCTGAAATTTACACGGTATACTGATATTATATAGATGTACTCCCAATAAAAATTTCATCAATTTTGGAGTTAATCACAAGGAGTTATAAATAGTTACTTTTAAAAAATCTTTTCTCATAAAATCCATAACTCCTAATCTATACATCCAAAAATCGCCATTTTGGACACACTCTCTAAAACTCATCAAAATATCATTTCAAATTTTTCCAGAATTTTGAAGGTTCAGAAAAATTTTGAAACTAAAAACATAATAACCCTTAAAATCCCTTACTATCTCTTACCTCAAAAGAGCAAGATTTAATTAGAATAACGAATCGAACTTGCAATCAGATAGCAACACTCAAAGTATACTCAAAATACTCACAAGAATACGCCGATAATATAGAGAGAAAAACTTGAGTTTACGGTGTGATTTTCAATTCTAACCCAAGCACCTATTTATAGGAAAATACTTAGAACACCAAAGCGTAAAATTTAATAAAATATTAATATATATTATTTTTATTCCAAAGCACACTTATTTTTGCTCAAAACCTCAGCCACCAAACAGCCCACCTCACAAGACTTGCACAAAAAACGTTTTTGTTATTTAAATTATTTTAAACTTCCAAAAATCAATTATTTCAGAGCTTCAGAACTTCAATAATTCATAATAAATAGTCCTTTTATCAAAAAATTTGAATCTCGCGAGTTTTTATAGGAAATTCAATTCTCTACAACTTTGAAGAAGAAAGTTTTTCCAAATTCTAAACAGAAATTGACCGAAATCCACAAACGGACGATTTTACAGTCTATAATCAAATTTCAGTCAATAAATGGGGTCCACCGACATGTTTAATATGTTTTAAACATTTATTGTAACAAAAATATTCTTCCTCCTCGTATACTCATATATCCCACATTCGTTGTAAAAATATCACCATTATTATATTATTAAAATATAATAATATATTTAAATGAATTATTTTATCGTAAAAGATAAAATTTTAATTTTCAACAATTGTCACTTTAAAAATTTTCTCCATCTATATCCACATAAAATAAATATTTTTCTCATCATAAAAATCAATAATTAATTATTCACAAATAATATTACATAATCACAATATTAACAACCAAGCGGCTCCTGAGAAAGAGGGGCTTTCCAATAAGGATCTCTCTTCATCACTACATGAATAGGTGACCAAACCTCTCCTTAGATGCACTTTCTAGACATTGCCAATAATGTTATCCAATAATATTATTCGGATAATATGAATTATTGTCTGATAATGGAAAATATCGTAGTGATAATTATTGAAACAACAATAATATAAAATATCAACGTAGCAAATTATCAAATCAATAAAATAAAATATCGAATAAAGAATTACTTGTAACAATTATTGAGTAATGCCTTCTTACGAAAAAAAAAATTATCATGCTTCATGAATAGTACTCGTGAATAGTAACTCGTGAATAGTAACTCGTGAATAGTAACTCGTGAATAGTAACTCATGAATAGTAATTAAAAAAAATTGAATACTTTTATTTCATAAAATTCGGGGTCTTACAATGTCTTCAGTACATAAACCTTTGAAAAGAAAGACTATCCATCTGCAACGCCCTCGCCCAACAAATATTGTTTAGAATAAAAATCATTATTTATAAGATAAAACAAAATATTAGTAGTATCGCAAGAGAAAGAAACAATTGACACGTGATTACTTGAATACATGATTATAAAATACACATAACCGTGTTAACTTTTCTCTATCCTCGACTTGCTGTTGAATGAACACGTTTCCATTGAATAACAATATCATCCCAAGACTGCAAAAATTAAAATGCATCGTTTAGTTATATCAACAAATTAAATCAACAACTTGAAAATTGATAACAAAATGTAATGAAAAGGATATATGTACAAAATGATTGAGTCATGTGCAAGTAAAACTAAAACATAAGTTATATATCTAATAAGAATTCTACACAACTGGAGAAATAGATAATAAGCATATTATAGCTCAGCCAACATAGATAAGCTTACTTTGTTAATTGTGATGATCAAGCTTCTCAAATTTGTTCTTCACACACACACACACACACACACACACACACACATATATATATATATACTCGTATGTTATCTGAATGGTTTTCTGTAAGATATGTTATCTGATGTTCATACATTACTAAATCATGTATTCAATTACAAAAGCGAGAATTGTTACTCAATGGAGGCATCATACTAATGATACATTATCGATTTGCTTACACAAAAAAGAGCAAGAAAATGTAAACCAATTTTCTGCAAATTAGAAAATGAGTAACATTTATGAAGGCATCATCTGTAAAATAAGTTGACAAAGGTATCATGTAGTTTCAAAAACATGAAATCAGTATGTGTAATATACTGATTGTATTTTGAGTTGAGTACCGATGCCATGTTTTTTAAGCTTCGGCTTGATCAACTAAAAATATTGTATTACACCCTACAATAATTTATGGGACTTGTTATTTCTATAGGGAACTTCGTTAGTCCTAGAAGGTTCCCTTTCACATGACTATAGGACTCACCTATACCCATCAGGAGTCTTGCTAGCATATGCCACAACTACAACGATGCCACAACTTATTCAAGCATCGGTCTCATTTATAACAATTAGCAAATATTCAACTATTCCATCCAAAACATATGCACGCACCTAACTACTCCAATATCTTTCTCGCGAAATATTTAGGTTATATTGAATTCCTTTTATTCCAAATAACATATCGGATAAATTTCTTAATGAAAGAATCATAATTAGCACTCATAAACCCAACAGTATAAGCTTCCAGCTTTTTCATCACCTTATTCCATAATGAATCAGATTCCAAAGGAAATTGTCAGAACCATTTTACTGCAAGCGAAATGTTCTTAGACTCCAACTTACCAAGCCTCAATCCCCCATTAATAATAGACCTGCAAACCTTCTTCCACGAGATCAAATGACCATTCACCATTCCCTACATCATTCCCTTACCACAAAATGACACACAAAGTTCTCTAGACAATAAACCACATTAACCGCTAACCTGAACAAAGGACAAATAATATATTGGGATGCTAGAGAGACAGGCTTAATCAAAGTAAT
Source organism: Panax quinquefolius (assembly GCA_020205615.1). Lineage (NCBI taxonomy): Eukaryota > Viridiplantae > Streptophyta > Magnoliopsida > Apiales > Araliaceae > Panax > Panax quinquefolius. The sequence goes on along the minus strand of CM035153.1, from coordinate 136,811,047 downwards.
ACGCCAACCAAAGGAGAAAAACGCTCCACAATTGGGTCCCAAAAAGATAGATCTAAGAATACCACCTAACAACATCCTAAGTAAGATAAAGAATAAGATAAGTTGAAAAAATATATATGGCAATAAGGCGGGAAATAAAAGAAAATAATGAGATTTACCTATGGCAATAAGGTGGGAAATAAATAACTCCTTAGCCAATTGATGACCACCATGAGATGACTTAATATAAATAGAATCAACTTGTTTTCTCCTAATCAAACTTTGAAACCCAGACAAACCCTGACCCCCTCCTTTGCCACCGTTTTGTGGGTTAGAAAGAAAACTCATACGAAAGATAAAACACATGAGGATTTAGCAGGTCAGTAAAGGGATTGGGAAATAGATAACTCCTTAGCCAATTGATTTACCATACATCTAAAATTCTAGGTTAGAATAAATTCAAGACGTTATTGAGAAATATTTCATGTAGTAACTCATAGTATCAAAGACTTGCTCAAAATGTATTTCATGCAAAACTCATTACCACTTCGAAATGTTACTTCTTTTTTAATGCTTATAAATATTTATCTAGCTCTCCTAGTGTAAAAGGAATGCATATCACATAACCTATACTACCGTTTAGCTCTCCTAGTGTAAAATGAGCCTTATAACTCCATTTTTTTTTTTTAGGATTTCAAGTATGAAATCCGTAAATTCAAACTAAATGAAAGAACAAAGTCAAACATCTTAAAGAACTCATTTGATGATCAACCAGTGTAAATAATTCATGCAGGAATATTAGCACCCCATCATCAAATCATCCTCTAATGCATTTTAAGAAAAAACAGAAGCAAGTAACTCGGTTACTTCTGCAAAGAATCGCAGGAGTAATGTGGGAGATGGCCACGGAGGGAGCTTAGAAGTCGGCACACAAAAAGAGGAAGGGAAGCACCAAAGTCTTTGCAATGAAGAAATCGAAGGAGGGATAACTAAAATGAGAGGGGAATTGGAGGCCTAAAACAAAGAGGTCAAAAGGGAAATTGAAGACCTAAAACGAAAGAGGGAAAGGAAAGGGAGAAATTAGGAGGTCCATTACTCTTCGCCCCCCACAAATAACGGAATTAGTTTGATAAATTAAGCACACAAACTCACAGAATTGACGTTGTCGACCCGAGAGGTGGCGCGCGAGGTGGTAATGGCGGAGGAGTTGTGGAGCAAGCTCTTGTTGATGTAGAATGGGTAAGGATTAGCTGTAGAATGGGTTAGGGTGGAGAGGTATAAGGATTAGATGAAGAAGAAGCACTGAAGTCTGAAACCCTTGGTTTAAGAAGGATGAGGATTCCATGTTTTGTTATAAGTGACTGAAGGGTTAGATTTATCCTAATTTTTTGACGGTCCCGATCTTTTAATAGACTTGAGCGGGAAATTAAGGTTTTTTAAAATCACTTGTGTTTTGTATAGATAGATTTTTGATCCATATATCATAGCACTTCATTTGATAAGTTGTTTTATATCTTTAATAGGTGTTGTTTATATATATAATATTAATATTACAATAATTAAATTTATTAAAATTCTCATAGCCACTACCAAAGAAATTTTTCCTAATGACTGGGTGTATAATGTATAAATTACATTATGAATTACAATACCCTGATAACAAACCACACACATTTAAATTTAAATTGATTCTTAACCTCTCAAGCCTTGTAGTATCTTGTAAGGTTTCAAATTGTTGGGGGGGGAAGAAGTAAAAATACAAAATAAAAATGAGAGGAAACTAAAAGTCAGCTTCTATTCAGGATTAATTTAGCCAAAAGCAAGATAAATCACCACAACATTGAATTGAATATTCTATATTGATGCTTAAAATGTTCTATATTAATCTCAAGCTCTAGACACTACATAATGTAGTTCCTATAGCACATATTTATATTCAAGTTGAGAAAGCTGCAAGTAAAGCATCTTAATTTGTGTTATGCTGGATTCACTACAAGAAAAAGGCCTAACAGTGACCAACAATATCAGCGACCGCATATGCGGTCGCTAATATTCGTATTAGCGACCGACATCTGTGACCGTGACTTAATCCAGTCGCTATTGTAAATTATCGACCGCATCGCGTCACGAAAGCAAATAGCAAGACAAGTTTGCCTCCCAAAATTTGGCAGAAAATGTTGGCGCCAAGGTTTTTTTGAATACTAATAATCAATGACCGCGACGCGGTTGACCGATATGTCCATTATTATTAAAATCATCGATCGCGACGGTTGCCGATTCTCATAAACTTAATCGCACTCGTGTTCGCGACATCAGACAGAGAAGAAAAGAAAAGAGGAGATACAGATGATGAGGAGAAGAGGGAGTAGGGGAAGAGAAGAAACCATCGCCACACTACCGCTGCACCACTTCTTCACCGCCAAGACCACCACCGCACCACGCCCAGAATTCCCCAAAGTAAACATACACGGTGGTATGTTCAATCCTTGAGTGAAAACAAGAAGTGTGTGTGGTGTTTATATTGATGTAGCAAAAAAAGATTGTTGCAATATATGACTATAATAAATTTAGGTTGATCCACACATTATTATTCTATTTCACTCATTAGTCTCAATCCACATTCGATGTAGAATTAATTGACATTTCATCATTTTATTGTATAAATTTGTGCATGTGCATATGTGGAGGTGTAAATATGTACATGATGATAATAAAAGTGATGTGGAGGTGTAAGTTTCATGCAAGATTGGAGTTTGATGATTCCAAGAGGAGTTGCGGGGAGGAGATTAGCGGTCATAATGAGAGAAGAAGAAAGACTTATCATCACCATGATCTTTCTGCTTCAAGAAATAATCCTTCTCAATTAGGTACCCTTTCTTAATTCACTCCTTTTTAGTTACATAATTAAAACGATAACTTTTAAGGATAATTTTATGTTTCAAGTATTTTCTAATATTTCTGAGAAGCTAATAGTGATAGTGTGTTGCCAAACTTAATAACATAAAAATAATGAAAAATTAGGAATTAATATCATGTCATTTTATAAATTTGAAAATAAAGTTTAATTAGTCCTAAATGAAAAAAATTATTGAAAAAAGTAAATTTGCTAAAAATAAAATGAAAAGTCATACAAAAAGGTGTACGTGTGTATTTATGTTGCGTGCATATCCCTAAGCCCTGCTATTTTCAGGAGGTGTGTGCTCGGTACAAAATTTAGAACAACACAACATAGGAAGGGGTTGTGGTGGATTTATGACAATTCTGCATTCACTTGCATTATGTGTGCAAGTTGATGTGATAAAATTTCATTCATGCTCAAACCTGACTGATTTATTTTTCTAGTTCAATATGCATATATGTTGGATAAAGTAACATTTAACAGAACACATTGGCAACTTAAAACGGTAAAACAATTTAAGCATAAAGTACCTAAATTAAGTTGGATATATAGACATAACAAAAAAAGAACATGAGTTGGATATCTGGAAAAATATGTTGCAGCTTTACCATACATAGCCACAAAGGTGCCTGGCATGGGTGTGTCAGTGTGTGTGCATATCAGGAGGGGGCAGAGAGAGAGAGATGTAAACCAAAGAAGTGAGATCAAAGCTACAATTTGAGCTCAACACAAAATTATACTTGGATCAAGCCCAATAACTGATTTTTGTCTGAATCAAAAAGGGGGGAATAGAAAGGAAGAATTAATGAAACAGAGTTAAACTACTTATAAATTAGGTTTGCGAAATCTTCATTTATCTCTTAAAGAAGGCCAACACAACAACATATGTAGGGTACAGACTACAAAGAATAGTCATTTATGTTAATTCAGAGCCACCACAACTTCAAAGATGCACACTCAAGGATGCTGTAATTATTGGAAGAATTAATTAAAATGACGATGACTGTTTAACCTACTACGCATTTTCAGACCATGATTTCAAATATTACTATTTTAATTCCATGCAACTGTAGTAATTCAAACAATAGAAAAGGAAGGGAAGAACAGTAATTGAAAAGCAATTCCATATTCTAATTTCATTTCTATAGTGTACGTAGTACATCTTAGTAGCATTAGACTTGAATTTGAAGCTGATCAGAAATTAGAATATGTTGGAATATGTTATATACTTTCTTTGAAATTCGTTTAAAACTCAAGATTGTGCTTGTTATGATGTGTTACATACACGTAGTTAAATGTTAAAATAAATCTCCTGAAATTTGAACAAACTGGACAAATTTAAATCTTCATTGTCATTACTTGCCTTTTAATGTTAATTAACTAAGAGAATATCATGCCAATAAACTTTATAAACACTTAGGCTCTTTGATTGGCATATTCAATTTCAAAACAGACCACAAATGAGGGAAAGTTTCAAGCAATTAATCCACAACCTCACAAACCAAACCATCACTTCAAAAAAAAAAAAAAAAAGTAATCCAATAAAAATCATACTGAATTAACAACCACAAATGCACATTAAGCGTGACTGAACCCAGATGATAACCCATAGACACAACTAAAAAGCCCAACCTAATCTTTAGAAGATATTCACAATAACTAATTTTTTCAAACTGGTATATATTTGTATTAATATTTTTTGTTACACAGATCCAAAAATGTCAATGAAAAGATTAAAATGATGTAATCACTTTGCAAAAAAAAGTAATCATTAGAAAAACATTTACCTTTAAAAATTAATAAACCATTTAAATTTTGACTAAGATTGCACATTCATTGGATGATTAAAGAATAAAAAATAAAAATAAATAAATAAAAAGAGCCTGATTTCGATGAATTTTTGGGTCAGGATTCAACTCAATAACATAAATTAAGTGATGTGTTGATTTTATGTAAATACTGTATATGGTATTGAGAGAAATGGGAAAAGAGTAAATAGGATCCAGGGAAATTGAAGAGAATGATAATGGAGAGGAGACTACCCCAAATCCATAAGGGATGTGATATTAACATAGTAATAAGGGAGGTGATATTAACATAAAAAAGTATAAGGGTAAGATAATTGTTTTTATTTTCACAAATGTACCCTTAGCAAACCATATCTTAATGACAATGACACATTTGTTCAAAACAAAACAATTGGCCTATCTTCATACTTTTTTCCCTATTCATATCAACTATTAATCCACAAAAAGAAAGGCACTCACAAAATGGAAAATCTTAGATATTAGTAGGCATATGCTCACAAGAGGAAATTTGAATAGAAGGAGATCTTCAAGAAATAAGGAAATAAGAACAAAAAAGCTAAGGAGAATGTGCCTTTGCTACGTTCCGGATGGACTACTTTCATTAGCATCCTAATAAGAAATCCAGTTCCAGAATTCCTTTGATGGCTACATTCCATTTCTACAACACAATTATTTTGAGCAAAAAAAAATCCTTCATCCATATCTAATTATCTATAACTACTTCTAATACATATAGTTGTACCATTTCTCTCTGTTATTAACCAACAACAAAAAAACTTCTTGTCTCTATTTCTTTCATCGTAATATTGCTATGGTGGTAAAATATTTTATAAAAATGACTTACAAAATAATATAACAAAGTATAATTAGTTGTTAGTTGATAATCTACAATACATACAATACATAGATGTCATCACTAACATATTTTTTATTTGTTGCATATCATAATCACTATATAATTAAAAGTACAAATTTGATTTTAATTCTACTCAAAATCTAGTTATGCACTTTCTTTTAAATCAATTTCTTAATTAAATTATACGATTATTGTGGCGCCCCAAAATTAGGTATACATCACCCATCTTGGGTCGCCACTTACATGGTACGTAATTTAAATACAACTTATTAACATAACTCATGCGTGTAAATAATACGACATAAACGTGAGTTTAAATACAAATATCGCCTACTAGATATTATACAAACTCAAAAAAAAGTCCTCATTACAATTATTATCACACTATTTCACGAATAGTGAGGACTACTAATGCTATCTTCAAGACCATCACTGCTTCCCAGACTCGTCCCATATATATTCTCATTTCAAGAGAATAAAGTGAAAGAAAGGGTGAGCTCAACTAGCCCAAAGAAGAAATATTATGACTAAGATAATGCGAATAATAAATTATCAATAGTCTTCAACAATGTTAAACCGATAAAATACAATGACAACCGGTTTAATCTGCAATGGAATAAGCAATCCATTAAAAGAGTCAAGTAGAAAATAAAGTCTACTATCTTTTAGGTTTTAAAAGGTTTTCATCATCGTTTATAGCCGAGACTCGCCTTTAATAAATATTCCACATCATCGAATCACCCCTCACTACTATCAAGGATATTCTTTAGTATCACGACCACAATTATTCATGCCTACTGGGCCAAGAATATTTGTGTATTCATTAATGGTCGTGATCATGCCAACAATCGTCCATCAATGCACTACTGCCATCGAGGATATTTATCACATCATTTGTAACATTACGGTCATGATTACAATCGAATAGTCTCTCGGTCATAATCATACCAAGTCCATCTATGCACTACAGGCCACGAGATGACTTTCAAAAAAATATAAATATGAGGATGATGACAATGATATAAGAATTCAATAAAACAAGTTCAAGAATTATTTTATCCGTGAATTATTAACGCCCAAATTGTCAACATGATCTCATGTTTTGTAGAGTAAAATTCAAGAATGATCGTAAGAATATTTCCATGAAAAGATATCGGATGAAACGCAAATATCAAGGATATTCTACTAATTTCATGGAGTATAGAAGTCAAAGTTTTAACCAACCGGGTATAATAAAGAATGGAATAACAAAAGAAATCACCACGCATGCGATAGACCGCCGCATGACGAGTTATTCCTACGTATAATAATAAATAATGGAACCAGTCCCACAGAAAAACACATGCATGTGGATGTTCCAAATGTATAATAATAAAGATTTTAACCAGGTCCGGTGTAAAAAACACACGCATGTGATGTTCCAACGAATAATAATAAAGCGGAACCAGGTCCTGTAAAAACACATGCATGTGATGTTCCAAATGTAATAATAATAAAGACGGAACCAGTCCTGCGGGTGTAAAACACACGACAGTGATGTTCCAATGTAATAATAGAAGAATGTCACCAACTATAGGGTAAACCGCGATACAAAGTTATTCCAATAGAATAATAAGCAATGGAATAACAACAGTTCTCTTCGCTAAATAAGAAAGAATAACACCCTTACTTTTGGTAGGAGATTGAATCTCCGCAATGAAGTAAAGAATAAAATACTCTTCTTCTTTCTCTCTTATTCTCTCTATACTTTCTCTCTCTATAAGCTTGAATGAATTCGTGAAAAAATAATGAAGCCCTAGCCTCTATTTATAGAAGATTTCTAGCTTAAGACCGCCGTGTGAAAAGGCAAGTGGCTCAGCGACTAATGATGTGAAAAGAAAAGTGGTTTGGCGCGCTCAGTAATGTGAAACGACAAGTGGTTCGACGCTCAGTAATGTGAAACGACAAGTGGTTCCACGTCCGTAAAGGTAATTACTATTAACGAAGGTAAATACTATTGACGAAGGTAAATACTATTCACAAGGGTAACTACTATCGACGAAGGTAATTACTATCGATTTAAGGTAAATACTATTCACAAGGGTAATTATTATTGACGAAGGTAATTACTATTGACGAAGGTAAATACTATCGACGAAGAGACTCTTAGATGATGACATATGAGCCCCCATAAAATAATCAAACTTACCACAAATCATTTTATTTTTCATCAACACATATTTAATCTTTCAACAATTATTAATCATTTATAACTTGTCGCCTCAATTATTGATTTAATACTATAACATATTATACGATGATCTTGTGACAATAATTGAATCAATAATATAATAGATATGATCGTGAATTATCAGAAAGATAATTGAGCATAAATTTGAGTGACTTCTCACGTAAGCATCAATAATCAATACCGTGTCTTACTACGCAACCACGCCAGACATCGTATTTTTTTACCAAGGGTAGTTCAACAGCTTTTAACGGTAACACCTCCGTAGTTATTTTTATAAAATATTTTGTCGCTTTCTCAATCCGACAATAATTCTCATTAGGGGTCCACCAATGATTAGTAGTAGTATTTAATATTCCCTAACAAAAAGAATATTTCCACCAAAATGAATATTTTATAACAACTTGCATACTTTGCAAAATTTATAAATATTACCCACAACTATAACATTATATCAAATTTATTCCATAATATTTAAAAATAATATTTATAGAAAAATTCATCTTTATTTATAAAAGTTGGGGTCTTACAACCTCCCTTTCTTATGAAATTTCGTCCTCAAAATTTAGTGGTACGACTGCGGTATGTCGAAGAGGTAAGGATACCTTGATTTCATTTCGCATTCTAACTCCCAAGTCATTTCCTCAACATCGTGGTTCCTCCACAAAACTTTGACTTGAGGTATAACCTTTGAGAGCGTAGAATATGTTCCTTCTTATCCAAAATTTGAACAGAACCTCTTCATACATCAAATCTTCCGCTATTTCGTCCTGGTTCTAACTCAATAATATGGTTCGGTCTTTCACATATTTACGTAACATAGATATGTGAAAAACGTTATTAACACGAGACATATTTGGCGGTAAAAGCAAGTCTATAGGCTACATTTCCTACTCGATCGAGGATTAAAATGGACCGATGAATCGAGGATTAAGTTTTCCTCTCTTTCCAAATCTTGTAACTCCTTTTCATGGAGCAACTCTTAACAACACATGATCTCCTATATCGAATTCCACGTCCTTTCGATGAAGATCGGCAGATAACTCTTTTGTCGATTTTGTGAGGTTTTTATATCGTTGTCGGATCATTTGAATCTTTTCCGTAGTCATACGCACTAACTCCTCGGTCCCAACAACGTTATTTCACCCACCTCATCCCAAAGATATTGGAGAGCGACACTTTCTTCCATACAATGCTTCAATGGAGCCATGCCAATACTTGCTTGATAATCTGTTCTTGTCGGAAAACTCCACCAATGGTAAGAACTTGTCCCAACTCCCCCTTGAAATCAAGGACACGAGTCTTAATAGATCTTCAAGAGTTTGAATAGTCCTCTCGATTGTCCGTCTGCTTCGAGGATGATATGCCGAAGCTAAATCGTAAATCTGCGCCCATAGCTTTTTGCAAACTAACCCAAAATCGTGAAGTGAATCTTGGGTCTCGATCGAAACTATGGATACCGGGCATACCATGCGAACCTTACAATCTCATTTATATATATACGAGCAAGACGTTCAAGTGTATAAGTTTCTCGTGATCGGTAAGAAATGAGCGGACTTGGTCAATCTATCAACAATGACCCAAATCGCATCAATGCCTTGAGAAACCTTAGGAAGACGAAGAACGAAATCCATGGTAATGTGTTCCCCACTTCCATTTCGGAATTTCAAGTGGTTGCAATGGACCTTTTGGTACTTGATGCTCCGCTTTAACTCGTTGACAAGTTAGACACCTTGAGATAAACAAATATATCTCTCTTCATATATGCTCCACCAAAATGTATGTCGAATATCACGATACATTTTAGTACTCCTGAGATGGATTGCAAATGGTGTGTTGTGTGCCTCCATCATGATATTATACTTCAAATCGTAGTCCTTAGGAACACAAAGTCCGGAGTTGACTCAAGTATTCCTTCTTCATCGATTCTTGCTTCCTAATAGCTCCTTCTTGCACTTTCTTCCTCATAGCGATCACCTCAGTCTGTAGCTTGGCGACTTTAACTTTATCGATTAAAGTCTTTCTATTCTTTTACTCTATCATCACACGCGTCCACGGTCTTTAACTCTATCTCCATCCTTTGCAAGTCACACAAAATGGGCCTCGCGCTTGACAATATCGCACTCAGATATGATTTTCTACTCAATGCGTCGGCTACCACGTTCGCTTTTCGGGGATGGTATTGAATGGTATGATCATAATCTTTCAATAGTTCGAGCCAACGTCATTGTCGCATGTTGAGTTCCTTTTGAGTGAAAGAAATATTTAAGGCTTTTATGATCCGTAAAGATCTCCACTTTCTCCCCATACAAGTAATGCCTCCAAATTTAAGCGCAAAGACAACAACGCCAACTCTAGATCATGAGTAGGATAATTCCTCTCATATTCTTTGAGTTGTCATGAGGCATAAACTATAACTTTTCCATGTTGCATGAGAACACATCCCAACCCTTTGCTCGAAGCATCACCAGAGATGACAAATCCTCCGAGCCGGATGGTATTGTTAGAACAGTCTTTGAAATAAGTCTCCTCTTGAGTTCTTGAAAACTCTTCTCACATTCTTCGCTCCAACCGAATTTTGTATCTTTCGAGTCACCGAGTTAATGGAGTAGCGATTCGAGAAAATCCTTCCACGAATCTCCGATAATAACCAAATTAAACCGAGAAAGCTACGTACTTGGTCCATCGATTTAGGTTGTTCCCGACTTTGAATAGCTTCAATCTTCACGGTCCACAGATATTCCATGACTTGATACCACGTGCCCAAGAAATGCTACTTCTTCAACCGAACTCGCATTTCTTCAACTTGGCATAAAATTTATTTTCACGAAGCTTTTGGAGTGTCAAACCAAGTGTTGCTTTCATGATCTTCACGACTTTTGGAATAAATAAGGATGTCATCAATAAAGACGACCACAAAGTGATCTAAATATTCCTTGAATACTCGCTTCATCATATCCATGAAGGCGTTAGGGAGCATTAGTCAATCCAAAGGACATGACTAGGAATTCATAATGCCCGTCTTTCGAGTTCCGAAGGCGCCTTTGGAATGTCGCTGCTTCTAATCTTCAATTGGTGATATCCGAACGAAGATCGATTTTTGAAAGAATTGGCTCCTTGCAATCGGGTCAAACAAGTCATCAATACGTGGTAATGGATACCTATTTTGATGGTGACGTGATTCAACTCCCGATAATCAATACAAAGTCGCATACTCCCATCTTTCTTCTTCACGAATAAAACAGAGCACCCCAAGGAGAAGTACTAGGGCGAATAAAGCCGATGTCCAACAATTCTTGTAGTTGGGTCTTTAACTCCTCGAAGTTCAATAGGAGCCATTCGATATGGGGCTTTGGAAATAGGTTTTGTATGCGTTCAAGATCGATACAAAATTCAATTTCACGCCCGGGGTAGGCCGGAAGTTCTTCGAAATACGTCAGAAATTTATTATAACAATAGAATATCGCTCAAATTTGACGTGTTTTTATTTAAATCCATAACATGAGCTAAGAAAGCTTGACATCCGCTTTTCAATAAACGAATAGCTTTATGGCTTAGATATGATGATGATTGATTTTAATGGTTTAGTCGCTTGAATTAGCATAATAGGTTGATTAGGAATATGAAAACTAACAACCTTACGAAAACAATCAATTTTGCATGATAAGTAGTTAACCAATCAATCCCTAAAATCACGTCAAATGTAAGTATTTTAAAGAAATAAGATCGACAGTAATGTAATGGTACCGACTTGAACCAAACAAGACTTATAAACGATGTGGATGTAATGAAGGTTTCTCCCAACGGAGTTTCCACGAGATAAGTCAAAGTCTAATTTCTCCGAGTCAAATTTAATCGATGAGCACAAGTAGAGAGAAATAAAAGAATGGGTAGAACCCGGTATCAAATAAAGTATAAACTTCATTAGAATTTATAAATAAGCTTACCCGTGATCACCTCGTTTGGGTTCCTCGCATTTAACCATCACAACAAACGCTTCTTCTCGGAACCGTTGACTTTGACTTTTCAGGACAATCTTTTGAGTCACCGTCCCATTGAACTAGGTTTCTCTACCGTATAATCTCGAAGCGATATGTTCTTCCTTTCCACAATTATAGCATACCTTGAATCTGTTGTGGGACAGTTTGACCGATATGTCCCTCTTTCCCAATTTATAGCATATGATGGGTGGTCGCTTCTCCTCCCTTAGAACCAGATTCTTCTTTGGCAATTCGTCTTCACATGGTCGTTATTAAATCTCCTTTTTAAAATCTCCTCCTTGACTCGCTTCTTATTTTTCATGGCCATGATTACCACCAAAGTGGTTACCATTTTGTCCGTCTATTTCTTTCTCCGTTGGTTATCATTATTACGTTGACCGCTATCTCAGGGACGATCCTTGGTTATGGTCCCTCGGTTGAACATACTCGTTATCTCGCTTCTAACAATTGAGCCTCATAACAACATCTAAATAGAGAGAAAATTTATGAGAAATGAGATATTGTTGTATCTTGGGGTTTCAAACCTCTCGAAAACATCCGCGTCATAATCGTTCCTCATTCTCCACCAAAATGAGGTGCAAACCTGGATAACTCTACAAACTTTTCCTCGTCTTGAGACACCGTCCATGTTGTTTTGTTCTAATCGATGAACTCCACTTCCTTCATATGATGTACACTTTCGTGAAAGTATTTGTCATTAAATAGTTTCAAACGTCTCCCAAGACATCTTGAGTGCGGTTTGGATGGAGTACGCTTCACAGACTCCCACCGATGGTTTGCCTCGCCACGGAACATAAAGGTGGCGAATGGAACCTTCTGTTCCTCCGCATCCCAAGACATCGAATATCTTGGTAATTTGCTTGACCCGATGTTTCCGCCATGATGGGATCTGGCTTTCCCTTAAATTCGTGGTCCCAACTCTTTGAATGCTTGGCCGTGTGATAACTTGTGAATTATATCATTTCCTCCTATATTTTGAGCATAAGTCTCCTCGTCTAATTTTGCATGAATCGCAAAAAGCTTCTAAACATCCCCTCGTTCATCATCTCGCTTTCGGGTGTTGTTCACAGGATGAACATTGCCCGACTGTTACGTTCTCCTCGTTGGTGAGTACAAAGGTCTCCACGGGTCTCATTTCCATTGTTAATATTCTCGACGACATTCTCAAATCCGCTATAAAACAAGGGGTTAATTAAGGAAATCAATATATCACATAATATCCTTATATACTTGACAACTAACAAATAAGCTTAGGTAGGACACACTAGCGAAGGATTTACCTCTCCCCTCCCAATTCTATTCCCAGATCTCATGGAGATCATATCCTAAAGCTCGATACCATTATCGTGACGCCCCTGAATAGGTATACATCACCCATTCTCGAGTTGTCAATACATGAGTACGTAAACAACTACAACTTTATTATTACAACAATAAAATCTGTGAGTTTGTATACAAATATTATCTTCTAGACAATATCTATACCCGATAAATCCTCATCACATTTATTGATACATTATTTTACAAAAATGGTGAGGACTACTAAACAACTCTCTCTAGAACTTTCATTCCATACCCAGACTGCATACTTCGCTTATATTCTCGCCTCCCGAGAAGAAAAAAATGGAACAAAAAGGAAAAGGTGAGCTCAACTAGCCCAAAGAAAGAATATTATGACTAAGATAATATACAACAAATTATCGTTAGTCTTCAATGGGAAAAATCTAATAGAATACAATAGACAACAAATTTTAAATCAATATTCGCAATGAAATAATAATTCATTAGAAGAGTTAAGTAGAGAATGCAAACTATTATCTTCTATGTATGAATTTAAAAGTTCATCGTCTATCTTTTATCCTCGTAACATGAATCAATATATATCTGAATCAAATATTCATCTTTACTCTGAGGCCAAAGATATTCATCGATTAATCATGTTCATTTAAACACTGCTCATCTTTACACTACGGGCCAAAGATATTCTTCAGAAATCATTCATCTTTTGCACTACAGGCCAAAGATATTAAATAATATCATCATTTAAGACCGAGGATGATGAAAATATTTTTAAAGAAACGAATCCAAAGAAACAAAACGACAAGGATTAAGGATTAAGGATTCGTACTTTGTTTTATCCATGTCCAAAAATACCTCAAAATAATTATAGTGGTGTAAAATTCAAGAATGATCAAAACATGGATATAATCAAAGCTAGTATCCGAATTAGATATTTTGGACTAAAAGAAAATTTTTCATTTTTTACATGAATAGTCTTGTATTAAGTGAATAAGTACCATATACGTGAATAAAGTCGTATACGTGAATAAATAACTCAGACACCAAAAGTTCCAAATTTGATAAAAACTTCAGATCAATATTTCAACATAATGATATTGAAGAAATAATATCATTACGAAAAAAAAAATAATATCCCTTACCTCACAAAAGACAAGATTTACTAGTTGAAACACCTGGATATAGGCTATGACTTGAACTTGCACCGTAGTATAGCAATACTCAAAGTATACTCAAAATACTCACAAGAATACGCTCGATAATATAGAGAGAAAACTTGGATTTAAATTGTAATTTTCAATTCTAACCTAAGCACCCTATTTATAGGAAATTGCTTAGAACACCAAAGCATAAAATTTAATTTAATATTATTATATATATCAAAATTCCTATGCCACTCTTGAAATCTGATTTCATCTCAATAAGCACATGCCACCTTCTAGAAAAAGTAAGAAAAAACGTTTTTCTAATTTAAAATAATTTAAACTTCCAAAAATCAATTATTTCGGAGCTTCGGAACTTCAATAATTCACAATAAATAGCCCTTTTGTCAGAAAATTCGAATCCCACATATTTTTATAGGAAATTCAATTCTCTACAACTTTGCAGAAGAAAGTTTTTCTAAATTCCAAATAGGAATTGACCGAAATCCACAAACGGACGATTTTACAGGCTATAATCAAATTTCAGTCAATAAATGGGGTCCACCGACATGTTTAACATGTTTTAAACATTTATTGCAACAAAAATACTCTTCCTCCTCGTATACTCATATATCCCACATTACGTTGTAAAATATCACCATTATTATATTATTAAAATATAATAATATATTTAAATGAATTATTTTATCGTAAAAAGATAAAATTTCAATTTTCAACAATTGTCACATTAAAATTTTCTCCATCTATATCCACATAAAATCAATATTTTTCTCATCATATGAATCAATAATTAATTATTCACAAATAATATTACGAGAATCACAATATTGACAAACTGTGCGCCCAAAGAAGAGGGCTTTCCAATAAGAATTTCTCCTTCTTGGCCTTGATTAGGTGACCATACCTCTCATTTGATGAACTTTCTAGACATTGCCAATAATGTTATCTAATAATATTATTCAGATATTATGAATTATTGCTTTCGATAATGAAAATATCGTGTAATGACAATTATTGAAACAACAA